>CM029536.1:9995795-10518414 GCA_017141395.1 Laodelphax striatellus
TAGTTTGAGTGAAAGCAGCAGCGATCAAAATCCAGTATGGATGCGCCCTAACAGAAGTGTAGACACGACGGGTCAAGTTCAAATAGCTTATAGCGCCGCATTTATTAGAAGCGTGATACGAGTGAAAGAAAAGAAAATAAGTTGAAGAGTGGGTGAGTAAGAGAGAGAGAGAGAGAGTGGAGGGAGTCAAAAGGTCATGAAAGAATTTCGATGCCAGCCAGCAAAATAGGCTTGCCAGTTCGCTTCGCTCAGCGCCCGCGTAACAAGATGAGACCGTAAACTTGCTCCGTTCCGATTTGCTTCTTCTCCTTTCATTGTCAAGAACAGGGTTAAGGCTGATGATAGCAGCTGGCCACTTATCCTTATTAAAATACTTGCTCGCAGTGCACCACAGTAATTTCAAGATCAAGGAATTTCTCGGGAAGTTGAGATTTCACTTTTTTATGGTATTAGATGACTGCCATCGTAACTGAAACTATTTTAATAGAATTTCTAATCAAGTAACTTCATGAATAAGTTCAAAATTATCTTTTAACGAAACCTGATATAGTCCTCAAGTTAAGTGCGTACACACAAAGAGCAAGTTCAAAAAGAAGTCAAATTTAAAAACTTCAAACTCCAAACTAGATGAAATTTCATGGAAGCTCGAAACTCCAAATCAAATTTAGTGATAAAAAGAGGCATGAAGAACATAGGGACATAAGGACAAAGGTAAAAAAAAGTATGGATGAACAAAATAGGTAACAAAACGGTTACTGGTTTCAAAGCTATTTATTTCAGATAACATAAGTTTCAATAAATATTAAGTTCTTTCATTTTAAATGTATGTGTTTTTTGTGTGTGTATGTGTGTTCTTGTACTCATGTACTGCATTTATATTTAAAATACAGCAAACAGTATACTTTAACAGATTATCTTTAAAAATTTTGGGGGCTTCAAAACTATTTTTGAGGAGGCTTGAGCCTACCCAGGACTTATGGAGTCGGCGCTAGTGCTGAGCCTGCTGCACCCTACTTTGTAATATTACAGCTTGAATAAATGAAAAATAAAACTCGATGGATTACAATTATTGAGCTCTATTGAATTATTATAATAATTATTTAATAATTATTGAGCTTTCATAATTATTATAAATTCATTGTAATAGAAGTTGATTATCCACCACATAATAGAAACAACTGCAAGATCTGGCTATGGTCCTTCAAATTCTACAGTAATGGAATCATAAAAGTCTATATTGATCCTTTCATTCCTAAATCCTTGAGATAAAAACGACTGTGCTAACAGTCAACAAACTTTAGGACTATGGACTAACTGCTCAACTGCCGAAAGAGCGGTATGCATATCAGATAAAAATTCAATCGATACACGTTGAAGTTGTCCAACAAAACAAGACAAAAACTCGATTGCGCAATAGCTTTGACTCGATGTCCAGAGGGCCACAGTCTTTTAAAACACTGCCAAATATCCCACACCACATACTGGAGCATGGAGGAAAAAAGATTTAAATAACGTCAGATAAGATCCAATGAGCTTTATCAGACGCACAAAATCTGCATACATTTCACATTCTCAGTCAGGTAATAGACGTTAAATTTCCTTTTAAAAAAGGAGGTCATGGGTGTCGAGGAGCCAACACACACACATACACAGGTCAGTTTCGTTTTTCTCTCGAATGGGCGTAGTTGTGGCTATAATCGCAGTCAAGTGTAAGCTTTCACTGGATTATTCAGTCGAAAGAATGATACAAACAATATGACAGGTCAATGATGTAAGAAATCTCAGTTCTACCACGAGGTTCTACACTCTCCCGAATCATAAATCTAGATTCCATGGACAGCCATAGTCATGGGTCAGCAATATTCATTGATCAGAATACTTTAAACACCGAACTGACAAGTATGGCTTCAAACAGCTAAGCATAAACGGAAGATAACATCTCCAGTTCTGTTTTGAACAACAGAATGCCATCCAACAATATTCACTTGTCCGTTTCTCGATTGTGACTAACAACTCAGAGTTTTACATAACAGGCCTGTAACCGGGTTCACTATTATAATGTAAGTCACTAAGCCAGAACACGAATTGCAGAACTATAGTGATGATGATCGATTGCATGTCACAATACTTTAATGTTATCTTTTTGTACTAGTGTATAAACTATTTGACCCAATTTACTTCTAGCATGATTCCTTTGAAGAGAACATGGAGTTTTCGTGTATCGTTATAAAAATTATTCACTTGAACTAAAAATTTCAAGAATAATTGAATTAATTAATGAATTTGAAAATTATTCAAGTTAATCGAGAGTTCCAAACTGAAAAAATATCATACAGAATCTTGGAAGTTAGGATTTAATGCATAAAAATCCACAAATTTCATTGAAAATTCACAATCTCAGTCAGGTATCTTGTATAAAGTTAAGTTTATACCAGGTATAACTTGTTTCAGCCTCTCTTATTTAGTGAAGCACAACATATATTTCTTTCGATTTTCCTGTTTTTGTACTCTTAACGTTAATAATAAACATTATTTATATGTGAGATTTTTTATGTTTAAAATTAAACAATATTCAAATATCTCAGTGGTTAATTGTTACAGATGAGTGATGACGGGCTTGCTACTGGATTGTGAATTGGGTGAAAAAATAATAATTGAATATCAGTATCATTCTAAGGGCTGTACACCACTTCCATGACTGAATCAAAATTTAGTGAATGAAAATTGTTTTTCAATTTATGAAGTTAACATTGATATTCAACACTAATGTTTCATTCACTTTATATACTGTAATATGAGCAAAGGGAAAGGGTAATAAAATTCAGCCCACTATAAATCTCAAACGAATCGCTGTCATAAAGCATGAGCTAAGCTGAACAGACATTTCAATACCGGATTCTGTATCAAATTGATACAGTTAATAACTCAATAGTTAACGGTTTGGATGCATGCAAGTGCGCGAGCAATCCTCCTCATGAATAAGAATGAATAATGAATGAACAGGAATGACTAATGGTCGGCCTATTGACAGTTCACCTTCTTCTGTTGACCTCAATTTCAAGAATGGAAACCATGACCAGCCACTACAACTTATTCAAATTGTCATCATTTCGAAATAAATATAATAACGATGTTATAATTACAATCCTCAGCATTATTAAAGCGAATGACTTTTCGATTTTGATTTATTATTTGCTCGAGTTTGAATTTTAACAACTGTTTTGATATGAATCTAAACGGTAAGTTATTATGCAATTCCACCGGCCTATTGATGTGGACCTGAACAGAACGTCAGCCTAATAGCATATGACGCACCCAACTAAGGAAAGTGAAATCAAATATTCACATCGCAATCTGGCAGTTGTGAGTTGTCTGTCCGATTAATTAATTTCGATGATTAATCGATACTCAATCGTTCTAGGAACAGATACATTGTGTATTGGACAGACAAAGTGAAGACATCAAACAATCAGTGACATCTGAAATGAATACCGAAAAAGGCACATGGATGAAAATGAAAGCAAGGTCACATTGGTTCCTGGTTTTTAAGAACATTCACTTATTATCAAGATCAACTTCATGATAATTTTGATATAGTTGACATTAATCAACTTGTCTAGAATAGACACTTAATTATCATGAACTAGATTTTTTCAAGTCGTCACTATAAAAAATGGTCTCATGAAAGTGGAATATCCAGTGTACAATACACCTTAATACCTTCAATGCCTTCCCACGAAAAGTAGAATTTTTAAATTTGGCGGATGACGAATGACTGTTATTTAACGTTTCCATGTTGAAGGCTGTTGTTATAGTCAACTCTGTCCGTGAGCGAATATGCTATTTGTTCATCGCCGGTGTATTTCCTATGGGGAATATATTCCCGGCGATGATAAATATACCTCACCGCGCCTAAACCCAACATAACATCACATACGATCCAATCCATCATAACATAACACAAGAGCATATGTATTCAAGAGCATAGCATAACATAACCCGTTACCATGGAAACGTTGAAACAGTCATTCGCCATCAACAAAAGAAGAAACTCTACTAAAATAATTTTGAGTGTATAAAACTTATCCAATACCTTCAAGTTTCTGGACTTGATGTCAGAAAAAAACAGTAGATCGACTGTGAATAATTCTGGCTGTAAATGGAAATTGAGGCAGTTACAGAAATAACATCAGGCATCATAGCAACCTAGTATAAAATAACTATAAAATAATATTGCTTGTAATTCCACCCACAAACCATTTCACCCAGAGATTTATGGATTATGAATGGAATTTCGGTGGAACATGATGAGATCGCTCGCCGTCAGATAAGAGTGAAACTGTAGGAGACGATTGATCATAAAAAGTGAAAATAATATAATAGAGACGAAGCAAAGATGACACACGGTGGGTCTCCGATGATGGATGATCTGCCAGTCTCCGAACGGACTCCTGGTAACTTGATACCCGTCCGGGTCTGGGAGACCTCTCTTTACTGCAACCTGTTGGACTACCGGCCACACATATTCCACCAAACAAGTCCGTCCGATATCTTACTCGCATCTAAAACCTTCAGTAAACTCCCCGTCCTGCTAGAAGATATCAACTGATATCATTCGCTGATAATTTATTATAAAGTTGTATGCCTTATGTTTTAATAAATCCTGCCGATCAAAACGCTAAGCAAGGCAGCATTTATATTTTACGTTGACTCAAACAGGTTCCTGAAACTGTTTCTACTCCTCACTTCACAAACAAAATTCACTCTTCCTTCTCACTTTCTTCATGAAAATTCAGCTTCTCACCGATTTTTTGGAAATTCTGCGTGTTTGTGAAAAAATTCTTGAGTTTCAGATTAATTAGCATTCAGCGTTCTTGTTTTCTCCTGCTCTCAGCCAGGTTTTAAGGTGCGTGTGATACTTCAAAGTGTGAAACTCCATAAATCACTGTTCAGTCAACTATTTTTATTCTTGCTCATGCAATAAACGTATAAATTCATGTCCTATACCAGACATGTAGTTTGGCAAGTTTTATGAATTCGGATTATCTTCTACTAGGAAGGCGATTTCTAGTACTCGATTTGAACGTATCTGTTCTGAAATTTCATAATAATACAGGCCTAAGAAAATAGAATCCGTTGTTGTAATCCCGTGGTGAAGCGGTACTTAACCGGTCATGATATCTATATTGACAATTAATCAATAGGATGTAATCCAATCTGACTAACAAATGAATAACTATTTGACATACAACTATTCTAAAACAACCATTTCCTATGTGGGTTTCTAGGTCAAATCAAGATGACATACGTAAAAAATCACCTCACCACAAATAACTCAACAATAAAAGCGAAAACAATACAATATATGAATGGGCCCAATGAAGAAGAAAAGACATTGACTTATCGAGACAAACGCGGAATGAGATCAACGATGTAGAATGAACTGCCGGTACTATACATATTTACATAACTTCCAGGTGACTAGCACGACTCTAATTCTGTAGTAATTTACTCCAACATGTAGCTGATGTGCACTACACAGTGCCATGTTCATGTTGAGCTCATATAACCTACAGCCTATAGGAATAGACTGGGCATAAATACAATAACAACAGCTTATGTGAGATAGTTGCCCGCCTCCGATATAATTCACATATTACTTTAACAATGCGGTTACAAAATTCACAAAGTTCAACACTCATAGCTGTTTCCTTTATCATTATTTGTATTATCATACCCCTAGCCTACATAATCATGTGATACTGGATTTTCACATACGATGAACATGGTTTCCAATGGTTCTACATAGTTCAATTCTTGTTGCAACAAATCGGTCCAGTCATCACTATGTCAATACAGGCTTTGCTGACATAACTTTGTAGAGAAATAAGTTATTCTTTTCTTATGGCTGAATTATGAAAGAGTGTACCCTAGTGATTCAATGAGCCGATTGCACAAGAGTGGATAAAAATTACTCATTGACAACTCATGAGAATTAACATTATCAATTGGAGATAAAGATTAACTTACCTTTGTGCAACTGAGGCTGTATTATTGCATCTAAAGAAATTAGGAAACCCTGCATATGAATTAACCGTCCCTAAAGCCTAAAATATTAAAACGCTTCTAAAGCACAAAAATTTGGATCAATATCCAATATTAAAAGAGAGAACGAGGAGAGAAATCATTGAATATCATTTGAAGAGAATCATTCTGAATAAAAAAAATCTCTGACTGAAAAAAGATTACTAACTGTGGTTGAGTATGCCATAAGAGCCTAGTGGCAGAAAATGATGAAAAGAAACAATTTATGATGGTAGAGAAAACTACAGAAACATTGGAAAACTACTAAATAACACCATAGATAAGGGATTAGAATAGATTTCTCATTGTACGTTAAAATTTGTGACCAGAAATGAAGGGGCCGATCCTAGCGACATCTCTTAGAACTCAAGAGTAACTGCAAAGCGTTACTCCAAACTGGCGGTGAGACAGAGAATGGGTGTGCGAATGAGTGAGTGAGCGATCGATTGAGAGTGAGACGCCAGCGTCAGCGCTGTCTTACCTTGAGTGACAGAACTACATGGCCAGCACGATGTAACACAAAACCGTCACATAGTTCCCTATGCCTTGAACGATCTACTCCTATCTCTTATCTATGATAACACCTACCTGTAACAAGAAAAATCAATTTTGGAATTAGATCATCATGGAAACTAGATCATGGTAATTAGATCATCATAAACATTTCATAATAATAGAAGTATGATGAATTATGAAAAAATATGAAATAAATGTTAAGTTGTAACTGGATAAAATTCAGGAAGAAAAATTATTCTCAATACATTCTCCATTACTTCAGCTTGCCTGCGTATTGTTAACTGTTTGGAAAATAATACTTTACTCTTGAATTCCAATTGAACGGTATTCATCAAGAAAGTTTTATGTTGAATACAATACACTAGCACTAGTTAACAATGATTCTTGACGCAAATACTTGGGAAACAAATACCATCATGAAAACCACATGAAAATAGACTACGGAACAAGGATTCTGTAAACAATCTTTCTAATCATGTCCTACTAATCGCTCATCAATTTCCAACTTTTCACCCACCCATCCGGGTGGGATTAAAGGTTAAAGGTTGATCTGAGTTCATCTTGAAGGTTAAGGTAGTTGAGCAAGGTTAAAGGGACCATAACGAACAATAGTCACGTGATTTCAAACTGCCATGGGTCACCGCCACTCAGGCAAAACTTCATTATGATGGACATTACAAGCCAAGATGAGATAGCATGGATTCTTTCATTATCACCAACTTCATCTAAACGGTCTTCAATAAAGTCCATCTGGCCTCAAAATACTCCACTGGTAAATTAACAAAAACAAAAAGAACAATACACTGAGCCAGTAGTTGGTTCCTCTGTATTGATGACAAGAATCATCTTAAAAGACGCTATACTTATTTTGTGAAGAAGAATCATTTTGAAGAGAGAAAATTGTGCTATCAATCAATCCATAACAGATTCATTTCTCAATGAAGCGTCATATTTGAACAAATAAGGAATCAAACCTATAAATTTGACAGTTCAACCACGGTTACTTGTATAACAACCAATATCGGGGGACCGAGCTGTGCTCGGGAGTACAAAAGCACAGGAATGGAAATTATAAAGAAAAAAGTATGAAATTAAACAATTTTTTAAAGTACAGCCATCAGTCATATAAAATAATCATTACTATAAAAAATTAATCTCAGCTTTCAAATATTATGAATAATCGAGTTTGAATGCATATTATTTGAAAAAATTGCTTTTGAAAATTTTGTTTCAGAGAAATAAGAAATAATAAAATCAGCTGTTTTAATGAACTCTTGACGACTTTTCTCAAATAAATAAAACAGATGACATAGTACTCAATTTGAAAATACAATACAATATGGAATATTTTAATATTTTGAATTCCTTTTTAATTTTCTATAGATAAATTAAAATAAACGAATAAACGAAAAATAGATAAACAATTATCTCAACAGCTGATAAGTATAATCTTCTCTCACTCCTCTCACTCTCTCAACATCAAGAGACAAACGGAGAATTGTTTCTTCTGTCAGCTGATTCTATCACTGTCTCGCGCTGAAATAATAATCTTGTCTCACTCACTCACTCCTTCTCACTCTTTCTCATCATTTACAGCCGACGAAACTTCTGCTCAGCTGATTCTAAGGATCAGTTTTCCTTTTAATGTCCTTCAAGAGTTATCAGGGATGAGACCCGGCACCGAAACTAATTTTGTATCACAAACCTCCTATATTCCAAATTTCATCAAAATTATTTCGAGATCCGTTGGACATACATACATAAATACATAAATACATAAATACATAAATACATAAATATAAACATACAGAGATTGCTCGCTTAATATAATAGGATAATATTGTTTAATATTATATTCCCGAGATATTTCATTAATTAGAATATCACTAGATCACTAGCTTGAGTCTTGCAGGAGAATCACCATCAACAATAATAAAGAAGACATTTTCATAAAATGACTAAAATGGATTCAAAACGTTAGAAAAGATCTAGTTCTGAAAATTACTGATGATGGAAATTCGAAATAATTTTAAAACAAAAATAAATAAATGGAATTATTCCAGATAAAAGCTCCAAGAGCTGGAATGAGATGGAGTGATGAAAGAACACTGTTCGCGAAAATGAAAAGCTGGTGGGCAGACAAGAATAATAGAAAGTCAACGACCATGATTCAGACTCAGCGTCTTCCACTTCAGCTAAATAATAATAATAATAATAAGAAGACATTTTTTTCTATGTCACATTCCAAACACTAACCACTACACTTTCATTTTCTTGTTTCTCTTCTTTGAAAACATGAATTATTGCCTATTAGAAGAACGTGTTTTTCCCAATGAATTAATAATTTCATACACTTAAACCGATGAAAAATATTGTGTTTTAGCAATTGCATTAAAAACTTGAATGTGGTGTGAATAGAAGTGATACGGTAATCAGGTTTACAAGATTTCAATCCAGTTGCGGATCTCACAATGGTAACATTCAAACAATCATGAAATTGGAATGCAGCATAAAATATGCAAAACAATGATCTTTCAAGTGGCAACTCATGTTCCCATCCATCTTTGTTTCTCCCATTCAAATCAGCATTCTTTCCAGCCTACCAGTCCATTCTTTCCTCGAATTCCCTTCAACAATTACTCATTCAAAAACCCTTCTTTCAAATATTTGCTGATGCCTAATCACCACTATTCTCGTATTTCATCATTCTTTCTATTTCGTTCCCCTATTCGTCACCGATAACCTGTTGACATTTTCTGTGCCTTCTCATTATTCGTGCGGATGTGGAGAGGAATATCGGGTGTTCCAAATTTTTCGTTGTCTTTCTTTGGCGGTGGCGGCCAATGTCGAATTTGGCGATCGCATCTCCCCGATCTGCTTTGCGACCATAAATCTTGTCTTGTTTTTCGAGCATGTACGGAATTTTCTCATCGATAAATCACAGCTCTTGACGAGGTGCGCCTCCTCTCACTCCTTTCCTCTCTCCTCCCACTCCGTCTCGATACGGTATTCAACCGGTAGTTCGATCAATTAACTACTGTCATGGCCTACTCCTCATGCCCTTAAACCTCTTTTCCGCCGCCCGTTACCATCTCCGCTATCGCCACATAAATGCTCCACTATAATCTGCCCAACATAATTCAACCAGATATTGTCAAATTCCACATCATTAAATTTGAGTTATAAGACAATCGCTACCGAGACAGATGTGAGTTGAAATTGAATCGAACTATATGCTTACAAACTATTTTGTATTCTGTATAACAAGATAATCTTCGAGTTGAAAATTATCTGTGAGTTGATTTTGAATCGAACTTTATGCTAAGAAACTATTTTGTATCCTGTAGACATATATACAAGATAATCTTCGCCGAAATTCAAATTGATGTGAATATATTACTCATTTTTTTCCTTTCATTCATTTTCCTCTAAATTCTACATTTAATCTAAACCTCTACAAGAAGTACACAGGAAATAGAAATATTTATATATATTCACTGTTTACCAACTGATTACTTCTAACCACCCAACCCTGCTTTCATATCATGGTTCGTCTCTTGGCTCGTTAAACACTTGGTTCTTGATCGCAAGTTCTAAAACTTATCAGTTGTTCCTAGTTGCATGTAGTTTCAGTTTTGGAGATAGTAAATTACTTATTTAATTTTAAATATTAGTATAGAAACAGCTTATGGAGAAACTTTTATTATAAAAATTGTCATTCTATTTATCAGTAAAGATAATGTAAAAATTCCAAAATGAATGGATCCTCAACATCCAACAAAAAATAGAGGAATAATTCAAAAATATAACTACATCGACTGCTTCTCCAAATATTGATGAAACTAAAGACGTAATAGTGTTTAATCCATCAGAAAAAAACGGAGGGCGTCATTGAATGAATTCATTATACCAATTACAATACAGAATTTTCCAGACATCCTTATAATTTTCCGTCAATAATCCTCTGAGGTCATCATTCTATTCATTATACAATTACCATTGGATTACATAAGATTTTTCAGATATATTTCCTATAGAAAATATACCCGGCGATGTCCAAATAAGTATACCACGCTTCGCCACGGATCCTCATAATCTTCCACAACTACCTTCATCTAATCAAACCCCACACCGGCGAAGTTTACTAGGAAACTGTGTAAAAAACCTCAATGGCTGCTACGCTTTGATTATAATGTCGCGCAATTGTCGCATTGAATGCGTCCACGTCCAGGACAACAAAACTGTTGACATTGTCGCGTCATACACGCACGGACTCCGATTTTCAACGGTCGACGCGCTCCTAAATCGAGACGATCGCCTCGGGAGGATGATCGCTGCGGTGTCCTCTACTTGTTTGTTCAGTTAAAAGACTTCCATGTTTTATCAAAATCCCCTCTGACACAACAACAACAACAGCAGCAGTAGAAGCAGTAGAAGCAGCAGCAGCAGCAGTAGCGACAAAAATTGTCGCGTACGTGTAGCCACACTAGCAGGCATCATCTCCAATACACACAATACTCCATCACACCAGCAACCGGATCTAATTCAGTTTTCGTGACGCTATTTCATCCTTCCCATAGGCTTTCTATTTGCTTTGCAACTGGGATCACACACACTTCATGATTCATCCTCTGTCCATGCACTTTCTCTGGCCTACTGAATCATCTTAAATACCACCTATCAATAGCACATCAATCAAATGTTTAAACGGCATTCTATTCAAAGTTTCAAGATGAATTTGAGGTGAGTGTGTTAGTGGATATTGGACTGAAAGATGCCGAAAAGTGAAATTAATTGCTTTTAGATTACCTTAACTTTAACTCAATGATCTACAAAGTGATAAAAAATATTACTTAAAATAATTTTAAAAATCTTTTTTTCAAGTGGAATAAAATTAAATACCTTACATTTCTAAGTAGTAGAGACAAATAGTTTGTGGTGAATAATGTAATTCTTATCCATACTGGACTCGATATTCCCACATCCAAGCCAATAATTTATTGTGAAATAAAAAACAACAAAGTTTTGGCATATGTACATATCCCATAATTGAGACTAAATCTACACTCCATAAATTGAGGCTAAACTAGATGGGATATCAATTTACCAAGTTTGGAGAGCTCCAAATACCATTCTCAACGAATTGGCATGGAAAAATTAAAATTTCTCAAAGTATCATTATACTAGCTAGCAGTTATAACATATTTCTGAAATTGTAGAAATATTATATTAACTTTAGAAATACTAATTTGTAGAAATATTAACTTTCATATTTAAAAAAAAAACAACATACTTTATTATCATTATTAAAAATAGAAATTTCATAATTTGAATCCAACAAAAAGACTATGAATTATCATTAAAATTAATATTAAATGAGGAAAGAAAAGCTTGGCTTTCAAGAGACCCTCATAGAGATAATTAATATCGATAATATTTTAATTTTCTGGCGTTGTCATTATTTATGATTACAAAAATGAAAAGAGCAGCCAGCTTTCAACCGACCAACTGATGGTCGAACAAGGATTAGCGCCGATACCGGGCAAGGCACTGACTTTTTCGGCAGCTTACAGCTTGCATAAATTATAAAGCAGCATAAATATGTTGATGATGCCTTCCGCATCGCCTCATAAATCTAATGGACTCAACAGTAGCCCTCTCACGTTCCACTGTTAATTCACTGGTAATAGAGACGAAAACCATTTACACCAAACTGTTCAGCCTGCGGCCTTATTATCGGAGTCTTCGAAATTTATACCCCGAAACTGAACCCAATCTTTTTCACCAAATAACTCTTGATTTAAGAGCGAGGCCAGCTGACCCCCAATGGCCAGGTGCGGCATGCAAGTTGAGGTGTTTAATCAGGCACCTGACAGCACTAAAACAGGGATACAAGAAAAATCAACATGAGAACGGTATGGTGTCAGGCACCGACGGCTAGAGTCAACATGTGGATTGCCCAAGTCAAACTAGTCAAATTATGCAAATTATCATGAGATTCACGACAAAGTACATGATAGAACACGTTCAGGAGTCAGATAGATGAAAAATTGATTAGTTTATGCAAAGTTGAGGAATTTGTTGGCCAATTCTAAATATTGATTGTGAATTAGAAAACATGAATGGATTTTGGTATCATGGTATGCAACGAAAACTAAAAATGGAACTATATTAAAAATGTATTATCAAGTATTAATCATACTGTGGGAAAATAAGTGTTAAAATTTGAACTCAAAACCAAATTGAAATGTATACTATACTATTACTCGTACTAGTAGAGAGGAATGTCAATTTATATAGGATCATTGGTTTCCACTTGTATAGTATTTACAACAAAGCATTACTCTGATTATTGTGATGTAATAATAATTTTGTAAAGCAATGAAGAAATAAATTTATTGCTAAAATTTCAAGCAGAACTAACAATTGAACTTTGTTGCAATTTCAACAACTTCAACTTGAATGTTGAAGTATTACTATAAATTATAAATTAATTATTATTCTTGAAAATAATATTCACTTCAGCATCACATTTTAATTTTTCATGAAATCTACATTAATATTAATGGAATCTCATACGCAGTAGTACCTTGCAACTAGGCAAATAAGATAAGGTGTAGCCTCTTTTTCTGGGACTCTCCTTCATCAGTTAAGCAATTACAGGATCTCCCAATCCCAATTTTCACTAGACATTCCGATTCACACTACACATTACAATTTATTCATCTTTTCCTGCAACCATTTATATGTTTTAGTTATGCATTCTAACCATTACACAATTTTGTAACTGTGATTAAACTGTACATGCATTAGTGATACTTGTTCTGTAAAAATTAGTAATGCAATATGCAATCCATTCCATAAGTGTGACTGTTACTCCACCGTATATGCATTATACGGTGCAAAATAGATTGTATTATGCATATAATTATGCATTATATACATTGAAAATAGGCTATTTGGCGTTACAAAACTACTCATTACAATTATTTGTTTTACAAATCCAAGCCAACAAAAAATCCAAAATGACTGACTACATTACTGAAAAAATTGGCACAAAATTTCTCATTATAAATAATATTTCTTTATACATGTGAAATCCTAAATGACAGACTGCTTAGCCTGAATCTCAATCAAACCTACAGAATCTAAATGGGGCTAGTGCTCCTCCCCTCAACAACCCTGGCATAACCTTCAACAACATAGACAATACAACACCACACTCACTGGGGCCAGCCCTATCCTTAATAATGTTCCATGCTCTACTTTATAGTTCCATGGCCCTATCACACAGAAATCATTCAGGAGTGCGAGCAGAGTATGTTATGAAGCAGACGAAATGGTAATGGAGCCAAGATACGTCTGAGTGGAACGTAATTCCATCACAATACACGTTAGCTGACATTATTTCCTGTGCAGCTTCTATTCTGGGGGCGACAATCGTTGACACCTCGTTTTGATTCTAGTTCTGAATCCCTTTTCCCCCCAAAAGAGGGGTCCCCCCCGGACGATGAGCATGTCTCGTATTACACGGCATCGCATGCTACCCAGCTATTAGTCTCTCTGACACCTCTCCTTCTTCATAACAGCCTTCATAAAGGAGTCTTCGTCATTATGCCACCTTAATTCACTCTCGCTCTCTGTCTAATAAAAAGGGCAAACCTCAAACCACCTGCTGGCTGCAGCACTCTCTCAGATGAACTCAAATCACTCGCGCTCACAGCCCAAACAACATTTACCGGTGATTACATTCAACGGGATGTTGATGTAGTGACAATACGCTGTGTAAGTAGTAATAGAGAAAGACTCAGTACGGTACTTGCCGTATGCCAGTATTAGCCTAAAGGCATGTTGTACATACAAGTTTTTCCACAGTGGAAATTTACGGTTCATTCGCTGTATGTTAGCACAGCTAAAGGTTTGAATCTACAAACCTTGAGCACGGCTGCCAGTAGTGTATGAATCACTATTTATTTATTTTTATTGAAATGAACAGTTTTTTTGGAAAACGATCACAGACCGCTTGGCAACCGGAACCATCGCACTCCCTTGTGAGAGCATGTTCACATTATAATTTATTTATTTTTTATCTAGAAAATATTATACTAAAATTAAACAAATTTTGGCTAAGTTTCATATTATTGGAAAAATTATGATCAATTTTTTTCCGAAAATTTTCATGCTTGGTTGCTCCAACTTTGTACTGTTCCCCTCAATTGATGATTTGAATAATCGCAATTTTGAAGTAGAGATTCTACAGAATGAGATAATATGATTTTACTGGAGAATCAGGATGGATTTACTCACTACTAAATCCATTTTATGATTTACTTACTACTAAACATTCCTTCAATATTTTAAAAAGGAGAAGTTTCTGGAAACAACATACCTGTAACAGAAGAAAAATAAAAAAAATTAAATCAGAAATCAAAAGTGAAAATAGTTGAACAAATTAATGTGACACAATCGAAAAGTATTTTTGTTAGAAATTCACAATGAAACATCCATTTAAATTTCAGCAATAAAAGAGAGTAGAGAACTGGAATACTCTTCCGGAATGGAAGAAACAAGCAAGTCTCAATGAAAAAAATTATTCCCTAACAATATTTCCTTATTTTTGAAAGAAATTATTATTCAAGAGGCTTATTGAAGAATTTTGAGAAAATTGTGGAAAAATCTCAACAAACTTCAACATCTTCTTCTTGAATAAACTCCAAGTTCCAAAGCACGTCCATAATGTGATTTAAAAAAAATTCAATTTAGAATTATCTGAAAATTGAAGAGAATTTTGACAAGTTGATAATCTTGTCTTAGATGAAGAACCAAAAATTTCAAAACATTTCAAAACAAATTTCCAGCAATAAAACCTGGGTTTCAATGAAATTTCTAGTTTAACCCTTCAAAGCCCAGCGTTGCCATATGGCAACAGAAAAATGTGTCAGCAGGGAATTTTTTTTTTCGCCTATGACATGCGTTGGCAGCCCTGTAGCGGTTGGAATACACAGAGAAAGAGCCAGACAACAATATGCAGCTGAGTTTGAACCTTGACATTGTTGTTTTTACTATCCAGCTGAGCATAAAAACTTGAAATGACATCATGACAAACCAACATGAGTAAGTTGATTTTTATATTCATTGTTTATACTCCTCCATGAATATTTGTGATTTTATTTTGTTAAAAACATGTTTAGAAATAATTGTTCAATAATAATGATCCAGTTAACCTCAAATTGATAGTTGTGACTTCACTTTTCTTTGCCCTGTTGCCATATGGCAACGCAGGGCTCTCACATTATCATTTCATTTCAGTACATAACCTTACTGCTGTGTACTTTCTAACAATATCTATGACTCCATTTACTGCAATATATCATTCTATTATATATTTTATTATAATGACTATATATTTTATTATAATGACTCATCTCTGTATGATTGTCTCTTTCCCAAACTGACATTTGACATTGGAATTTTAGCCATTTATTCCCAGTTTTACAATTGCTGCTTTTTCCACAGGCCTATGAGTGTAGCTGAAATACTTGAAGAGTTACAGCGTGATGAATTCCAAGATATTGATGTGGCTGAATTATTTGTGGAGCCCCCAGAGCCAAACATACTATCAGATGAAGATTCAGCTGATGAAGATGAAGGAGGGATGATTGACAACCTCAGCAGCAGACAACTTGCAGCCTTGGGTGAAGTTGTTCTCACCAACAATATCAGAATAGGTGTTGGCAGTGAGATTGAAGTTCCATATGATGTTATGCCTCAAGAATTAGCCGCACATAATGCAGGTAGGTGAGTTTGGCATTCACTAGTATGCTCCACAATTCATTGTGAAGTCATGACTCAATACAGTTCAACAAACTTTATAGACATTATGAATAAACTAATTGAGCTGTTTGGCTATACACATACATAATATAATTATTATACAATTTTATAAGTGATGACAGTTATAAAATTATCAATGTTATATTGTTTCAATTGGACTGTTTTTTTTTTGTTTTGTTTCAGATGAGCAACCTCCATCCACAAGGATTTCAGAGGAATCAACAGCAGGAAGCAGTGTGGAACCATCTACAGCAGGAAGCAGTGTGGAACCATCTACATCAGGAGGCACTTCAAGAAAAAGAAAACGCCTACAACCAGATACCTCAACACAGTTCCAGCCTACCAATTTTTCATCTGACCGCAGATGGAAAAAAGATGATCTCTTCATCACTGCTCATCGTTTTCCTGAAAGCGATTTCACAAAGTATAGAGATTTTTCACCTGTGGAACTATTCCAGCTCTTTTTTGATGAGGAGCTGTTTGACCTGATGATCAACGAGATGAAAAAATATGCAGCATTCAAAAACGTTCCTGATCCAAATGTAACCGAAGCTGAACTGAAGTGTTTTTTTGGAATTCTGATTATTTCTGGGTATAATTCTTTGCCTGGAAAACGTTACTATTGGGAGACATCTGATGATGTGAGAAATCATCTTATTTGTAAGTCAATGAGACGAAACCGTTTCACACAAATAATGAGGTTGCTTCATTTTGTTGACAGTACAAGAATAGATCGTTCAGATAAACTTTGGAAACTTCGTTCTCTGATTGATAAGCTAAAAATAAACTTCAGAGAACATTTTGTCCCGGTTCAACAATTAGATTTTGATGAGTCAATGATTGCTTATTATGGGCGTCATTCATGTAAGCAGTTCATAAGAGGAAAGCCAATCCGTTTTGGATACAAAGCTTGGTGCCTCAATACATTCAATGGTTACCTTGTAGATTTTTCAATATATCAGGGTAGGACAGGAAGTACAGATGATGCATATGATAAAGCTTTTGGTAAATCAGCTGCACCATTAGTGAGGATGCTGAATGATCTAGAACCTTGCAAAGTTCTGCCATATCACATTTACTTTGATAATTTATTCACAGGACTCAATTTACTTTCATATTTGAGAGACAAGAACTTCCATGGAACTGGTACCATTAGAGCAAACCGTGTACCAAAAGATTGTAAATTGTGCTCTCCAAATGAGATAAAAAAGAAGGAAAGAGGTTTTTATGACCATACTGTCAGCAGTGACAACATAATAATCACAAGATGGCAAGACAATGCCCCTGTCACTGTTGCCTCCACAATTCATGGGATAAATCCTTTGTCCCACGTGAAGAGATATTCACGGAAAGAGAAAAAAACTGTCCTTGTCAAACGGCCATCACTCATAGGTGAGTATAATAAGTTCATGGGTGGGACAGATTTGATGGACGAGAATGTCAACCGATATAGAGTTGGCATTAGGAGCAAGAAATGGTGGTGGCCTATATTTTCATGGTGCCTAGATGTATCGCTCCAAAATGCGTGGTATTTGTACAACATGGCCAACCGACCAAGAATCACACAGCTTGAGTTCAAACGTGCAATTGCTGTATATTATTTGCAAACTTTTGGAACTGAACCACAAGTTGGAGGGAGACCATCTTTACGCCCACAGTCAACTCCTGCATTTGAAGAGCTAAGATATGATGGATTGAACCACATTGTTATTGAAAATGAAAAGAAAAATGGGGAAAAAAAGAAACGAAGATGTGCTGGAGCAGGATGTAAAAGCGTCATGAGAACCAGTTGCAAGAAATGTGCTGTCGGCCTCTGCATACCATGCTTCTTACCATTCCACACAAGGAATTGAATGTTTGGAAATTGAATAGTTTGTAATACAAGAATATCTCATCTGCTATATTCCTATAACACTCGTTTTCAATAAAATATGTAAAATTAGAAAAGTTTTATTATTGAAAAGATTTATGAACCTATTGCTACTGCATTGACCCATTGTTGCCATATGGCAACGGCTGATTTTGTTCATTCAACAGCAATTGAGGTCAATCAATGAATAAAAAGTGTTATAAAACGGTCTAAGAACACATATTCAACCAGTTTTTTGGATATAATTGGAAAAAATAACACATTGAAAAAACTTGGGCTTTGAAGGGTTAATTAAATAAATAATTGGAATATTAGTTTCTGTGTATTATTTTACATGTTATAAAAATTACAATCGATTTGGAACACTACACAGATAACAACTAACTTATTTTTATTACACAAACAACATCACAGGAATATACGCGGTAATAAATGGATTGTAACAATTTTGATAAGCGTATTATTATAACAAGTAACTACTTGTAAACACAGTCAGATCTATTACAGTGCGAACGGTATCCTTGCAGAAACTGGTTCTAAATCTATTATCAATATAACACTATATCGTGCAATGTAGCTAGATGCTTATTTTAAATAACTATCGCGACATACTGTCCGGCAAATCAATACAAGATTAGGTCGACAGTTACTATATCGATATACTAAATCAATAATAAATATAGATCGATACATAGCTAATGTTACATCGATCGTGAGCTGATCAAGAACAAACCGCATTGTAAAAATTCTATTCTTTATTGCTGTTATTATACCCCCTGTGATCAAAAAGAAGGCAAATGCAAACAACTCAATGTCATATTTAAATCAGCAAATAAACGCACCAGTAGTTGTGTCTATTAATTCCACCCCGTAAAGTTCACGACGCGCCTTCGGCCGTAGAAAATTACGGCCGGCTTCTTTTCAGTTCGTATTAAGTGAAAAACACAATCCCGAGTGTATTATGATAATAGTGCACCAATTTTCACAAGTTACTGCACCTCACTATTACAGGCAATAAATAGTTTCTAGCGTGTAACAGCCTTGAGTATAAATTAGTGAGTAAATTTATCAACTTCCTTGCTAGCTATTCCAACATGATAGTATATCAGTAACTTGACTGAAAGTTGAAGATGGATTGTGTTGAAAGTTCAATTGACAATAGACAATAGACCACCACACCGTCCCCCACCCACAATCTTATCTACTGTAAAAGCACAAAAAATTTAAGATACCTAGTATTATCTGTGGTAATAGTTAAATACAGAACTGGGAATATAGTGAATATGAATAAATAAATAGCCAATAAATAAAATTTTCACCTAAAATCTTCAATCTATTGAAAAAGTTATCTTCATTTGTAAAATTTCCAATTGACCGACTTGTTTGTATACAGAATGAAATAGTTCTTGAAAAGGTGGAATTTTTTCAATATTATCAGTAAAAGCAATGAATACACAAGTATTACTATTACTAATAGTAGTGTATTCATTGGTGAAATTAATTCTTACTATATAATGTTATGGTGTTACTATTCAGTAGAATATCCAGAGCTCCCAGTGTATTCAAAATTTATAAGAACTGAGTCCGTTATTGGACGTGGAATTTCCTCAAGTTGATGGAACTAGGACAAAATTTGCCTGCACTTACAATATTGTGCTCAATAATGTAATTTGTTAACTACATGCCAATTTCAGTTCAATTTATTACATCGAAAGAGCAACCCGACTTGAATTTTACAGGTGTGAATAATTCATTAATTATGTGCAGATCGTTATCTTAATATATTAGATTACGGCAAATTACTCTCTAATTTATGGAAACTTCAGCTGTGCGCCAGCCAGGAATTGCGTGGACATTTTGCGATTGTTGAACAAACTAGTGTGCGCTGAGTTAAGATGCAAATTGATAATAAAATATCATGATACTGGGCTGCAGTAAATGCTAATTAAAAACTGGGTCATAATTGGAAACTGGTTTCGGTCTATGTAGAAAGGTCAAGACGACGTAATTAGCCGTATTAGGATTACGCACGCATTGCCCCAACGTGAACATTGTTGTGCTGGTGGTCATGTCAAACTTACTTTATAGTTTTCAACAAATTCATGTTAGTTATCAACTATCAACAACTTACCCGACCACTTGAAACTATAGCTAAGGAGATTAGTTACAGTGATCTTATTTAAAAGTATTCAAGCATAATTTAGAACAAGTTGAATAAGTTACTTACAATAATGGATAACTATATGGGTGTGGTTGTTTGTTTATTCATGTTAATATTTTTCTCAATTTCAGTATTGAATTGTTGTTTAGTTTTGTTGTACTGTATTACAATTGAACCACTTATTTCGTAACCTGAACCAGATACTCGAAACCCACGCTAGATCCAGTGGAGATTTCACTGTAGTCACCGGTTACAGAGCTCGATACCCTATCTGCCCACTTGGTTCATTTCACAGGGCTCAATGAAATCATACGTTAGCTAATTTCTTTACTAGCCCATAAATTTCAATGAGAACCATTGAGCTTAGCCTCAATAACTGCTCTACATAGCAATGACTGGGACTGTATTTTTGAAATTGCACACTCATTTTTCAATTATTGGAGAGAAATGCGCCGTACTTACTTTCTCTATTATTGCTTTATTACATGCATACCATTTAAGTAATAAATACTAGATAATGAGGAAGTTAATATCAGGTGAAAAACTTATAAATGAAATTACTGTGAGTTATTGTTTGATCACCTATTCTTATTGTTTGTCTTAATTATGACGCTTAAATCAATTTCGTTCTGGATTCAAATCTTCAGATCAAGTCCAAATCTTCGGCATGGAAATTAAGTTGGCAATATTAATAAAAATTTTACATCTCTGAGATATAAATCTCTAACCAACCGTTTTGCCTCACATCAAGTAGGGATTATTTTTTCTTTATATTCGCCTCAATATTAATCCTTTTTATTGCCTCATTCTCATAAACTTGACAATAAATTCATGATAGCTCAATCTTCGATGACTACGTTCCAATATTTAATTTTCAAAAAAGTGTTCATACAAGGAATCTGACACTAATTTCTCAAATAATTCATCAACTAATTGGTGAGGAACCAAATAAATCGTACCGGTATAAAGGCCTAATGTGAAAAATCGGTTAATAGTGTCGAGACAATAATTTAAATAACTATTTATTTAATTAAGTATTTATTTAATTAATTGACAATACACACATCATGGGTGGGAAGAACCTACAGGCATTCACCCAAAACTGTTTCAATCCCTAATTTTAACTAAATTGTCAAGAGGTTATGTCCATGTACTTTTTCATTAATAATTATTAAGATGATGATTCGACCAAACAAGGAAGTATTCGAAGTTTCAAACACATTCAATAATAAATAATACAGTATAAATAAAGAACGGTACTACCTAAGAATAGCTAGCCTCTAATCTTAGAAGACAGTAGGATTGGTCATGGGTGAGTGCATTTGGCCCATGACCGTTTATTTGTTCTCGTGATCTGTACAATAAAAATTCCCCACTCGAATAACTAATAGTCGAATTTTCATGAGTTGCTTGAGTCATACCATTCCAATCCAACAGGCTCGGCTGAAAGTTTGCCGAATAGAATCCATCCATCTCAACCAAGTGGTCAATAAGCCCTACCACAGTTGAACACAATAGATTACTTTCTTTCTTTTTCATCATACATGGAGTAAGTGAGACACGATTATAGTGGGCGACCGATCAAACTATAAACTTATTGACTAGGCTCTCTTTTATAATCGTTTGACTTCCAGAAGGAACGAACCAGGGACCTTTGCCTTGCCATCTCACCAGCTAATAATATCGGTATCAAAGCTGCTTTGCGCTGTGCCTAGATTATATTAGCAGAGCGGCGTCATAAATACGATCACTGATCGGCCATTATTAAAAAGCCGACAACGTAATACGTGTCTAGAAGTGGGTCGTATTTTTCAGCATCCATTATACGCTGTTGAACGCTGCGCTAGCTTCTATTCGGGTACGGTATATAGTGGAATGAAGAACAATGATGCCAACAATATTGATCAATATTGAGGAGAGCTGGGTGGAGATTTTTGCTAGTTTGTAAATTTGAACAGAAGATTGTTAATTTTAGAAAATTTTATCCACAAAAGGCTCCTAATTTTAGAAAATTCTACCAACAAAAGAATGACAAAAAGATCCATAAGTTTACCAGTCTACATTGCATTGAGTTTTGGGAGACATTCAATCAAGGTTCTCTCCAAAACTATAGAACGTTTCTCAGTTTTTTAAAAGCAAATTTACTCATTTAAGTTTTATAATTTTCTTACTTTCCTACTTTGGATAAAATGTCGTTGTCATGGGCGGAGTTGAGTTGGTGGATATTTCCTGGGGAGGGGGGGGGCTTCTGAAATAAATTTTTTGCTACTAACCATTACATAAATACATTTATAACATTTGCTACAATAGCTACAATAATTTGGGGGTGCACTATATCACAATACAAGTTCCAATACTTCTCTTTGTACCATCTATGCAATACACACTACTTGTTGCAATACACCAAAGACAATTCAACTACTTAATAAAAGTATATATAACTACTAAACTACTATAGTTGAATTGTCTTTGAATACACATACATTACATGCTATTACAATACACATTCCAATGCTAATTACCGTACTATATCTAATTTCCTTCCATCATCTATGAGTTTTTCTGAATTTTTCATTCTGTTTGTTTTATTCTTTACTACAATACTGTGTGGTCTATTGTTATCAAATATTATTATGTTTTGCTTTGATAAGTATGTTTTTCTTTGTTTATTGAGAATAAAAATTCAACTCAACATCCACTTCCGCTAGCCACGTTCGGATACAGCCAGAGGGTGGGTACGCGATAGGTCGGGATGACAAGCATGTTATAAATTCGCACAGCAAATAGCTTAACGGTCTGGTCTGCCTAGCTCTCCGCTGGTTGGCTGGCTTGGCGTGTATCTCAACAACATTATGCCAACAATAAAACGATAGCAGAAAACCAACACGATCGGTAATAGAAGTTGATGGTCGAAATTACAAGCACTCCAGGAGAACCTCACTCATTCACAACTACGCCTCCGCTACAGTCCCTACACATTTGTCATGTTTATTTGCATTGATATTGGTCCACTCACTCAGCCCGCCATCTTTATTCCATCTTGAATAAAATCCTTCGTTTTCTTTACGACTCCTTCCGTTTGTGGCGACACATTTTATTAGTGGGCCACTATTTTACAGCTGCTATCGTTCACATTAAACAATTCGATTTTATTGTCAGTTTCCACATACAACATGAACAGCTTTCAATTTTTAGTATCGATCTGCTCTACAGGCAAGTATCATACACTCTTTATAATTTACTACTTCCGTGTGTTTGCTGCTCGTTTGCATTGAACAACTGTTGTAACTTGATAAAGAAAAAAACTATAAATATTTATCTAGAAAAGGCTGCTAAAAGAGCTCGATTGAGTGAGTCACCTATTAAATCAAAGTTATGTCCTCAACAATCCCTAGATTGATGAAAACAGTCATTGACCATGAGAATCTATTAATGAAGTTACTGAGAGAGCCCTATCAGCCCATTACTTCATTACATGGGAGAGCCCATTACTTTATATTATTAAAATAATATAAAACTTTCTTTTATCATGTTTTTCAATTCTTTTTTCAAAACTTATTCTTTTTTACAATTATTGTTTTTCAAAGAAAAAAATTAGTTTATAAGAATGTTTTTGTTTCAATGGTTTGTGAAAAAATGACAATAAATTTGATTTGGATTTGAAGTTGGATTTATATTGAGGTCTTGCAAGACCTGGCAAAATATCAATCTTCGACTTGAAAACAAGTAATGGTTGTAAGTTAGAAATGATATCTGAAGATTTACAAAGAAAAGGATTTGATGAATCTCAACGAAAAACCATTAGTTTTCGAAAAATCTCATCTGAATCCATACGAAAATCTTGGTTCTTTCTTGCATCACATGAAGTGAGAAAATTCACACATGGTATAACTCACATTACCTGCCGGAATAATCGACACACATCCCGGTCTAGTACTGATAGCCACTCCGGTCTATTACTGCAGCAGGTTGTTGTCAAAACGCATCGTTCAAATCGTAGATCACAGAAACTAGGCCAGCAATACCACTCAACAACACAGCAGGTCTACTTACAGTAGAGACAGGTCTCCCTGCAACCGATCTGTCCATTTAGTACACATCATTTCGTTCATGTGTGAGTATATACATATTATATACATGTATATGTGTTAATATACTGTATAAATGTTATGTGTATAATGGAATATTACATGAATGTGTAACGCATTATAAATATACATATATGTATGGTCCGATGGTCGAATATTTTATGAATCAGTTACGCAACAATCTGAATACGAATGAGAGCATTCTACAACTTATCGCCATCATTACAATAATAATAATTATAATACAAGTCAGACCGCACGCAAATGATAACGTGCGGTTGTGCAATAAAAATATAATAAACTGATTAGGATGAATATCAATAAGGAAAGGTGGATAAACGGGTATGTGCGACGAGAACCTGGTTACTGTTAGATGGTTAGGACGGGGACATGTCAGGACACAGGACATTAGCAGATCAGATAAACCCACAGCAAAGCTGCCAGAGTAGTTAGTTGCTGTACTTGAAACAGATCTCACAACGATCGACACAATTATTTTCCAATCATGTCGGCTGTCGATAATTTGCGCCAGGTATCGATAACAATTTACTGTTCGATACTGAAAAAAAAAACGGTTATCGATTTATTAATCGGCCGCTTTTTGCAGCACGTCAATCTCTGAGAACCACTCGACCACCAAAGCAGTGTGAGATCGTCACTAGGTAAGGCACGATAAGCCAGCCAATCACAGCCATTTTCAATGTTACATTATAACGGGGCTGGTCTGATCAGTGTCTGTGCTTACAACGCTATTAATAATTCAACTTTACATCAATTTGAATTATGTAGGCTGGCCCAGAATAAGTGATCGATGTACTATCTACTTGTTATGTACCTGATATTGGTTTCAAGTACCAATAAATAATAACTGCGTCATTATATTACATTGAACATTCAATAAACATCAGACTTGCCCTACTTTTTATGTTTCATTCACGGGTTGAGAAGTTAATAGCACATTTAACGCTACGCATGGGAATAAAGTTTATTCTACTCCCTGCTTTTATCCATCATAATAGATGCGAAAATAATGGAGCTTTATCTTACATGCAAAGTATAACTTTTCCTTTAGGCCTAATAATGTGTAACATTGATCAAGTTGTGAGAGAACAAGACCAAGAATGGCCAGGGCCGAAGATGCCCTACTAACTAAAAACATGAAAGGGTAACATCATAGACTAGCCATATTGTCTATGGTAACATGATAATGCTGCATAATATTGTTAACAAAATAAAAAAGGTCATACTTTTATTAAAATTAATTTTTCAATTTGGAAAGTTTCTCAGTAACTATACCCACATGTGAGAGAACTGTACAGAATCCATCATTTCAAATCAAATGCAAAGTTAAGAATATTTCTAAAGTCCGTTGAACTTAATTATACAGTATAAGGAACTCAATGCAATCAATTTTCATTATATTTATGAACTTCTAAGCGTAGAGAATGTCCAAAGCTACTCCACAAGTTCCAAATCCTAGGATCGAAAGAGTATGAACATTTATCAGTTACTAGAGTATACCAACCACCAAAAGGTAGATATCCAAGTTATACTCCAATAATTCCCGCCATCATCAGATACTTGTGTCACAGGTCACTTTTATTTATAAAGTCTAGAGTTGTTCAGAAATCAACGCAATTCACGCCTTCATCAGTTACTTGTTTCCTTAAAAATTATTAGTATTTTTGGGAATGGTGTCAATAAATGGAATGAAATAAAGATACTGGTTTATACCAACAGGTTACCAACTCTCAAAATCAGGACATACTACAGTGCAACGAAAACACAGTGATCTATAACTTGCCTATATTTTATGACATTTAAACGCATGACACAACCGGTCACTTCAAACACATACTACAACTTTGAAGATAAACGACCATCTATGGAATATTTATTACAAGGGGTTCGCTTCAAACAAGCCACAATTTCTACAAATTCAACAGGTAATACAGAAGCATAACTCAGACGCTATTTCGCAAACATTTTTGGCAAGGATAGCGACACGAGCAACTCTTGAAGCGTGTGGAGTAGAGAGACGACAGCTAGTTGCGACGATTTATCGTCCGGAAATCAGCAAAGCGAGCGAATGAACAAAGCGAGTAGAACGGAGTGGAGCCAGCAGTGAGCCAGCAGCTCCAGGGTAGGTCATATTCATAGTGGGCCCGGTCCCAGTGCGCTTTCACTCTCTTTGTGTACCAGAGCGAGGTAGAGCCGAGAAGAACTGCTCCAGATCTGTCCAGTGCTCTCAGCTACGCGGCTGACGGGTTTACGCAATACGGCAGCGCCCTGGACCGCCGTTACCCTCCAATCTATGGCATCAAGGTCCAGGACGTGAAGTAGAGCAAAATTTAAACCTTGATGATTTAAGAGAAGGATTGATTGTTGGGAGGATTAATTAGGATGTTGATAAATGGTATAGCTAAATAAATAGGATATTAGGAAGCGAATAAATAAATGAATGGATGAATTAATTGTTGGTAGATTATACAATCCTGAGATTTTATTAATTTGTTGAATTAATAATATTAAGGGTCGCTTTCCCCAACGCTGCTCAAGTAATAACAGCTGACGCTCAATTTTTTTTCTATACTTTTCCTATTCTCCGAATGAGGCTTAAGCCAGATGTATTCCTTAAGCAGCGTTGGGGAAAGCGGTCCTTAAAGTTACTCAATTCATTTATTGGTTCAATTCAATTCGATTCACTTGGAGGCACTACAATGGTATTAGAAGAAATGAAATCCTAATATGCCAATTTTCAATAGTTCAGTTCATTACTCATAATTATCTTAATTTCTAAACTAAGTTGGAAAATAGCTGTCATCCAATTGATGAAATCAATAGAAAATTGGGTTGAATCAAGGCAGTTTGTTCCATTGGAATTAGAACGAGATTACAATACCGTATGTAATAATTATTACAATACTAACAAATACCAGATAGATAGATGAAAATATTAATATAACCATGATAACTTGCGTTACCAGCAGCAATGGCAAAAATTCAAAGGTTGACTTTATGAGGAAATAATCTGAAAAACAAGCAACACACTGAGCCTGGAATAAAGAATGGAAGATAAGCAGAAGATAGATAGATAGATGTATATTCTCAAGATTCAAAAACAGTCATACAGTAAATTTTTTACAAGAAACTTGCACAAAAAATAAGAATAAAAATGAACAAGTACAATAGGGTTCAATCCGATTTTGGATTTCTTATCATATTACACCGAAAAATATTTTCCTGATTTTTTCTCAAGTGTGATGCCTATTTGTTATACAGTACTTGTTTGCTGGTAATGGGATGAATGACTACGATAAATAAGATTATCATGAGAATTGAGAAATAGAATTAGAATTGAGAATTTTATACGAATGAAGAGAGTAAATTCAAATTAAGATATACCTCATTCTAACATCCTAGTTTAAAAATAAATTATACCTATGTATCTCTCATACCTTGGATACTTCAAGGACCAAAATTCACAAATTTAGGTTTTAGGTGATTCATGATTCCCCATTAAATCAATTTCCAATCTTAGTTGCTGGTCTTTTACTACATATGCATGATCAAGCAAAAACTAATAATGTGGTCGACCAAAGTCTAGATATAATACAATGTCATAGATATTATCTTTAGCTAGGTATTTACTGTATATATCATTGAAGGATAATTACCAGAAACAAGATTTGGAAACACTGATACACGGCTGAAACCCAAACTAAGTATCGACGAGAATTTCGATCAAGTAGGACACCCTACAATAAATTGTCGCAGGCCATAATTGTTGAGATAATTAAGCCTGCTAATGTTTTCAAAGTGGAGTACATGAATAACTGCAGAAACAAAATTAATACAATCAGATATCGAAGGTGAAAACAGTCGATAAATTCGGCTGACGCTTATAGGCTTGTCATAAGCAAGGCAAGCTGTTACATTTAGGCTAAGTAGAAGGCTACACACTACTTGATAAGAGATTGAGCTTAGGCTTCGGCTTTGTATTGTAAATGTAGAGCGCTTACTGCAGCTTCTAGGGCAAGCGCCCTGCTATTAGTTTCATAATTTATAAAACTTGTTTTCAATTACGCCACTAGAGTTCTACTCTCAATAAAGTCTCACTATGCATGCTTGCCATTATATAACTTTATCGTTTCTTAATGACCGAAAGTTTGCTAGTGAATTGTGAATTGGTCAAGCTCACAAATTAAGAGTAAATGAAAGTTTTCAGGCGGAGAAAGTTCGATCGTTAGTTCAACCCACCAACGAGATCGGGCTGATTGTTGCTGATGAACAATTAGTGTAAAGAACCGACATAAATCAAATCTATCGTGGCGGAAATTGATCTACAGATATGAAATATGAGCAGAGCGGTTGAACGAATGATGAATATTGCAGATACGATTTCATTCATTCGTCATGTATAATTGCATGTAGCTGGAAAGGACGTCATAGTTGAATATTGCATTAAAGATTAATGGAAATGCGGCTTCACAAACAGAAAATAAAGATGAGAGTCTCTGTTAAAACATAGAAAACATGTTCAAACATATTATGTTTCATCTTAGATTAAACATAGAATATATTGAAAATGGGATGCTTAATTAATTCACTTTTTCATTCAGAAACTACTTGTTCACATACATTCTATACTAAAATGCACTCTATCGAAACGAGCCTCGGGTACGATCTCGGGTAGTAATAGTATAGGAAATTGAAAAAAATATGAATGAATTGATATATTCATAATTTTTAAATAAGTTGATTGTTCGACAGAAATTATTTTCATACACACTTGATTTCAATAGAGTTTGCCACCAACAAACAGGTAATAAAATTTATTTAATAATGATTATTATTATTTAATAAATGATTATTTAATAATCATAACTGTGGACACATCTTTTACGAGAGGGATAGCGATATACTGGTATACCTACTCTTGTTTTTATTTAAGTACTTTGATTTTTGTTTTTTATGAGTAAGTACTTTTGGTCAATGAATAAAATCATGGTTTTCTGATTTGGTTTTTTGACGCTCAAACTAACCCTCGATAGAATGAGCAGTGAAAATGAAACTAAAAGCATGATGTGAAACAGAAAATCTTCAACTGCAGTGCACTGGTTAAACTTTGCTTTCCGCTGCATTCGGTAGCAACACAGCAACCGCTTTGATTATGGCAATTTGGATTTAATAACGTAAATAGCAAGAGCAGCGTCAGGGTCCTTGCTCCCTTGGCATTACCGGTATTTGTTTGAAGCGCGAAACCTCTCAACAGTCACTCACTCAATCAACGACAATTTATTAATTTCCGCAACTGGCGCCTTCACTAGATTACTTCAACTACTGTCACGCCGTTTGCTGAGAATGAGAAAGTGACAATCATCTAACTGCCAGATAGACGATTTCTTAAATCTTTTTCTCATTTTCACCAAGATGAAGAGGAAAGGGGTAACAAACACTTTCCAGTTAAGTTTCCAGTTAAAGTCGAACACCCAAACTGAAAGAAAGCAGTCTTATTCATAAATTATAATGGAATCTTTATATGAAAATGATGATTTTTCTAAAAACACTATTTATATGTTTATGAAAATCAGTGAATATTTTTAGGTACGATACTAGAGATTTGTACTCGCATAACTTGTGGTAGGATAGATTGAGATTCACCCAAAATTTTCCATGGATTCCGAACGACCGAGAATTAATTTGAAGGGAGGTAATGAAGCAAGAGCTGACAATGACTAGCAGTTCACTGTAACTTAAATGAATTGAAAATTTAATGTTTATGTATCATCGAAGTATACGAGTAAGTTTCATAGTGGTTGGAATAACACACTGTCATCACCACATATATCTGATAGAAAAGCTATAGGGAATGGTGATCTGTGGTCTGTTTCGTAAACTTCTAAAGATGGCGAACACAAACGAGACATCAATAACACAGCATACTATGCGATAAACTTATGAGTCTAGAATATGATCGCCTTTTTCCTGTTTTCAAGAACTAATGCCATTTATTTATAAAACAGAATAATAAAATGTGAGAGAACGAAGTAGGGTGTGAAATGATAGTGATTCGGTTCCAATTTTTTTGGATCAATGATCTTTTTCGGCTCTTTATTTTTGAGCATCCCGAACAGAAACACTTTTCTTGATGGGAGTGGGATTCCTCACACTTGACAGTACCACACCTGTCTCGCTCAAAAAATGTACAACGACTCGTCAATCGCCGCGTAATTACCATGCCGCAGCACACGAGCCAAACACAACAAAGACGCTACAAGTAATAGAAATAACAGAGACCGAATACTGCAACAATAAAGACACTTCTTTCAGAAACCACCACCGCTCGGTTGGCTACAAAAGAATGTTTTCGGTCGGCAGACAACAGCTTTGGAAATAAATTGACACAAATTAAAAAACGAATTGTTCCCTCTAACAAGCCAATGCCTCGGCCATCATTCTACACAAAAACATTCGAATAATTTCAGGGTGGATGTTATACGGCTTGCCACAGCTAACTAGATCGGGTCCAACCGTAGAATTAGGGCCTCCTCGTTAAGGCGAAGAAGCCTTTGAATGATTAAGCGATGAAGACAAAAATGAGGATGATTAGGATAGAAGCGATTCTTCATGATGAAGGGGTGGTTTTTTTGGAACACTCAATCATTCACTTCCTAGATCAAATGGGGCAGTTGTGGTGGCGCAGTCATTTATTCAAAACCAACCCTTCCCTCCATCTTATCGCATTTAAAACATCCCCCGAAGCCCTGACTTCCCCAAGAAGCACCTACCGTAATAGTTTATTAAGGGGTTGAAGTCATACAGTAGCTACTGACCGTAACGAGGTTGGAGTGGGGGAGGCTCATAAAAACCCACTTATAAAGAGGAAACTCAACTACGACAAAGGTAGGGCAAGGGAGGAGTTATGTTAATTGGACGCCAAACGAAGCAGATGTACGTACAGTGAGGTAGAAAAATATATGGAGGAACTCGAAACTGTCTCAACAAGCATCGTTTGTTAGGGGTCAGAGATAGGATAAGAATAATCATGATTTGGAACCGTTTTTATTGGGTTGTAATATCAGATATCAACCTCACCCCAAATAGCATTCCGTGAAATTAAAGTAGAAACTTCCCATATCCACCCACTTAATGACAACAAATATATACAACAACGCTCTTATCAACTCATTTTTTTATTTTCCTTACTTGTTAATCTAAAAAAAAGACGTGACAGGGGGCGTGGGTAATACACAACGGGGCAAGTCTATTTAAATAATAATGCGATTCGCTTGTGGTGGAAGTCGAACAGATCTGAAATTGTAGTAGTAGGTAGTTCTAAACCGGAAGGTGTTGATCAAAGCCTTGAGTCTGTAGCCAGGGGGTGGACGATTTTATTTAGTTTGGCCAGTTCGGTTCAGCTACCTCAATTTAATTCAATTCGGACGCCGTACGGTGCGGGGCCGGGCCGGGACGGAGGAAGAGAAAGAGAGAGACAGAGAGTGAGTGAGAGTGTGAGAGTGAGTGAGTGAGAGAGAGTTCGCTGCAGGGGTCCTCCAACAAGCGGCTCTTGGCATTATAAGCTTCTCGCTTTTCTCCTTACCATCCGATACCACTTTATTATTCATGCTTCCAAATTCTGAAACCTACACTGACCTGTTATTTACTCCCCAAGAATTTTGATACCAGCATCCTTCTTCATTCTCGGCCATTATAATATTGATCACGTCAAAATCACAAAAGTACCATTCTAAAAAAAAACAGCCGGAAGCTACGAGTAACAGCAGATATCTACTGACAAACGGATTGCAGAGAAGTTACATTATTAAGGTTTTATTGTTAATGATTTTTTATACGTTCTTCATCATGACTTTTCTGGAAAAAAATTGAAATGCCGCCGCAGTGATCACGAACGTGGGAGCTGACGCCGTGATGGAAGGCCGTGAGCCCACGGAGCAACTGCTATTCGACTTCCGTCAGCAGCCCAGTGTCGCCACACAAGATTTGGCTGTTTTTCGGCAATCGTAATCTAACCTATCAGCCAAATGTTATCTGGCAACACTGCTGCTGACCGACGTCAGATAGCAGTTGCTCCGTGGGCTCACGGCCTTACATCCACGGCGTGGCTACTTCCACGTTCGTGGATTACTTTGCGGCGGGCATTAGAGTACAATGACAGTAGAATGGAAGAAAGAGATTGCATTGATATTTTCCAAAGATCAAAATGTCATTTTAATGACCTCGCATTTCATAGAATTTTGATTGAAACAAACGGGAGACAGCCAGACAATTATTATTACAATCTAAACCTAATCAAACCTCTAATCTAATCTCAATCTAACCTCACATCGATAGTGGAATGATTGATTCTTCACGCTTGTCCCCCTATGGGAATTCTCCACTTGGACCAATCTACAACCTAATCTAATCTTTGAATCCACCAATATAAACACGAGTATGACTCAAGATTCGCCTGATATACTCTGGAAACCAAACGTACCTAATCGCATATCACATGCGAAGGGTTCTCAGCTCGTACATCCATCATCAATAATAACCGGCAATATTGATAAGTGGAAACGATGCCACCCGTTTTTTATTTGTCTTCATTAATTGATAAAGGCTACCATAACGAATGTCTATCAGATGAGGGTAGGGTGAGAATATTGGTCAGATCCGCTCAACAACGGTATTTCCTAGTCATCCATCAGAACTAATAACTCGACATTTGCGTCAATCTGATTGAATAAAAAACAAAACACTTCAACAAATCTAGCATATTATTGGCTTACATGGCTCGAAGGCAGGGGAATAATTTCCCTAGTGGATTGAAAGAAAATTTATCCCATAATTCCACTATCTATATCTATAATCGACGGATCACCGCGCAATATTCACAATGTTTGAACTTTCTTTAAGTTATTCTACACGTACCTGATATATAACAATGCCTGATAAAAAGTATTGTACTTCTTTGTTAATGTATAGGAAGATAATTTCAATACTATTTTCAACAGCGAATTCCACAGTTTATAATATAATTGGAATGAATTTTTCATATGAATTAATCAATTTTCTTGAATTAGAGATAGATATTGATATCTTTCATGAGAATATGAAATTCATTATGCTAAACAAAAGATTTTCAAGTTAAAATTTAGATATTTATAGAAATGATAATATTGGGAAGAAAGTACAAAGTAGTATTTTGAAATTCAGAAGAGATGAATATTTACAAAACGTTTATTAATAATGATGACTTTTACAATGTTATTTTACAAATAGATAAGTATTAGGCCTACTCGCTAACAGAGAATCTAGATTCATTTAGCAAAAAAGCAAGATGACTGCTACTTGCAGTACTCGAGAAAAGGAAAACCTACCAAAAATTCTCAAAGTTGAGAAGATCCAATTTATAAGATACACATCAGTAGCCGGAGATATGATCACAACACCATGATACCGATCAAGATTATCTTAGCAGATGGATGGGAATTCTATCCAATATTATTTTAATTGAAAGAAAAGAGTCTTAGCCGGAAATAAATTTGGAAAATGCGGATTCAATTAATCGAATGCGACAGTTTTTTAGTGATTAGGTGCCATCTTAGCCGGACACCAGCTGTCACCGGGATAAATCCCACCAATCGAATGCCAGTAATTCAATACGGGCCGTGAATATTGCGCGACGGCGGAATAATGGGATGGGTGCGAAGGATGGATTTTCTCGGCCGCGTAGGAGACCTAATCTGCTTTTACACTTTTGAAAAAATCGACACAAACAACGAGCGACGCTGACAAGATTAGGCGAGTTTCGTGGAGAGGACACGGAACAGTTCCTCTCAGCTTTCTAGCCTTTCTGTTGGTTTTTCAACATTTTGTTTCCGATAGAATTAATTTGAGCCGTAAAAACACGCACCGATAGATGGCCAGATAAAAAGCACACATCAGATAGGGATCAGACTTTTCAGCGGCCAATAAAAATCTACTAAGACCTTTTTATTCTTTCTTCATCCTCTCCCTCATCTCTTGCTTCATCCTCTTCACATCATCCTCCTCCTCCTCCACTCAGGAGTCGCACCGTAACAGAGGTGCAGATGACGGCAATGGAATTTGTGAACATAAAACATCTGTGAGGTCCCGAATGCTTTCTCCATCCACACACACATGCTCACACCAACACACACACAGGTCATTGTCGCCTAATCTTCTTTCGAAATGATAAAATCCAATTAATATTTGATGAGTTTGCCCGTGAGGTGACAAGACACCTTGCAATGCAAAGAAGAAACAGTGAAAAAGAAAGGGTAGATAGAGGCTGTGTTCTTAGCAGAGAAAATGACAAATAGAACAAGATGAGGATGCGACAACGCGACCGACAAAGAAGGTGGGAGGCGAAATATTCGAAAAAGACAAAGAAAGCGAACAAAAACAAGGAGTTTAGATAAGGAAGATGCCGAAGATAGGTGATGTGGTTGGACAAGGCAGCTGGCCCGGTCCACACAAACAGGGCTTAACAGCGAAATCCACTACCACAAAAATTCAATTTTTTATCCAGCTCTCAAATAAATAAAAAACAAACCAACACCTTCACAGCTGAAGAAAGAGTTTATGAGGAAGAATAATGAGAAGAAAAGTTTGACCTACGCTACGAGGATACAACAGCAGCCGCGGAGACGGTTAACAATAATAATTAAAAAAAATTAAAGGAAACACAACAGCCGATCCATAGAAACATAACAACGGTGGGCGTTAGACTATTTATTTCCAGCCGGTGACAGTCAAACATAAATCTCTAATTAAATACTGCCGCCACTGATTATTTCTCGAATACCTCTGCGCGGCGCGGCGCTCACCTCTAAGCAATGCGCGTTCTTCCATTAAATTTATGCTCTTTTATCCACTCATCGCCACCTTTGGTGTTCTGCATTTTAAAAATTTATCGAATTCCGAACAGAGAGCTTGTCGCTACCGCTGAACATTGAATTCCTTCACCTGCACTATTGATGTGGAGGAACACCTAGAACTGACTTGTAATTGAGGACAGCATCTTCAGATTTTACTAAGTTTTAGTTTTGACGTAAAAAATAGAGCTGAGAACAACATAAGGAATGATAATGAGTATCCAGTAAGTATTTTACGTTTAATGAATTAGAAAGAGTAATTTGAACTTAAAATCTTGTTTAAAGATTCAGAAGAAAAGATACAAGAGGTGAAATTCATAACATAATCTAGCAAGTTGATAATATTGAGCGGCCAATTATTTTATTCATTTGTAATATAGGTAGTGGATTTTATGTTTAAAAATTATCTCATAGCATCATAAGCAATGTGGTTTGTTATTTTCAATGCTAGAATAAGAACTGATTCTAGAATTCTAGTACTTTTTGTAATACATCACTACATAAAAAGTTGAAGAAGCAAGTCAATCTGACCAAGTGAAGATTCTACAATTATTCTGATCAACATTCACTGATTAGACAAAAACAGAAATCTACTTCTTTTAATGTAAGTTTTAATACGCACAAATTCGATTGCCAATGTGACAAAACATTGAGAAAGTGAATTAAAGTCGGTGCAATGAGAGATCAATTATGTTCTCTTTCATTTTGTGGAAATTGAAAAACTCCACATCTTTACTATGACTTCAACAGAATGTAGGCAATGGATACAGGATAAATTCAGAACCCAAAATATTGAATCCTTGATATTACTCCTCAATTTTTTCTCAATCAAATATGGGATTGTACCTCAATTTTGGGTTCAAAAAACCCCACAAATCCCAAGAGTTGGATGAAGATACTGAACCTTAAATTGTGAAACATGTCCCAATAATAATTGAGCTCTGCTACATTGCAACGAAGAATACAAACCAATAAAAATCTCGCGAAAAACTCGTGTATGTGGATGTTTTTGGGAGCTATCAATGTACGTACATAGTGCAAGCAATACAACGATTTATTGAATTATTGTTCTTCTGAGCGGTGAGCAAGCGCGCTTTGCGCCACACACACAACGTACGGGCTTTCACAAATGCAATGCAATCAGCAATACAATCTTGTTGAGGAGCGACTCTTTTCCGAATAAATCGACGTCTGTCGTACGTTGAGGCTGTTCTCTTCAAGGCACAATTTTGTAAGATGCACTTTCGAGAATAGAAGGAAGGACTAGAAGATAAAGAGAAGAATGAAGAGGAGGAAGAGAAAGAGAAGGTAAGAGAAAGAAGTGTGTATTGGGTGCTACACCTCGAAAGACTTTAGCTCATAGTTTACTGCGGTGCGTATCAATCATGTCGCTTGTCGCGCAGCGAGAAAACACGTCAATAGCCTGCGCTATGCTAATTCCTTTTCTTCAACGTTTATTATTCGAAACGTATCATAGGAGATTGCTATCGCCGGGATTGCCGCTTCGACAACTCAGACAAGACGAGGAAGGAGAAAGAGGAAGAACGAGGAAAAGGAGGAGGAGGAGGAGGAAGAGGAAGAGGTAGTGGAAAAAGAAGGATTAGAAGGAGGAGAAGAAGCAGAAGAACAAGCAAAAGAAGAAGAAAATAAAAAAGAAGAAGAGGAAGAAGAAGAAGAAGAAGAAGAAGAAGAAGAAGAAGAAGAAGAAGAAGAAGAAGAAGAAGAAGAAGAAGAAGAAGAAGAAGAAGAAGAAGAAGAAGAAGAAGAAGAAGAAGAAGAAGAAGAAGAAGAAGAAGAAGAAGAAGAAGAAGAAGAAGAAGAAGAAGAAGAAGAAGAAGAAGAAGAAGAAGAAGAAGAAGAAGAAGAAGAAGAAGAAGAAGAAGAAGAAGAAGAAGAAGAAGAAGAAGAAGAAGAAGAAGAAGAAGAAGAAGAAGAAGAAGAAGAAGAAGAATAAAATGAAGAAGAAAATGAAGATGAAGAAGAGGAAGAAGAAGAAGAAGAAGAAGAAGAAGAAGAAGAAGAAGAAGAAGAAGAAGATGAAGAAGGAGAAGAAGAAGAAGAAGAAAATAAAAAGAAGAAGAGGAAGAAGAAGCAGATGAAGAAGAAGAAGGAATAAGAAGAAGAATAAGAAGAATAAGAAGAAGAAGAAGAAGAAGAAGAAGAAGAAGAAGAAGATGAAAATTGAAAAGAAAAAGAAGGAGAAATGAGTAGAAGAGAAGAGTTGAATAAGAAACACAGCATCACCAAGACAAGACCGCGAGTCTTGTGGCCGTTGAAATATGTTCGACATTTCGTGAAAAGGAACAGAGGTGAGCTCAGCCAAAGGTGTGTTGGTTGTCTCGTTTATTTATTGTGATAGGCGACCGGCGTATACAGGAAATAACTTACACTATAGGCCGAAAATCTAGGCAGATATTCTAGCTATTCTCGAAGATGTGGTTAAACAATTTTGAATTATTCCAGGTATTTCAACAGTTGTGGGAAAATATGTGTCCGAAAAAATCTAGAAAATTTTTTTTCAATGACTCCACGTTTCAGTTAATTCTGATAGATAATTTTGGTAAATTTAGTAATTTAATAATTGTCACGATACAAATTCTGGCAACCAAATAAAGCCTCAATAAAATATTGTCAATGACCACTAAGTGCTGGTATTATAATAGATAGCATAATTAACGGTAAGCTGACCTAATTTAGCAGTACTCAATATTGATAAAATAATGATAACAAGGAAGCAAGCCCGACTCACCACCAAAAGTCTCTGACTCATATCACATTGTATATTTATTTATATTCCTTGATGTTAATTTATGTAATTGAAAATCCAAATCTTGAAGATGGCCATAACCTTCATCCAAAATATCAAAACACACCACTGCCTATATGGATCATCTACTGAAAGATGTCAATGCCAATAAAATCATTGGAAAATTATGATACATCCATTATTTTTAAAACGTATATATAATTAATCCACATATGTTAACTTGCTATTAAATAATGCATATTATTATTTGTACTCACCAAAAGTATCATCCCAAGCCGGTGAAATAATGTATATACAGGTCTCATATCTTCGGTGGTTTCACGAACATAGCAATATATTTTGGAAATATTTGTTGTATATGAGATTATACTATTTTGGGAGTCAGTTGTTTTATAGCATAAAATATTTGGATGTATATTAATTTAGCAATAAACTTTCAGTTCACCTTTTGAATTTGGCAGTGGAGTTGAAAAAGTAGAGAATATTTTTAAAGGCATCTTCCAAAAATAAAAATAAAAATTGAAAGGATTTTAATGTCCTATATGTTATTTTGTATTATATATAATATATCGCATATTATTTAAATGGTTATTGTAGCTAAATGTTGGAACTACTTTGTGCATTGTACTGACGTCAAAAAACACGATATTAAATTGACCAATCACAGCCCAGCATTTCATTAAAAATTCTAGAATGTTCTATTGAAAATTCTGTTTCCTTGAATTTTAGCAAGGGTAACTCTCTTCCGTTTGAGACTCCTTAGAGAGCAGTCACTTTTGAGCACATACGTGCAGTTTAACTGTTTTAAAATGTAATCAGTTTCATTTTCAATCTTAATGTTTTCAAGCTGTGATATATTAAGCTGTGGCAATGTATAATTGATTAAATTCATGTAAAGTCGCGGAAATGTTATAAACCATGGTCCAGAGCCAAGCAGTATCGTGAGATGACACACGGAATCCAATCTCACACAGAGATGGCTGCCTAAACTAGGAACCCGAAACCAACGCCGAAGCATCGCAAATACTGGGAGTGAACCGTTTAATTAATCCTTTGGCCAAAGGCGCGAAAAGCCTCTTTAAAGTGAAATAGTGGGGAAAATTATCATACTGCGTGAAGCATAGAAACATGAGCTCATGGTCTAGTATTTAAGACATTCATAATTTTAGAGATTTTGTACAATCTTATTTGCCAGGCAAAATACCCACACCCACGCTCTACCGAAAATATAAATTTTGTAACAAGCTATTTATTGTTATTAACAATTATTAATGAAACTTGTAAAATTCATTTAATTGTTCAAGTTGTGTGTTCTAAAGGAACAGGAGAATATACTCCAAGTTTTCACCTAATTACTGGGTTTTCTAGTCGTTCTTGCACCTGTCTTGGCAATCCCAATTGATACATTAAATTTATTTAATTTATGAAAATATCAGTATCCTGGATGAGCCCTTGCAAGGCCAAATTTTGACATGCCCAGTCACGTAAGGAGTATGCTTAGCCAAGTGTGTTACGTAAGTGGATTGAGATCTTGTCTTTGATGCGTGACTATAGTCCATCACTTAGCTCCCTTATCTTGTGACACATTTGACTATATTTGCTTGATCCTGACGTCACGGGACATACAACATAAAAATAATAGCGTTACACACATAACCCACAACATAGTAGTGTTACACATGGCACCCAACATGGCGGCCTGACGGAGATGTACAAGATTTCTTTATTAAGAAAGCCAAAAATTTGAACTCAGAAATCACAGAGTTGATGGTTGAAAACTTTTTGAAATTGAAAATATACCTTATGGAATTGCCAAGCTTTAATAAAGTAATTAATTAATTTGAATATTGATTTCATTATTAAATTATTCCTGAGGAGACGTCGAGGAAGAGTATACTCAGATATATCGCCAACAATTTAAAGAGATATACGCACCTATTGCTATGAATCACACTCTGTGATCATTTGAATAATTATTTTAGGTAGCCTATTAAGAAAGCTAGCTTATTTAACCTTGAAATTAAAGCTTTAAAGGTACCAAAATATTATTAGTTTACCAAAACATTAAGGTCTTGGGGGCTTATTAATTTGTTAATTAATCTATTAATTTAAGCAAAATCCCCAAAAAAGCGATATCATAGGCAAGATATTAGGAGTATTAATTGTTTATTTATTGTTTATCTGTGATAGTGTGAAAATCGCCAGATTATTAATGAGCATTGAATATAGGGCTATTTATTAATAGTTACCATATATAAAAATTTATTTACTGGTAATTACCAGATATCTATTGATTTAACTATCATTGCCTGTTTATTTTGTGCATGTTTATTTGTAATAAGTCTTGGAAAATTTATTGTCTCACTGTATATATCACTTATCACTTAATCCTTTCGGTCAACATTTCACTGCACTTGAGTCACTATCGCACTCGCGCCGCGCATTCATTTTCACGCCGCGCCTACACCCTTCACGCCGCGTTCACACCATTGGACCACGACATCCTTGGATTTCACCACTAGCCCAGCTGTCCAAATCCTAATTCACCATCATGGAGAACCTTTCAGCCAACTCATCTGTGTCCTACATGGAGCTGGGAGACAACAACACTCTGCGAGAAGCGACCACACCCGAGGCAATAAACAACACTGATGAGACAGCGCCCAGGGAGCGAGACGCAGGAAGTATAACTAGCGCCAACTTCGACCCTGAAAATCTTCGTCAGCTGTCTTCCACCCGCCTGGAACCAGAGGTCGTCCCGACAGAAGTGCCTCCACGTACACCGTCACATACCACTGTCAATCCTACTACACAACTCACGCAAAATGAACTGAGTCCACTGACCTCCAGATTATTGGCCACCCTCCTACTTAAACTAAGTAGTGACATCAAAGATTCCTACGAGAAGCTAGGTAATCGACTGGTTAGTCAAATGGAGAAGATGGATAGTCGAATGGAGAAGTGGGATAAGGAATTGAAAGAGGACATGAAACAAATGAATAATCAAATAGAAAAAACGGATGGAGGATTGAGAGAAGAGACCAGAGACGTCAAGGGAGAAATGAAGGAAAAGAGAAGGCAGTTGGATGACACTATTGTATGCCCCAACCAAGGAGTAGATGATATGCAGATGAATTTGAGGAAGGAACCTGAAAATCTTGAAAAACAAACCAAAACCGACATACAACAGGCAGTAGAGAAACCGAAGACAGAGTGTGTCACCACCTGCAAGGATTTGGAAAAGCAAATTAGGGATTCCACCCAGCCACTAGAAAAATCTGTACAGGAAATCAACACTCAACTAAGACTAACTAACACATCTCTAAATACCACTCAAATCCAGGTTGAAAGTCTAGTAACCGACATACAACAGGCAGTAGAGACACAGAAGACAGAGTGTGTCATCACCTACCAGAATTTGGAAAAGCTGATTAGAGATTCCACCCAGCCACTAGAAAAATCTGTACAGGAAGTTAACACTCAACTAAGTCTAACAGACACATCACCGAATACCGCTTCTAATACTGATAAAGATAATAATCCACCACCTTCTACTAGTACACCATCAAAAACAAATGGAAAATCAAATAATCCATCAGGGAAAAATTCCAGCGGTGACCATCACGCAAGACTAGGAGGAGAGAAAACTTATAAGACTCTGACGGTTCAAATTCCGGCAGCCCAGAGCAAAGTTAAACGGCAGTTGAGCAAGATAAACAGGAGAGTGTATCACAACTCAGGCTTTCATCGGAAGCATGCTCGATATAAAAAGCCGACAGCTTTTGAGCATTATGCATGTTTTCATCGGCGGCACACTCGCTTCAAGCCCGCCATAAAGCCAAGAGATTGTAAAAAACATGCTCAATATAAAAAGTCGACAGCTTTCGAGCACTCTGCATGTTTTCATCCGCGGCACACTCGCTTCAAGCCCGCCATAAAGCCAAGAGATTGTAAAAAACATGCTCAATATAAAAAGTCGACAGCTTTCGAGCACTCTGCATGTTTTCATCCGCGGCATACTCGCTTCAAGCCCGCCATAAAGTCAAGAGATTGTAAAATTTGGACACCAAAACCTAACCTCTCTTGAGACGTTGATCAACTACCCACAACAAACCGGCCTACCTAACCTGGATCGTACACATCTGGTATATGAAAAGTTAACAAAAACAGCCCAGAATCGTAAGAAATATCACGATAAACGCACAAAACATTTCAAATATGAGGTTGGAGATGAAGTTTTAGTGAAAGTACACAGACTATCAGACGCCTTGAGCAAGCTTACTAAAAAGTTTTTTGAACTATATAGCGGACCACATCGTATCATAGCAGTTTCAAATGTAAATACTGTGCAGCTTCAAGACCCTGAAAACACTTTGTCTATTTGGTACGAGAACCTCGCCAACATTAAACCCTACTATAGAGAATGAACAATATCATTCCTAAGAACCACATGCTTCCGGTTTGGAGATAAACGAAAAAAGTGATTTTTCTACAACAGGATTCAAACTAACATGAGCCAGAAATCGTCACAAGGATGTACTACGACGCCTGACCGTATTAATTACGCAAAATAAGTGATATTGAACTTTTTGAGAAAAAAAATACACAGTTCTGTTAATAAAATTATTGATGGCCAACGATCGCCATATTTTCTAATCAAACCAAATGGAATCCTAACGGTAAATTATTACCAACTTCAAATATTAGTAAGAAATTACCTTCTTTTCCAAGACTTACTATGTTATTATATCATATATTTGTTAGTATTAGTAAATATCTGAATTTTTTGTTAGCTTCTACGAAGTCATACGTTATGCACATAACCAAAAAACACATATGTTATGATGTCTACTTGTGTGCGTAGACGATATATTGTACACATACGATAGGCCAAGGCCACACAAATCAAACAGCATGTATATATCCCATACTTCACAGCTGTGAAAGTTTATAATCAAATTGTTATAATGTAGCCAATATTATTAAGTAAATTTTGTTAAAACTAAGATTAACACATATTTTGATATTATTATTGAATGTTTATTTATTTGTAACCATAAGTGTTTGCATGGCAGTGAATATTGAGTCAAGTGGTGAAACCACAGATTACGATTGTGAGCCCTAGGCTAATAACTTTGTCAATCGATAAAACAAGTCGGCACCCATTTAAGTTACCTGCTATTTCCTTCAGATCAGTTACCGGAGTTATTGTGAATCTATCTGTGTAAATTGTTTGAGAGCTTTATTTATGTCATTTATTGTCTAGCAGAACTTATGAGTTTGAATTGTATTGTATTTTCGAGTGTCATCTGAGATAACCTCACATACCTTTTGTGCATCAGCGCTTGTAGAGATTCCTTCGCACCTGGCATACTCTTTGGTTTGACATGTCGTCATCATAGTATTGTTTTAGCCGCCAACTTTTGAATTCTCATATTGCTCTTTTAGATGTATTATCTTTGCTCTATTTTTCTCAGCTAAATGCTTGATTTTTGTGTAAATCACTGCCATGATTAGATGTTACGCTTCTGTAAATCTTATGAGTAGGTAACGTAGAATGTTTCCGTGCAATTCGAGTCGGGAGGTAAGCTAATATGAGACAGTTGTGTTCACATATTTTTTAGAGCCTTCTTTATGTTATGTGAGATCTTAGAAAATTTGCCTCGTTTTCTTTGTATAGTTATACAAACTCGCTCTATCTGCAGCTTATTAAAAGCTTATTTATTCGCTCATTTATATAACTATAGGGGGCTTCTGTCACGATACAAATTCTGGCAACCAAATAAAGCCTCAATAAAATATTGTCAATGACCACTAAGTGCTGGTATTATAATAGATAGCATAATTAACGGTAAGCTGACCTAATTTAGCAGTACTCAATATTGATAAAATAATGATAACAAGGAAGCAAGCTCCGACTCACCACCAAAAGTCTCTGACTCATATCACATTGTATATTTATTTATATTCCTTGATGTTAATTTATGTAATTGAAAAATCCAAATCTTGAAGATGGCCATAACCTTCATCCAAAAATATCAAAACCCACCACTGCCTATATGGATCATCTACTGAAAGATGTCAATGCCAATAAAATCATTGGAAAAATTATGATTCATCAATTATTTATAAAATGTATAAATACTTAATCCACATATGTTAACTTGCTATTAAATAATGCATATTATTATTTGTACTCACCAAAATATCATCCCAAGCCGGTGAAATAATGTATATACAGGTCTCATATCTTCGGTGGTTTCACGAACATAGCAATATATTTTGGAAATATTTGTTGTATATGAGATTATACTATTTTAGGAGTCAGTTATTTTATAGCATAAAATATTTGGATGTATATTAATTTAGCAATAAACTTTCAGTTCACCTTTTGAATTTGGCAGTGGAGTTGAAAAGTAAAGAATATTTTTAAAGGCATCTTCCAAAAATAAAAATAAAAATTGAAAGGATTTTAATGTCCTATATGTTATTTTGTATTATATATAATATATCGCATATTATTTAAATGGTTATTGTAGCTAAATGTTGGAACTACTTTGTGCATTGTACTGACGTCAAAAACACGATATTAAATTGACCAATCACAGCCCAGCATTTCATTAAAAGTTCTAGAATATTCTATTGAAAATTCTGTTTCCTTGAATTTTAGCAAGGGTAACTCTCTTCCGTTTGAGACTCCTTAGAGAGCAGTCACTTTTGAGCACATACGTGCAGTTTAACTGTTTTAAAATGTAATCAGTTTCATTTTCAATCTTAATGTTTTCAAGCTGTGATATATTAAGCTGTGGCAATGTATAATTGATTAAATTCATGTAAAGTCGCGGAAATGTTATAAACCATGGTCCAGAGCCAAGCAGTATCGTGAGATGACACACGGAATCCAATCTACCCCTGAGATGGCTGCCTAAACCAGGATACGGTAACCAACGTCGAAGCATCGCCAATACTGTGAGTGATCCGTTTTATTAATCCTTTGGCCAAAGGCGCGAAAAGCCTCTTTTAAAGTGAAATAGTGGGGAAAAATTATCATACTGCGTGAAGTATAGAAACATGAGCTCATGGTCTAGTATTTAAGACATTCATAATTTTAGAGATTTTGTACAATCTTATTTGCCAGGCAAAATACCCACACCCACGCTCTACCGAAAATATAAATTTTGTAACAAGCTATTTATTGTTATTAACAATTATTAATGAAACTTGTAAAATTCATTTAATTGTTCAAGTTGTGTGTTCTAAAGGAACAGGAGAATATACTCCAAGTTTTTCACCTAATTACTGGGTTTTCTAGTCGTTCTTGCACCTGTCTTGGCAATCCCAATTGATACATTAAATTTATTTAATTTATGAAAATATCAGTATCCTGGATGAGCCCTTGCAAGGCCAAATTTTGACATGCCCAGTCACGTAAGGAGTATGCTTAGCCAAGTGTGTTACGTAAGTGGATTGAGATCTTGTCTTTGATGCGTGACTATAGTCCATCACTTAGCTCTCCCTTATCTTGTGACACATTTGACTATATTTGCTTGATCCTGACGTCACGGGACATACAACATAAAAATAATAGCGTTACACACATGACCCACAACATAGTAATGTTACATAATGTAAGAAACTATGGTAATCTTAGTTATTTTAATGAGTGAAAATGATAATTTCAACTCCATATTTAATGCCATAAGAAACTACCGTAATCTTAGTTATTTTAATGAGTGAAAATAATAATTTCAACTCCAATTTTCAAAATTTATTCCAAATTTTAGACTATTTTGAACGCAAATAGTATGAATTCGTACCTGTCCAAGTGTACTTTGGACAAATATAAGGTTATGAAAATGTGTATTATTCGATCTTGTTTCCAAATATAATCAGTATTTTCCTAATTTCGATTGATTGATGATTTGTTCCTCAACATTAGATATCTTAATTAAGATGATTCCAAATAAATATCAGAATTCGTTTAAGTTGTATTAATTTCTTCAAGTTTTATTTGTATATGTTATACTACCTTAATTACAAATACCGTTATAATACGGTATTTGTAATTCAATTTCATTTTTTTAGAAAGCAATAAAACTGATTGAGTTTCAACAGTAGTGAAACGACTTTAAAAACTCCAAGTTTTGTATTCTTATAACCGATCTCATAATGCTGATAGGAAAACTTAATTAATTCTGTTTGTCCAAATCTCCGACAGTCTTGTAACAGATCTGGAAATGTTCATTAAAAAAGTTATACATTTTTTTCTCAGGTATTCACTATTTGATAAAGATGAATACATATTGAAGTAAGCCTGACAGTACAAGCACTTCAGCCTTACAAACAGCAGTAGGCAACAGGTTTGACGCGGAAAGACAGCTTTACAGAGTCAGCAGCTGACTACTAGAAGTTTAGCACAGTCAGAGGAAAGGATACTTTACACAATTCGTACATCCAATATTCAATGACGGTTTGAAGGAATAAATTCATTGGCAATTTATTAAGCTCCATGCAGCTACTGACACTCATCCTGTTGCTCTCAGGCGGAGAGTAAACCAGAGCACGGTGTCAACAGAGACAGTCAACTGCAAACTCACTCACTTTCCTCTTTTATTTTCAATTCCTGTCAATTGTGTCACCCTGTCACCTTCATTCTCCTTCACCATCTACAACGTCCTTCCATCCTTGTTTCAATTTACTTTATTCCCTAATGTCAGTCTAGTGTAGTAGCATAGCCTCCTCTAATACAGGAGGATTAGAGGAGGTTATGGTATTAGAGGAGGCTATGGCAGTAGGCATTACTATCAGCTCTGATAATGGAGAGAACATATTTATTTGTTTATTCAGCAATGTACAACATTGACACTTAATGGAAGATCCAATAGGATTACGCCTAAAATTGATCATATTTAGAACAATAAGTTGCACTAGAATGGTTATTTGGTATCAGGACTCACTATATATTTGCTAACCAACTGATTGTAATGATGATGCAACAAAATACTGATTATTTGACTGAATAATTTCTCAGGTTAATTCAATATATTCCAAGATTTCATTAGTTATAAGTAAATTTTTCTTTTGAATCATTTCTCATGATAATTTAAAAAGTTTTAAATTTTCATTAGTCACAAATGAATTTTTCTATTTAATTTTGTATCTAATCTTCATTGAAGATTTTTAATACATTTATTAATTAATGTAAGAGTAGATGAACCAAACATGGAAATAGTAATTAAACTAAAACAATATGAGTTGTGAAAAGTTAACTGACGAAATTGCATAAGAAGGAGGGATAAGAAGTGTTGAAAGATTCAAGCAAGAATAAGTAAAAGCCTAATATCGTGCCTGAATACTGAGCTAGAATCTCAGTGTTGCACCTGTATTCCAATACATACACCGTTCTCTACTATTAAATGGTTGTGATTACTGTCTATCATTACCAAGCCACAACAAAATACCGACTCATTCGAGTATCAAGCTTAAAAACGTATCAATAATTGAGAGCAAGGAAAAAATGGATCGAATAAAATTATGATAATTTTCACAGGTGTTAATTTCAACTCCAAACTGGTATTTTCACTTTGTACCGATAACCAAGTGAGTGCAGTTAAGCTTAATTATCAGTTTGTAAGGGCAATTTCGAATAATTTCAAACAATTATTAAGTGAAACTGGTTTCCGCTCGTTCCGCGTTCCATTAAATATTTTCAACTAGAACGGAACAGTAAATTATTGATGGAAGGCCATTTGCTGTGTTCTGTTTTGCCATTTTTACATCTCAAAATAACTACATTGACACCTCAAATCACAATTTTCCACTTGCACCTGTCAGTAGAATGAATAGAAATTAATTTAAACGAAACTTAATTTTTTAAATTAACTTAAAATTTAATTTTTAATCACGATGTTTCAAATATTCACTTGAAATAAGAAAAATCACAAAATAATCACGTTAGTTAAAATATTAACTTGAAATGAAAAAAATCATAAAAAATTCAAAATAATCACGTTATTTCAAATATTCACTTGAGATATAAAAATCAGAACTCACAAAAATGATAAATTGAGAGAATAGTAACTATAAGATATTAGTGTAACAAGTGAAAGGGGGCGCTGAGATTGAAAACTTCTGAGTAGCCCATGTTACTCGTATTTTTATTAATTATTTGTTTCCAACATCACTTCACTCTTCTACTTTCTGTACAACAAGCTTATATTATGAGAAATATATTTTTAATATATAAATAATGTTAATTTTTAAATTTTGTTTTTAAGCGCATCTGAATTAAAGTGATCAATTAAAAAGCGTTTCTCATAAGCTCTTCCTCAGCATATACTGACTCATAGAAAATAAAGACGACAATGTGTTCTACAAAATAATTTCTAGAATGAAAGTAAATTGACATTGCATGGCTGCAAGTAGAGGCTACTGTCGCATTTCAGGACAAAATTAATTGCTTTTGTGCGGTACAATGCTGCTTATCTTTGCCGGCGGTCTTTACCCCTCCTCACCAACGTCACGAATCAGCACGCTTCCCTTTAGGTCCGTAGGATTCTCTCAATCTTCCGCCCTAATGAGATTGTCTTCTTTTCACGGCTAATTGGAGCACACAGCCTCAACAACTCACTGTAGCCGACTAGACTCATCTAGGCTAACGTTTCTTTTTTACATAACAGAAGTTCTTTAATCAGATTTTTCCAGATGATAGAAGTTATGTACTTGAGGAAAATGGGAAGTTTTCTTTTGAAGATAAGATGAGAAAAGCCTAGTTTCTTCAATTCTTACTGCTAATTATACAGTAAATTTTATTTATTTATTCATTAAACCATGAAATGATTCGGGAGAGAAAAACATGCTATATTGATGTTATAACAAACATGTACCTCCCAAAATAGAAGCTGAGTGAGGTAATGGATAATTGGGAAGCACACTTCCATTCTATTTGCGACAATGAAATGGAATAGTTGACATTAACAATGTTTCTCTTATTTTATTTTGCCTAAAAACAGTCGTTAAGTCACGTCAGAGACCCTGAACTGATCAGGAGTGACCTGAAAACTCTGACACCAGACCTGAGCCAGCCAGGTTACACGGAATCATTATTATTTTTAACTGAAACCTGATGTTTGGAAAGAATTTATGTTTTTTGAAGGGTATCTAGAATAAGGAAGGGAGAGAAGAGAGGCTCTCGCTAAGCTTTTATAAATGAAGTCTTGGAGCTTCTACTTATCATGAAATAATAGGTGAGACTAAAACTATCAAATACCTAATTACGTGTGTCGTGTACATTACTTACCTTATATTGCGCCAGACTGAATATCTCAACAATAACCATACTTGCTCACCTGAAATAGGAAGGGAAAACAATTATTAGTTATTTACAAAAAAAACTGAAATGTGAATTAGAATTCTATGTTTGAAATAGAATGAGAACATTTTTGCATAAATTCATCAACTAGAAGTTTTGGGAAAAATGTACCAATTCAATTCAACTGATTTTCATAACTTCCTCAATGCTATACTATAAAAACAGTTCAAATATGATTCTTTGGGATGGAAATTGACTAATCAGCCAATATAATATGAATTTCATATTCTTGATTATTTGTAATCTATTAAACATATTATTTATGTATGATCATTCTCTTGTAATACACTATGCTTAATAATCATGTTCAATCTCCTGAGATTCCCAACCATTGTATTAAGTTTTCAATTATGTTCACAATCCTTTCATAATGCATCAGCCTTCATGCCTTCATCATTTTTCATCAATCAACAATTACACAAAAGCCCCTACCCTACTCATTCAACTAAAAACAACTGCAATGTTCATAAATACAGTTATAATAAGCTGCAACTCATTTATGTCAGGTGAAATTAAAAAGGAATTAGAATCACTAGAGCACGAAGCAGATGTTTGGTATGATGTTGTTGCTGGTTACAGACAACACTAAACAACATAGAACAAACCGCAACAATGGTGCGACATAATATCAACATGGCTTATAAAGAAGAAGAAACCATCTGAGGCCATGGACCGACAACTGCCTGCGATAATGGAGATAGTACGGAAGAAAGGATAAGAATGAGTGGGTGAGAAATTGAGGATTACGAAGGGGAAGAAGAAGAAGAGAAAAGAAGAAGAAGAAGAAGAAGAAGAAGAAGAAAAAGAAGAAGAAGAAGAAGAAGAAGAAGAAGAAGGAGAAGAAGAAGAAAGAAGAGAAGAACAGAGAAAAGACGAAGATAAAGAAGGAAAGACGAGAAAGACGAAATAAGAAAAAGTAGTTAGGAGATTGAGGATTAAAGTATAAAAAGGAGAAGATAGTAAGACGAAGGAAAAATGAAAGAGTGAAAAGAGGAAGAAAATGTTGATAAAGAAGAAAAATGGAGAAGAAGAGGGAAAAGGAGAATAGGAAGTGGTAGAAGAACAAGGAAACGATAGAGAAGAATATGATGATGATGGAGTAGAAAAAAGGAGAAAAGAAAAAAGAAGAAGAAGATGTTGATGGTGATGATGAAGATGTAAAGAGAACGAAAGACACGAAATAGGAAAGAAAAGGTGAAAAATTGAGAATTACAAAAAAAGAGAAGAGGAAGGATACGAATAAAAAGAAGGAAGAGGAAATTATTATGAAGAAGAAGATAAGGAAGAAGATATGGAAGAATGAGAAGAAGAAGAAGAGAAAAACTAGAAGTAGTGATGAGGAAGAAGAAGAAGAAAAAGAAGTAGAAGATTGAGAAAAGGTGTAAGAAAAGGAGAAGGATTTTTAGAAGAAAAATTTAGAATGGAAGCAAAAGAAGAGGACAGAGAGGAAGAAAGTTAAATGGGACGATAGAAGAAACACATCTCAAGTACCAACCAACTCCAGCATTGGAAATCAATTAAAATGTGAAATAATGCAAATACATTGTATGGGTGATTGTAAAGTTCAGAGAACAAGAGGTGCTCAATAGAGAGAGAGAGCAAAGGTTGAGAACAGGCCAGGAAAGGGGTACAAGAAGTGAACAAACGTGGAAAATAGTACGGTACAACACGATAAAGCTGACTACGATCTCTGGCGGCGATTGGCTCAACTAGAGCAAATACAAACCGGCAAGCCGGAATAACGTTACGAATCATTTAACATACACGGCACACAACACGAATGATTCAGGGTGGAGTGCTGGTGCTGGATGCTGGTGATTAAGATCACCATGGTGAGTGGTTCCACTTGGATTAGCTTAGATAACAAAGCAGCATAGAGAGCAAATCCACGGGCGTACACGGCTGTATCAGATGCAAACAGCATATTGAATTTGAATTCGATGACTTCCATCATTGCTTTCCAAAGCATGAATCACTACAAAGATGGGTTTTCATTCCTTGCTGGGAATAATTATCAAGGTTTATGGCCTTCGGTTGAAGAAAGGCCACTGTAGATATGAAACAAAGGTTATTGGACTAATAATATTGTGTGATGGTCTGTTGTTGAGGAAATGTTTGTTTTTGAAGGAGTGTTTGCGCTACATTACAAGAGAAACTATGTATAAAATTAGAAACTATGTAATAAATTTGAGAAGATAAGGTGGAATTCAACATGAAAAGAGTCTCAACTCTCAAGTACTAAGGCTAATTACTCTCTTGACTTCTAGTAAATATATATATTATTTTCCACCAAGATTCTTCAAATTCAAATCTTAATCTACATCTATAAACCTTAATCTATAAGCTTACATTATTATATTCTTAAATTCATATTATATTTTAGTTCTATTACTGTATTTATTTGAACTACGTAATAATGTACAAGTTAGTACATTAGTTAGTACATCCAATCATTTCGTATTATCTTGTTACACAAATAATATAGAAGAACTGCTCCCGCACACAGACGGCACTGTCTATGCGGGTTCTATTATTCATTTTATTTCACCTGTAAAGTGTACTGTACAATTGTATATGTGAATAAATAAATTGAAAATTGAAATTGAAACTAGCAGCATTGAGGTGTTAAGCTTCATCTCCAATCAACAATGACAATATTCTTATGAGTAATCAAAGATAATATCAATCAAAATTTGTGCAGTCGATCCTAAGAGTTAATTTAATATATTTACTAATTTCAAAAGATGATTTTTAATCCTTTTGTTTTCCAACCTCACTTCCCAATTTAGATCACCCGAGTGAACTAAAAAGAAATTGAGTCATTTCCATTGTATCATTGAATCATTTTTTCAACCAACTTTAATCTAGTATCTAAATCTCTTCAGTAACTAATATCTAGTGTAAAATTTGCTAGGTTTTTTGTAACGTATTCCTGTGAATTCGTGAAATTCCTGAGTCGACTGAATTGAGACAGGAATAAATATCGAGATGTGTGCAAATGCAGGTGCCAGTGTCGGACAAGTGAACTGCAATAGTGATAGGAGGTATGCACAGTCACACGGAGCTGACAAGCAGATCATTCATGCTTGGCGAGAAGTCTTTCCAGTGACATAAATCCATTCGAATCGAACGCTGACTGAAAACACGCGTGACATAAGCGCCTAAACGTCCCACATCTCACTTGAATCGTGAACCCAACTCGACATTCTTCACGCACTCACGCGGTAGGCGCCTACCTCTGCCAAGACATTTCTCACCACTCTCAACTAAAGAAATAGTACAAAAAATTGAAATAACTGGATAAATTATACAGAATGTTATTCAGATCAATGTTTTGTTAAGGTTTTGCAAAATTTCCAACTTTCTAGAGACTTATTTCAAATTCTACAATCAGTGTATATAAATTTACTACTCGTTGCTGAGTGATTATGTGGTTAAATCACGAACATTCGAGACTGCTCTTGGATGGGTGACCGACACATAAATAAAGGCGAGGTGGAACCTACCCGTTGAAAGACTTGAAATTTCTGATGATCCAGACTAGACAACGATTTGCTTGTGCTTTGTATTATAAATTTACTGTTAATTTCAAGTCTTTGTATTATATAAGTTTATTTGTATTATAAATGCTTTTTTGGATCAACTTGAAATTATTATACTTATCTTATTGTAATATTGTTTGTTATTTCTGTTTGATTATGATCGATATTGTTATCATACTGTATTCAAATGACTCATCCATCTACCTAAATTACTTATAAAATTATTTCAACTCACTCCTAGAGCTCAATCTTCTCTGCTTTACTGGAAAAGCCTATCATTTTCAATTGGAATATTAGAAAACTTTCTTTAATTATTGTTTTTTAATAAACGTAAAGATTTATTTTAGTTTAAAATACATGTTTTGTTCATCATAAAAAAAGCAATGGCAATAAAGATATGAATAGAAAAGCTTATCCTGTGCTTTAGTCATTGGAATAGTAACTTTTAGTTGGTGTGCTTAGTGAGCATAGCATAGCGGGCCCCCTGTTTCAGTCGGTCGCACACGGAAGCCATTTTGACCAGACGTTGTCGCGACTAACGCCCATTCCGTTCCAACTCCTTCCTAGGACATGGAGCAGTGCAGTTGGCTTTTGTTTTGGCGATCGGCACTTCCGCACCCACCCGAACCGGGGATCGGCCATTTTAATAAGTTCCGGTGCGCCCGACGGGAGACGCCCCACTTTGACGCAGTCCAGGGGTGAAGTTCCCCTCAGAGTTACTTTAGTGATCCATTATGTTCGATTATACTGCTTGGCACGCTTCATTGATTGCAATTTTGTTCCATTGTAAAATATCATGGGGCAAGTTACTTATTTTATGTTTATTTCTACTGTGTACATTATTAATGAAAAACTAAAGAGTTTAGTTTACTAGAGATTGATAATGTTGTAATCAGTGGTTTGATTCAATTATGGATAACTACCACAATATCACCTTCACAACTACTCAAACAAAGAGTGAACATTATTATCCAAAATTAATTCATTTTAATTATGTAAGTTTTTTGGCAATAAAAAATTCAATTTTAGCAATAAATTAATGCCTTGTATACTTTAAAAAAATATGCGTAGAGTTGAGGATGAATACGTCAATTTCCCAATTTGAGATAAATAATGATAGATTTGATAGTGATTTGATTAGTGGAGAATTCAGACTAGATGAGTGAGCAAAAAGACTCATTTGAAGAGTGTTCGTGAAAATTAATTAAAACTTATTAGACGATTGATACAAGAAAATTTGTGTTGCTGGTAGTTTAATTTAATCAAGCTTCAAGCTAAATGCTTCTCACGTTTCAAGAAAATAGTTAAGCAATCAGTGACGCCAAGACATGACACGATTCAAGCAATAGACTACACCAAAGTGGTTGTCTAGGAATTCACAGGTTTACTTTGGAATTTACAATTTTTGAGGTCGACTTTGATTCATACTTTCAACACAATTGGAATCGACAATTTAGGAAGTTTTAGCCAACTTAGAAGTGAAACTATGAAAATGGTTCTTGTGACAAACGTGATGCTTTAGAATTCACAGATTTGAAATTATACTTTAGAATTTTCGATGCGCAGCCAACATTGATTCCAACTTTTGAAGTCATGCTTTGGAATTTACAATTTAGGAATTTGCAGCCAACTTTGAAAAAGCCCATAAACATGTTTTTGTGCATTGTTAGTAAATTTACAGTATCACTACTCGTTTAAGACATTCCTCTTCACACTTGGAGACCGCTGCTACTGAGCTGAGAGTTCTCTGGTTGCCTGCAGAACTGTGATAGTCACGCCGATCCTAGCTGGTCCCAGCTCGGAAAACACGCAGAAGTAATCCAAGCCATGTTCCGAGTCTCAGTTGGATACTGTCGCTATTTGCATAACAACAGCGATCCCGCTTATAACCCGCCATACAGTCTTAAATAACTTCTGGCCTCTTCACAAGAGAGCTCCGTGTATTTGCCATTCTCATACATGCCCCGTTTCATTTCCAACTGTTTTTCAAATTAATTTATTGAATAAGTTCCATTCCTTATCTTTATAATGAAAAAATGAACTTTATTCTTTTGAAAATAGCATACAAAAATTTTCATTTGAATTACATGAACTAAAGTTGACCACATTATAGGTAATGAGAGATAAATAAATGCTCCTCATAAATTAAATCAAGAGGAGATGGCTCAAGTGGTCACCTGTACAACTGGAGTAGGAAGGGTCTTTTCATTTATCTGAGCGTTGAGATAGATAGCATCAAAACCAAAGAGCCAACCGCTTTTCCAAATATAGCAGGATCCTTTCAACTTGTCAGAAATCAGCTGTTTCGGTAAAAAGTAAACAGTGATTTTGACACAATTATCAAAAGGCTTAAAAGTCTTAAAGACCTTTAAATTCTTTAAAAGACCTTTTCAAAGAAGACCTTTCAAAGAATAACTTTTTAAAAGACCTTTTCAATAATCTGCGAGATTCAGCATTTGTAGGTTAAGTATTGTAATATTGCTCGTCGAAACATATGTTTTCTGACAAGTTAAAAGGATCCTGCTATAGCTATTTATGTAGTAAGAGCGTAAAGTGCCACATCTGTTTTACGATGAGTTTTCAGTACGTAAAGAAGTTCTTTACGAGCAGTTGTAGAAGAAAATAATTATTATAAATACAGTATGAATCACTGGAGAAATAACAGTAAATTTCTGTGCTTTTATATGAAGAGGATACTTTATGAAGGATCATCATGAACACAATATCTCTAGAAGGGAAGCAATAAGACAGAATAAAAGCATGAAGAAAAACCAACAGCCGGTTCACTGGAAGCAGACAGGGTAAACAAAAGCCGACGTCCGCCATCTTGTTTGGACGTTTGACGGGCGCCGAAATTAATTTACACTTTCCGAAAGTTTGAATAAAGGCTGCTAGGAATAATTAACGTCTATTAACGAGCACTTATCTGCTGCAACGAAGAAAGGTTTCGAAATTTATCAAACAACAAAACAACTACATAGAAGAAAAAATAGTAGAAGACCCCCGGCCACCATGTTTTAGGAATATTTTTGGGCTGGTTGACAAGCGACGACAGGACACTTTGAAAGGCTATAATTTTCAACTTTCAACATTTCCTGTCCGGTTGTATTAAAATGAACCAAAACGCAACGCTTTTCCATTCACTATCAATCAAAACGGTCTACTCTAATTGCGGCTCTGCTCTGTATCTAGCTGTCTCAACCTTAATTTGTTTTGTAAGTTTTGTAAACACTCATTTCTATTCAGTTGCAGCAATGCAGTGCTTAGTTGCCGAAACTAGTGACTATCTTCCCACACATCAAAACTTTTTACAGTCTACGAGCTTGGAAACAATAGGTTGCGCAGTTCCCAAAGCATTCACATTGCTTGAAAACTTGTGGAATGTTATCAAAGGTGTAGAGAACATGTTTTAATCTTGAATTCATGTTTCGAATTCATTATGAAGTAAATAAGTAAGCAAGTCATATGAAGTAATCAACAATAAACAGCCAAGAACCAACACAGTTCACTAGGGTAAGATGTTGAATAGACAAATAAATAAATATTCAATTCCTGGGATATATTTAAAAAATACAGACTCTAATAATTTGGATTGAGCACAAGCAATTAGCCTATTAAAAATTCTTCCAAGATTTTTTCGAAACCATTCCAAAGCCTCAAAGAATGCATTATTTTTTATCGAAGACAATCTGAAATTTTCTGCTATTATCTAGCTATTTTGACTGTGATTTTACTAGAAATCTATTAAAATATTCTACTCAGAATTCATGGACACATTTAAAAAATTACTCAAGAGATAATTATTATCTAGATTCTAAGTATTTTCCAAAAGTGAACTATAAGTTATTTATTCTACGGCGAGTTCTCTCATCTCCAAAAATTATTTTCTCACATAGATTCTATTATTTTGTGAACGATGAAGCAGCCAAAACCTCTTTCTTCAACCAGCCGGCATCAACCCGATACTTTTTCCCAGTTAACTCTACAAACAATGTTTGGTTTCACATCATCGATAATAACTTTTCGAGTTCTAACTACCTCTAACTACGCAGCAAGCCATGTATACGATAACAACAGTGTTTACCACGACTTTGAAAATTGGTGGTTCAAGTTATGATAAATTCGTCTGCAAAGAAAGAGCGGATTAACGAAAAATGCCCGGGCGCACTTCGAATGTGGATAGAGATGAACGGAATGAAAAAGAAAGAGGGGGGGATAAGAGAGGGAGAAGGAAGGGAGGAGGGAGGGAGAAAGAGCAGACCCCTATAATTACACGCTATACAAAATGCAAACACATGATTTGGTGAAGATCGGTGAGTGCTTTGTTATTATCTCGTTTCAGGCATGGCCATCTCTCCTCATCCTCACTCATCAATACTTGAGTGCTAGCAGCAACAGGGCATTCGTGTTCAAGACAATCTTTATTAGGAGAAGACTTGAACTCAGAGCTCAACCGCTCCGTCGTTCATTGGCCAGTCGGTGTCGGTACCTCGGGGTCCATCCACCTCACCACATCATCAACTCACACTCACACACGCCCAAACCGACACTAACAGCATAGCAATAGATAGAGACAGTTATATGTATTCAATTAATCATCTTGGTATAGATATCCATTTCTTAGATACAGATATTAGCAGAGATAATCCATTCTATTTGGTCAGTCTATGATATAAGTCAATAGATAAAGGAAGAGATATTTAAAAAATAAATGAACATTCATTTAATGGATATAGCAATAGATGGATACAGTTACATATATTTGATTAATTACCTTAAAATAGATTTTCATTTCATAGATGTAGATTTAACAAGAAAGAGCAATAGATAGATAGAAGCAATTGTTTGACAATTCAAGCAATTCTAAGAGGTTTGACAATATCTTTGTCTCTTTCTTTTATAATAGAAAGACAGATTCTATCTATTCGATTAATCATCTTGAAATAGATTAAGACAGAGGACTTTATTGTGAAACATGAGTTTTTAGTATTGTGGGATGAATTTCTGGTACGGTTAGAGTGGAGGGGATACTTCATAGAATCTGGGGGGGGGGGCTTTCAACTGGAGGTTCCGGTACGTACACTGTACCACTCCTAGATAGATGACAATTTACTCGTTTTGGATACATTGAGACTTATCATAAATATAATTGGAAAATTGGACTTAAAATTATAATTCCGAAAACATTTCTTTCACAATAAAATCCTTCTAAAGCATAGAAATAATGGGTTCATATTTGTGTTGGAGAATTTTCAGATTGCAAAAAATCAATGTCTAAAACTACAATCATCAATGTACTCTATATAATGGTTATTGTAAATATTATAATATTAAAATACAACTTCGTAGATGATACAATTCAACTTATTGTTCAAAATACTATCGGCATTGAACAAATTAATTTGAAATTTTGAAGACAAATCATTTTATGAAATTTATCCCTGCTGGATTAGGCCAATCAGTTTAAAGTTATGAAATTCTTTATACATTTTTAATGATGGTTTTGTGCTTCTATCATAAAAATAGCACAGATATTATTTGAACTTGTAATTTTCTAAAAGGCTATAACAATTCTGCGAAAGGTACAAATAATCTAAACTGTAAACTGGAACAATCATGATCTAAGTTTGTCGTGAAGGCAGTGATTAGCGATGACTCATCAAGAACAATCCCTCGAATTTCAGCAGCAAACCTGTTTGATTGATAGCACCCAACTCGACATCACGATTTCCATCAGGTAGATAAAAAACGAAAGCAATTTCTAGAAAGAATGGGTATAAATTCAAGGAAATGGCAAACGAAAATGTTAGAAACTGAATGAGATATGTGAAGTGGATAATGTCAAAGCTGCAATCAACTTCAAGACAGTTGCCCTATCGAAAGGTCCATACCAGAAAATAGGCCAATTACTTAGGCAATGCCGATACTAAATCTATTCAACTTTATTGGGCAAACTGACACAAGACAACAACTATCTGTTTGTCCTTAAGTTGATTAACAATCAAATTTATTGGTCCTTGATTGCAATCCAAGACAAAATAAAAATTAATTTGAAATTTTGAAGACAAATCAACTCTGAACTGAGGGTTGGACACAATATTGATGGAAGTTCAAAGTTCAACAATTAATCAAGCTATGGTACACATAAATTTGATTGTAGCAACAAACCTTCGATTGAAAATTGCTGGAAGCACGATTTTATACAAAATTTGTTGACAATAGATTTGAATTTTGAAATTAATTGCTAGAGCAATACTATAAAACAATATTTTTCTAATCAAATTCATTCAAAATATACTTGTCAACTTAATTCAAGAGATGAGGTGAAAATAATAATTCCTTACTCGATTGTACAAGGTCGCAGGGAAAGCAAACCCAGAGAAAGAAGAGCATTGAGAAAAAGAGAAGTACAAAGAAGAATAAGAAGATCGATTTTTCAAGTGTCGTATTGAATTACTTCCGTATATTTTGAAGTACTTCCGATAAAATACGGTAGGCCTACAAGTTCATGAAAATATTTATAGAATAATGACGATTAACATCAGAAAACATCATACAACTTAAATAAAAAAATTATTAATTTGAATTATTTAGGGCCTAAACTAAGCAAACCAGCTAATAATCATAAGAAATATGACAATAATACCGGATTTCACCAACATTGGTCAAATATTTAACGATGTTCAAACGCATCAATAGGTGAAAATCTTATGTCGTAAATAAGCAAGCAATAAACCAATAGCAATGCACACCTATGCCTAACAGCTGGTATGCAATATTTTATATTTGTATTCTATCCATCCAAATAGTAAATGAAAAGTATAATATCTTTAGCAACATTGGTGTTATTGCCTATAAAAATTTTAGAATATCACTTAACAATATTAATTTTACATTTTGCATTTGTGGTTAGCATATCACCTAACCTCACTTTCAGAAAACTCAATCACTTAGTTATGAAAATGGGTCGTTTTTTCTGGAATTTACCAAGATCGCTGAGTTTGATGAAAATATCAAACCATAAACGTTATGAGATAAACTGAAGCTGGAACTGTAAGCGATAAAAGCCAAAAGACAACAATCCATGTTCTATGAACGATGATAAATGAATGAGTTTGTCATCGAATGGAAGCCAAGACGAGAGTGAGGTGGTGGGGTGGGAGAGAAGGGTAGCCCGAAGAAGAGGAATGCCCTCACAGCATCCCAAGACCGATCGCCTCTCCTGCGCCGCTGAGTTGCAGGTGTTTCAAACACATTCCCAAATGAATCACTCACGACTATGCTAATCAGGCCGGACTCACTCAACAGAGAGTCCCCCTGCTCCAACCAAATTCTTCAACTCCTTCTTGAACCCAACTAGCAAGTGAACAGTTTTGACAAGCAATACAATTTATAGAATGATCGAGATACAGTTTGTTCAAGATCTACTATAGAAATAGAATTATTATGAATTGGAAATCAATGGGATAAGACTGAACTTCAGTTTCGAACTTGTTTCTTCACCATGAACTTGTAAAACTGACCCTATAGCATGACCTATGTTTCAGCCAACTAATTGAGTTAGTTAAAAATCTATGAAAATTTCAAGATTGATTTCTTGAAAAGTCTTAGGTTATTCTATTCTATAACCTTTGTACTGTATCTTTGAAGAGATATTTTCTTAAATTGGAAGAGGAACAGATTTGGGCTACAGTGCTCCCAGGAAGAGAACAAAGTTTGCTTAGAATGGACATAGATCTAAGGCTAGGCGTACACCGGTTAGTCAAGACAAGACAAGACGAGATTAGTCACGTTTAGTCACAGTAATTCACATAATTGCTTATGAAGCATGACACACTGATGCAATGACTAATCGGTGTGTGTTGCTTCATAAGCAACTATGTGAATTACTGTGACTAAATGTGACTAATCTCGTCTTGTCTTGACTAACCGGTGTACGCCTAGCCTTAGGTTATTTCTATTCTATAACCTTTGTACTGTATCTTTGAAGAGATATTTTCTTAAATTGGAAGAGGAACAGATTTGGGCTACAGTGCTCCCAGGAAGAGAACAAAGTTGGCTTAGAATGGACAGAGATCTAAGTCGGCGTCTGCTCAATTGATCCCAACATTTCGTATGAAAATAGGCCTACTCTCTAGTTATATGAATGTGACTACGAATAGCAAACTCGCTAAACATGATTGTAGAGATTGAGCCTATTATGTGACCTACAACAAAAAATAGAAAACTGGCGATTGCCATAAAAAAGCCATTTCAGATGCATTATATCTACAGTACAGTGAATCTACGAGTAAACACCAAATTCCAAATGAGTACCATAATGTGACAAGTCATATAAAATGAAATCAAGTTAATTATGAATTGGTTTTTGTCACATAAATTTCAGCATGTGTCTGGTCCAAAGACAACACTATATCCTTAATAAACCCAATGGATGACAATTTAGCTCTACTGGAACTTATCTCAATGTTTCTATCACATTATCACAATGATAAGTTTCTTATAGTAGAATTATTTATTTAATTTGGTAATTCAGCTAAACAAACATATTGAACAATCATATGGTTCCATAAATAAATTTAATCATTCGCCATCCGCCAACAAAATTTTTTTTAGAACTAAAACACTATTCTTACAATTTGGCTTAAAGTGAAAAGTACGTAATCCAAACCCAAAATGGCGGACCAACATACAACTACAATGCGGGTAATAAAGGGTAATGTCAATTTTGAACATTGATTGCCTTCTGCCATAATACAAAAAAGAGGGGAGGGGATGACAACTGGCCGATGATGGACATCTAGCTCTTTTCCGCTTCTCCTATTGGTTGTAAAAATTGAAAGGGGAAAGACAAAAGCAAGCTGTAAAGACAAGAGCCCACATGCCGTTTCCGCTGCTTTTTTTGTATATAAATTAATTGTATTCGTCTCTTTCCAAACCTATCTCACTCTTTTTAACTTGTGTCTCTAAATTGGAGTTGTGATATTTAAATGAAGGTCCGAAAAAATAGAAGTCATTTTGGATAATGGAATACATGATGAGTACACCTGGCTGAGCAGTAAGCAATTTTTAGAGGAATTTTACTTCATTGTTGATTTTAACAAAAACAAGAGGAAGACTTGTATGAAGACATACAAAAAAACGTTAAACGAAAGAGCGAAAAGTTAGAACGTCAACGAAAAAGCGTTATAATAACCGGATACTTTTCTAGCAACTAGTAACATCAACTTTACTGTATTAAACTAGTCATGTTGTAGAAAAATTGTTAGCATGTTGAAATTGTTGACTATATGAATATACAGATACAGAGCGATGACCACCAAATTCTTCAAAGTCTCTCCTTGAACATTTTGCCTCTGTACATTGTACAATGGCATTACATGTACATTGTAAAATGTACTTGGCAAAGTACATTGTACAGTGTAAATTATGTACTCCAAGACTTCTAAGAGTACTCAAAGAACCATAAGTACTCCATGTACATTTGGCAGTCAATTGATACTAAACTTGAATAGTCATCAATTACCAAAATATTAAAAATGGTCTTTACTTGATTGGCATAATACCATACATAAGAGATTAGAATCTATCTCTTATCTATGATAATACCGAACTAGACAAGACAGCTTCATTCACAAGTACAGTACAGTAGTTGAGCTTCTAGTTCTAGATGTTCAAGTAATCTGTTATTATGCAGACTATTCCGTAGTGATACTTGCAATATTTATGGAATAAACAGCATTGACTTCAATTGAAACAATATTCAATACATGTCTATTGGTAATGATTATTAATCGTCAAATGAAAATTATTTATTCAATACATCTATTGTACGGAAATTGTTAGCTATAATAAAGAGTTTCTTTAAATTTTTTAATTTTTTTATATCAACGATATCGTCTAATATAATTGAAATCTATATCAACGAATTAGTTTATCAACTATCAAAGAGTGTACCAGTTTGATTCTATCAGTGTAAGGATCAAACGGAAACTATTTGGAAAAATGCTACTCATTTCAAAGGTGAGATGTTTCAAAGTTAAATTTAACCATTCCATTTCAATCACTTATTAAAAATTGGATTATCGCCTCTTATCTTCCGTTAAACACCTGGAGGTCACAGTCATAACGAGGAGCCAAGAAATAGCTAGAAGAACAACACTGAAAAACAGTACAAGCTGAGTAAACTAGAACGAGATCGGCCATAAGGTTGTGGCCGAATAATGTTAACAAAAATGAGCTGAAATTAAGACATATCCGTCGAGCAGGCAGCCAGGCAATCAGCAGCCGAGAACTGTTGAAGAAAAAAGCTTTAATGCAGAGCACTTCCTCTGGGTAACGGCCAGAGAATGGCCTAGCCAAGTGTTCTCATATAATATTTAAGGAGAACGCAATGAAAATATTTCGTTCCATCGGTTCGTCGTCTCTCGCATAAGTCCAAGCGCTAAATAGGGTTCGTGTTCAGAAGTAATACAGTTATTAAAACGTCCACCGCTTTTCGAATAACGAGCTCGATTAATTGATGGAAGGGGGAGAGGAGGTTTGGAACAGACTAGAAGTATAATACAACTGGCTATACACTATACGGCTGACATCTTGAAACACTCTTATAATTTCGGGATCGGCTGTCCCAAGCGAAAAAAAGCCCTATGCCATACGCTTGATTGGAATTTTTACGATCTATAATAGCGTTTTTCGATTGTTTTTTACGGAGCTGCAAAACGTTGCCTAGCCTCTGAAAGAAGGGGAGGGGGATAAGCGGCAGAAAGGGTGCCAACTCCCTGTAGTGAGTTTACAATCTAAATTGGAACGATAAAGAAATGAATATTATGTTTTCGAGTAGATTGCCAATTCAAGCAAAATTGAACCGATATTGAGAGAGAAGGCACTCTCGCAAAGATACGGACAACTAGAAACAAATAATAAATTCAAAGAATTGAAAACAATAAAACTTGGAATGTAAATCAATAAATATGAAATATCAACTGCAGATTTGCAGCTAGGACATCTTGACAGCTCTAGGGCTTCTGAAATAAACAATAGCAGAGATAATCCTTTTGGTTAGTCTATGCCAATAGATAATGTGAAATAGACTGAGGGATAAATGGAGAACTCTTTTACTGACCTGTACTCAACTCAACTTCTCTATCTATTATGTAGTGTACGGAATAGTATTGACTTGTACACTGTACAGACTTGCTGGCACAATTCATTATTATTGATAATCTATGAAAATATTCAATGTTTCTCAATAGATATTTAGAAGATTCTATAAGCAAACAGTAGGATCAAAAAGTTCTGAGTTGTCTTCCTTTGCTTGTAGAATTACTCAAAAAGTATTTGAGAGTTAAAACGCACTTTTTTAATGAAATCAGATTTGATGAGGATACAAAACATATTTTTTTTATATAATACCGTATTTCTAAAACATTCTTTTTATTAAATTAAACTCACAAAAAAGAAATCGCACCGCAAATAACACAGGTAATACACTGAACTGCTTGTATTCAGTATTATTGATACAGTAGTAGGAGTAGTAATCCCATCCCATGTCTCAATTCACAGCTATTTGTTTGGACGGTAGCCAGACGCAGACCGATTGTCAATGCCCGTTTGCTAATGTATTTAAATGCATTACATCACGAAAATCTGTACAAACGACTTCTCACTTGGTAATTGGCATGATCAAGTTCAACTTGGACAATCTGTTTACATGAATTTTTAGCAGGCTGTACTTGTTGCTAACACGAAGGTGATAGAGAGAGTAGAAAAGGAGCCATGACCAATTAGAGCTAATGTATTAAATGATAGTAAGTTAATTCCTGATAGTGTATAAGAAGAATATTTCTAGATTTTATTTTTCTCTTATTAATCCACAAAACCCTTCCATAGGAAATTACTGGATGATTGAAAAATTGAAAAGATTTCAGAAAAAAATTGACATCTACTGGACAGACTTGATCTTAAAAATAAAATAAAAAGAAAATCGGAATTGATTTTCTATGAGAGTTGACAGAATACAAGTATGAACACATCAAAAGCCGTCAACAAAAATTCGCATTATCATCTGCGTGGATATAATCTGCACTCTCTGGTTTATTTCATACTCTGCAATTTGCTCTCAGGTTTCATAGTAAAGATGCTTTTTGTAGAATGAATAATTCATTCAAATAATACTAGAATTTACTATAATATTTAGACTAAACATAATTTTCAAACTAATATAAAACAGTATAGGAAAATAACTAATTAACAGTTTCATAGAAATCTACAAAAAAGACGGACCAATGAATAATCCTTTAAAAGCTTAGGTAAATATTATTAATTGTAGAGTGACGCATGTCTAGAGACAGAAATCCCCAATGAGTAATCAATCAGTGATGATCTCATATATACAGTGACTAAATAGAAAATTTCAATATGAGAGCCCAAATCAGCACTTTAAAGGCTGATTCAAAGTGAAGAAGGATGTAGAATTTGATAGCAACTAAACAGCTGAATTCTATCATCTACTTAGCCAACACTACCCTGCCACGTTCTGGTTTAATAATGTGATAATTTCGTCCATTCAAACTGATGGAGAACGTGGATTTCAAGAGGAAGAGGAAGAGAGAGTGAGAGAGTGAAGAAGAGAATAAACAGCAAGTGGTCCAATCTTGATGCCCGGTCGCCCATAGATTATGAATCTTAATCGTCGTATGAATATTCATAATTCGGTCGGTCTTGTTTGCCATTTCAGATGGCCGGTTGCAAGGGCATACCATCCGACCGTCGTCAGTCATTATTTTTGAAATTTCATCACACCGCAGAATAGCAGAAAATTGACCACAGTACCCAAAATTGAATAAAAACAATGTTGTTTGTATCATCAAGTCATACAAACAACATGCTTGTATGACATCAACATGTGAAACTTGTTTGGATTCATTTTTAGTAGATATATGGTCACTTAAAAATTAATTCACAAATTGCTCGTTTTTATTGCATATAATAAGGTTGAAAAATTTTTGTAAAAGAAACTGTTGAAGACAATTCTATTCATTTACATTTTATGTGAATATGCAATTTATGTATACAATTATGTAAATATTTTATGAGTTTACATTCTATTTATGCACATTTCATCTCGCTGTATGGATAGTGATTGTTCAAAATTTATTGAATCTATATAATCCACTCCTTGTGCAAGAAGTGATTTCATTACATTGTACAATGCCTGCAATTTCATTACATTGTATTTGCACTATGCCTTTATTTTCATGAAGTTACCAACAATATGTATTATATTTTACAAGGATATCAATATTTTTTACTTTACTATAGAATAAAAAAGAATAATTAAATTATTAATTAGAATTGTAAATTTCCAGAATAGAATAGCTATAATTATGACGGTGAGTTTGAAGACTGAAAAAATACTCTTCAACTCTCATAGGTAGTACCAGAAATCAATAGTAATATTCTCTCAAACAAGCAGAAATGTATTTCGGAAATATTTGAAAGTTGAATAACCTGGTTCTATACAATTGAATACCTTCAGATTGAGTAATTACCTGGAGTAGTTAGTTATCTTGAATCATTCAATCCGACCCAAGCTCTACTCTCATAATTGGTATGAATGGCTCGAACAGGCATTGCATACACTGTACAGTGATCACTGATCACCTTTTCTTAGAACATCATTTGACGAGATTTGACTTTCTATCGACAATCATGAATACTCGTACTTATGTCTATTTCTTACAAAATATTAACTTGGAAATTTCGTAGATATCTCAACACAGTCAGTAACAGAGTTGTGATCAATTTTCCCGTTCTTCAAGGTGTGATCAATTTTCCATGTGATCAACTCTCCTCCAGCCATCATGTTCCACACCTATTCATGGAAATGGCTGTCTGCCACCTCATTAATACATCCGTCCCCGCCCCTGGTTACCCTTCCACGTCACTAATCGAGATCGCGACTCCGCGCAGCACTTTTTCACTCCAATAATATTCTCAAGTGTCCAAACCCGGGAACTCTCTACGACCGCCACTTCCGCGAACACCATGGGAAGACAGATTTGATGGCCGAAAATCAACGAGCCGTTCACAAATTTACATGACCACTTCCTGACTTTTAGTACAGAAAAATTACCGACTATTCAACACCTTACATGAGTAATTATTGCTATTTCCCAAACTTTTTTCGCTTTGAGCCAACCTAGGAAAAATACTTCTCTCTGTTGTCTGTTCGTAATGAAAATGAAGAGCTTCAAACAAGTTCTACAGTAGTTGCAATTGAAAGTAGTAAGATGATACCCAATTTTTTTTGAGGGTGATGCCCACATGAGCTCTAGGCTTGTGCGTGGGTAATGAGAGGGATGATGATGAGAGATGACGACTGTTTTTAGGCAGTCCATACTTGGTCGATTTTTGTGTGCTGCACAGCATGCGGCGAATGCTCAAGCATATGCATGCAGCATGCTTGAGTCGCACACAATTTATTTATTTAGCGTATGGCTTCTAATAGTGGGGAGGTTTTTTAATGGTCGCACACTAAATTAACCAAGTGTGTATCTAATGAATGGGATGAACAGCAGAAATTACTTCAAAGAATGAAAACCCCTTTTTAGCATTGCAAAAAATGGTTCAGTATCAATACATTTTTTGAACCTCAAGTAAAAATACTCAGATGAAGAAAGATTCGAGACAAAAAATGAAAAACAAAACTCAATCTAACATGAAGTAAATTTATGATTACAACAATCCTAGGGTAGCATAAATTTTTGATTATCAGTCATGAAATAAGATATATCTGTCATAAAGATTATCTGCTTCTTCTATTTTTTGCAGGTCTCCACTACCAGGTAGTGAATAATGGAACAATTACAAAACATTTTGCTGAAGAGAAACTGACATAAAATGAACAGAATACATGTCTGCTAAAATACTGGACGCTGCAGCTGTCAACTATTTCAGGCCTATAACTGTTAACTGCACATGATCGTGGTGATATGTTGTTAGGATATGAAAAATTATGTTGGGTTGCACCAACCGGGATCAACTATTTTCAATCATCTGATTCCATTTGATTAGCATTATACTGATCCTGGATCAAAATTGATCTTGCTTGGTGCAACCCAACATAAGTGTATCTGCAACTTCACAAAAAAAAACTAATGAAGCGAGAATCTATTTTATTAAAAATGAGAATTGCAAAAATGTTTGAAATGACAAACAAAAATAAAAAATAAAGTGCAATTATGGAAGAAAACATAAGACAAATTAATTACACATCAAGGCAATCAATAATAAGTACAGCATAAAAAACACAAAATTTAAGACAAACATGCAAAATAACTGCAACATTCCTTTTTTCTCTAAATCCTTGATATCAATACGCATATATTTGAAACATAAGTTGATAAATAATGTTTTCAAGGTATACCACTTGTTACTCTACAATTTACACCTTCTTTTTTCCTTTTCATCACCCAAATTGCAACAATTTTTTCACCAAACTGCATTTTAAGATTTGATTTGCAACACACCATCTGTCAAGTGCATTGAATCAACAAAGCGCAAAATATACAGCAAGAGTCTGTTTGATTGATTGGTCAAGCCAGGTGTGTTACTTGAGTGTCTGAATTTGACCAAATGTATAGAATTACAGTGATTTGTGTGACTTTTGAAAGCAAAAGTCTGGTTCTACATAATACATAAACATCATGCAGCCTTTGTTTGCCAAAAAATTATACTATTGAGGAAGGACAAAAGTTGAAACCAGTAATTAGAATGCGTTTCATGACATGTGTGTGAGAACGTTTGGTGGTGAACGGAATTCCATCAATGTTGGTATTTTTAATAACAGGAATTAAAAATGCAGCCGACATTTTTTGCAATCAGGTTTTTATTCTGGAGCTGAAACTGGGGAAAAAGCAAAGGCCTATGGGAACTTTGGCAGTCCCTGACAACTAGCTGTTATTAAACTGTCTGCCCAGAGGCATCAAACTCGACCAAGTTGTCAGTTTCCACGGATGTCATGTTTTTTGTTAACTTTTCAACAGAATAAAGCTCAATCCAACAACAACCTCAAACATTTGACAACATGCAGTTTACCTTTCGCTCTAAATTTTTTTCATTACTAAAAAATCTTTTCATTTCAAGCTAGTTTGTACAATAATTACACATTGCCCATCAATTATTTGGTATGGAATATTCTCTTACACAGGTTCAGGAATCATTCTAAGCTCCATTACAATTACAACACGTCTATACTGCGGACACTCCTTTTAACTCAGTGATTGAGAGAATATTTATCATATTTTTCTACTATAACACTTCCACTTACATTGTTCTCATATGCTACTACATGATCAGACAATGGTGCAGAGCCAATTAAGAATTTTGATACCAAACTACAACCTTGCTTGGAAATCTTCCATGAACATTTATATAATCAATTTTCCAAATCATTATCCAACACTAACATTTCAAAATTAATTTATGGTATACATAAAATGAAATAATCATCATGTTATCAATAGGACATTCGGAGTAAATGAGAGGACTAGTTTTCTCGATTTTCCTCCAAGATATTCAATAAAGATTCCAATTTCAGCTCAGTTCAGTCATTTCTTATTGCATCCAGACTAATGCTACCTTTGAGTCTCATTTCAGTAGCTTACATGTTACGCCTCATATTTCAACCGCAAGGTGTTTTGAAAGTCAAGTAAAGTTCAAGAAGTTTCGCGTAACACTATTATAATAAAAATATGCAACATGTTCAATAATTACTTCATGCACTTGCTATTGAGAACAGTACACAACATTTCACACTGAGCGCAAGTGCATAACGCCAAAAGAGACAATTTCTTCCAAGACAAAAGCAATCGTGACATGACCATTAAACGTCTATAAAGAAAACCTTCCAGTTTCCTGATAGAAAACTCTCCATCCTTTCAAATTTGATCTTTAATTCAACTTGCAACATGAAAGCCGTAGTATCTTCTTCTATGATACTTCTCCAGCTTAAAAGCCCCTGATACTTTCAGCCTTTAGAATTCATAACTTAAATAGGCTCAAATCTCCTGCTTGATTAGACCCTTTACAAGCCGAAAATCTCACAGAAAATTGGAATCAAAATTCATTCAAGGAAACCTTAAAAGCGTCGTTCCCGACTGGCTAAAAAGCAGTCTTCAAATTAATCTCTCATCATCACCCACACACGATCTAAGGCACATGTGAGCATAAGGCTAGGCTTACACCGGTTAGTCAAGACAAGACAAGACGAGATTAGTCACGTCTAGTCACAGTAATTCACATAGTTGCTTATGAAGCAGCACACACAGATGCAATGACTAATCGGTGTGTGTTGCTTCATAAGCAACTATGTGAAGTACTGTGACTAAACGTGACTAATCTCGTCTTGTCTTGTCTTGACTAACCGGTGTACGCCTAGCCTTAACCTCAAAGCCTGGACTGGAACCTCACATTACAAACAGAGCCTCCTTTGCGCGACATATGCAGCCAAGCTAAGTCCGCGGTGCTTTGACAACAAGGAAATGAAGTTGGAAGGAATTAAGCAGCAGCGCGGGCAGGTGTTAAACGGGAAGTGGGTGGCGAGACCGGAACTGGCGGGGCGGAGCTTGCAAGGGTTGTGGTGGAGGGGGGGAAGAGGGGTCAAGTCGACTCCTAGACTCTTCATGCATTTCGGGTCCAATGGCCGACTGAGCGCAAACCACTCGCATGCGCTCTTTGTGCAACTCTCACATTAGACTAGAATCAGCATTCAATTCACCCGTTCAGTTTTGGACTACGGTACAACAGTATGAAGAGTAGTTAACGAAGGATACAAAGTGAGAAATAGAACATAAATGGGTAGACAGATGAAAAATTGTTCATCAGAGATAGAGAGTAATGAAGATAAAAAAGGAAGTGAGTGGAGTTTGTTTATTATTTCATATAAGCAAAACATGGGAAAGCATGTTTTGTTCAAATGCTTGAATAAATGATTGATTTATTGTTTATTTGGACATTAGCAGACGAGAAAAGGGAATTAAAAGGTATTTATATACAGGTAAAGGTTTTAAAGGTAGTGGTAGATTTGTGAGTCTAAGTGAACCTGGCTGAATACTTCAAAATAAGAGTGATTCACTAAAAAAATCTACGAAAATGATTAAAAACAGACAATAACCTATTTATAAATGTGTATTCCTCAGGAGAGCATGAACAGAGTATCAATGATCAACAAAAAACATCCACTATCGAGACATTCAAAAACTGTTACAATTTTTCAATCAAACTTCATGACTGAAATCAATCTTCCTACCAAAGTATTAGACCAATAAACAAAATATGTAAGTAAAAAGAACTTACAATAAAACTGTATCAATTTTTAAAATCATATTTTGAAAACTGAAAATTGGAATTTATCACCTACTAAACAAAATCCTCAAAACCAAATCTTGAAAACTGAAAATTGGAATTTATCATCTACTAAACAAAATATAATTTGTTCAATAAACAAAATTCTCAAAACCATACCTACTTCAAACAAAATAAATAAGTTCCATTAACATAAAGCAGCTATTTCAAAACACATGCCTATCGCTAGCCAATCACCGACCGGATATCAAAAGCAATCACCACCAGCAGCCAATCAGTAATTACAATCTAAATGCATGACGAACGCCAGGCGACCAGTTAGATTAAACAACTAACGTGACCACACTGACCTTTCAACGGTCTGCCCTATCGAGTATCGAACTGCTATCGAACTTGCTATTGATACGGACGCCAATAGGATTTCTACAAGACATCAATTACTATTATTATTTAATTTTATTACCACGCGTACCATGACGGCAGACATAAAGCGGTCACCACAACATCACTCACACTCAATTATAATAATCGAACTTTCGTCAAAACCATTACTTTGAAATTTATCGCCAGAATGATGATGTGTTGCAACGATAATGTTCTTGTCATATCACGGCTTTCTGAACAAATACGGCGAAACATTCCAAAGATAGCAGTAGTCTATGCATTACTATTACTCATTGCAGAAACAGACTGGCCATGACTTTTCAAAAATTTAAACGCTCTTATCGACAACCAGTAATTCAACAAGGCAAGATTTAGTTGCATATTACTAGCACAATCCAAATATATTGTAGCATAGATAATAGAGTATCCAAGTATATAGATATAATTTATGTAACTTCTGGATGCAGTATATTATTTTGATGTTTGGACACAGTGGAAGCCAACTACTATTAATGCATGTCGAACCATAACTACTGATTACGTTGACTAGTAATAACAAGCTCAATAGGTACTTGTGCATGTGGACCAATTACTCTGGTTTGCATTGAAGCAGTGATGTATGAGTTGTCTTCATGTAGACCACCTGAAAATGGCATGACTGGGCCATCAGTTGTTAGCATTGGTCGTTAGCGTAATGGAACTTTCTCTTGGATAGCAGACTGACTACCTATCAATCCTCAAATGGAAATCACTGAAGCTTCTGTTCAAACAGATTTTGCAACTACTATTTCTAGGATAAATATATGAGAATAGGGTCACACACAAAAGATCCTGAACTCTCAGCAATGTACAATCGATACTTATGTCCCGATTTTTGGAAAAAATGTCAAGATTTTTGGAAAAAACATCAGACTTTTGCCCGAATCTGTTCCTCTCTTAATATAAAAAAAATCGGAATCTAGCTTTCGTATTATTTTTACCTACTCTAGAAAAACCTTCCACTAATACAGAATCATAATGAATTTAATTCTAACAAAATCCTTACTTGAACATTTCTACTACTTTCAAGTCTCAAAACTATTAGAATTTCTGTAAATTACCTTTCTTTAATATTCAAATTATAATTCACTTTATATAGGCTACATATTTGAAAAATTCAGTCATCAAATTAATAAAACAAATAATTATTTTTTCAAATGAACTATTTACACTAATTTTTTTCAACTATGAAAGCATTTAACTACAGAACAGAAAATCTATTTGGAGTACTTCAACACTTTCAATATGGCATTCCCGGCAAAAAATCAACTTGGCAACCGGCTAAATCTCGACTTATTAGTATTGGAAAATCTCAATTTCCTTCTTTAATCTCCACACCGGGAAAACACATCTCCAACAAAGGAGCTCCTCTTTAGAAAGTATCATTAGATTTTACTATTGTTCTGCTACAAAAAACATATTCATCTATTTTTTATAAAAAATAATTGAACAATATTATTCAACTGCTTTGAAATACATAAAACATCTCCTCTTTTTTAAACTTTGAAATTTAATTGGTCAAACCCAACTACGAACAGAAAGTGCCCTCCACGCGTATGTCTGCACACGAGCCAGTACGCAGAGTGTAGCAATAATGAGGGGCACTTGACGGTCATAAAGTAAGTGTTGCCAAGAAACCTTCTTGCTGGCATGGAAAATCCCAGCACTGTTATTAGCAGGCGATTTGTGGAGCTGAAGCAGAGGCAAAACAGCCGTACTGTGTTTCCGCAGTTGGAAAATTAAGAAATTAGAGTTGGACGCTTAATATCCATCCAGTTCAGGTGTCCACAGTAATGAAGTAATTAGCAGCTCTACGCACCTCGTTCACTAACGACTTGCTCACTTCCTAGGCTAGGCAATCAGCTAGGAATACCATCATTTGTTCAAATCGTTGGATAGTAGACAAAACCATGGTAGCCAACCACTTGGATTTATACTTTTTTGGCACAACAAAAGAATAGTTTCAAGTTTTCCCTCCAATTAACACACCTCGACGTGGTAAGTACCTTGTTTAGGCGTAGACTAAACCAAAAAATACACCACCATATTAGACCAAGAAAGAAATAAAGTAAATTGCCTTTGACTTTAAGGAGGTCATGTACTGACCTGAGGATTAGGAATTAGAATAATATATCCTCTTCCTGTAACGTATTCCATAGCCTTCAAATAACCTGTTGCTTTGGTACATTACTGAAGAAAGAAGCAAATGATCATTCACAAAATGGATTGAATAAAATAAAGAGTTCACCCCGTGCAGCGCAAAGCGCTGCTCACTTCAATTTATAAAGTTCTTTGTTTAAATAGTGTTGTCATTTTGACTATCTGCAGCTGACAGCAGCTTGGTCATACCAATGAAATCCTACCTTGTACAGTGAGACTATTTACAGTCACTGTACTACTTTTAGAAAAACTTTTCTTAGCTCTATGTGGCATTTCACAAACTAACTCTGTATATTTAATAATTTAGTACATATTAATGCCAACAGATGGTTTTTGGTTTTCATTATTTTTCTCCCATTTAAAATCAGAAAGGCAGAAATTTAACTTTTTATCTTTCTTTTGGCGCAAACTGCATCAAAATCGGTCCACTCAAACTTTCCCACGAACTTCCCAAAATCTACTCTACACGGCACCAAACTCTTTTAATATAGTAGGTAATGAGAACATAATTCGAGCAGCACTTTCTCATACTTTATCAATCCTTTCGTATCTGGCACCCTCTCATTTGTGAAAGTATCCACAGAACTACATTAGTAGATGTACAGGTTGATCAATTGAATTTCATTTGAGTTACAGTTACCTTACTGCAAATTTTCATGCAAGAGGCTTCCTTCAATTGAGAAAGTGAGATTTTTCAGTTAGTTGAATTCACAACGAAAGATTGTTAGCAGTTTCATCTCCATCCAAGATAATAACAACAATTTATTATGAATAGTAGCACAAATTTCTGGTAGTTTGAGGAGAAACGTGATAGCTGTTCAGATTTTCACCGTGATCACAGCAGCTGGTGATAATTGCAGGCTGACGATCTGTTCATCACGTTGTCATAGAAATCTGTGGTCATCCGCACTACCAACAAACAACGAGTTGTCCTAAACTTGCTTGTTTTCTGGGATGCTATTGTTTTCTTCCAAGTACAAAGTCGTGACAAACTAAAGATTACCCAGTAAATTGGATGCTGTGAATAATGAACAAATTGATAATTGAGAGATATTTCTCTTCCAACTTCATAAGGCATTGAGATCTTTTTACAGCAGTGTCTTCAATTCAAAGAATCCAATTAAAAAATAAAGTATCATTTTCATTCAACTGCTACTATAGTGCGATTCACGCCAAGAAGTCAGCATTGCTTAGATGGGAGTTTGCTATCCTTGTTCAGCACAAGGCAGTTGCTGATTTCTCTATCTTATTCGCACTGTGCATAGTGCACAGTCCCAACAAACACGTTTGGTGCAGTTTTCTCTTTCTCTCTCTCAATGAAACTTGGCATCAATGCTCCTCATATAAACAATGCTGACTTCTTGACGTGAATCGGACTATAGGCCTAAATTCTCAATAATTGAATTTTATTTTTCGTACAGCATTATTCTTGAATTATTCTTCAGCTTTCTATTCCATTGTCAATATTCGCAGTTACGGAAGTCTTCAAAGTATATGAGTTTATGTATCAATAATATTAATTAGGATTTCCATTCTATCAATTTCTATCATTATTCCTATCATACTTATGCCCGGTTTTTCAGTCGCTCAATAGACAGTTTATGGATCCAATAGCACTATTGAATCAATAACCATGTGTTTTCAAATGCATAAAAAGTTATTGATTCAATAAGTTTATTGAACGACTGAAAAACCGGGCATAAATCATCCAACATGACTTTCAGACATCAGCGCCCAGGGGCCTTCTTTACAGATTCAAGCAGTATAATTAATTATTGGTAAGTGATGCGAATGATGTATTGTCAAGTGAAGTCAATTACTCGTATCTACTTATCGCTAAACCGGTAACAGGTTCGATTCCTGTTCCGCCTGGAATTTTTCCATTTCCATACTTACCCACTTCATACTTCTTACTTATCATTCTCACAATCATACTTTTTTATCACCTCATTATCACCTGATGTGTTAGTGTTTTATAAACTTTTAGAATTACATATATCAAAAAGAACCTTTTTCAAAATTAGTGAACTTTTTGCAAAGTGAAATAGAACTTCAACCTAATGAATTAGGTTATAAACGGCGAGGTGGAACTACCTTCGGGTCTCCCCACCAACCAAAGCCATACGCTAGATAGATAGATCACCTCATTACCCACGTACAAGCAATCACAACTTTCAAAGTCGTTTCAAAAAGACATGTATACAGACATGTAAAAAGACATATAATATACAGTATATGTAACTTTCTAATACAGTATCAAAAGTATAATACGGTGAGAACATATTATAAGTTTTGCTGTTGGCATCACCCGCAGCAAAAAAAAAAAAGCGGTGGCAAATACAAGAAACACTGGAAACAGGAAACACGTCCAATTGAATAGGAGAGACTGAACATCAAAGATTTATTCAGAATGCGTTTCTAGTTGGCAGCAAACCGCCAAGTGGGTGGGTTGGATGCGACAATATGGCGGGGGCCCATTAGAGCAAATAAGACAGATAGAAAAGCGGTTTCGGCATCGGAGAACAGAAGAATGAAGAGATAGTGACAAATGCGGCCAACAGATTAGCATGGAATAGAGACTGTCCGCCGTTGTTTTACATACAATCCGGCCAGTTGAGGTTATGATAAGTCGGTTGGCACGGCACAGCGTCGCGGCTAGTGAATTATTGGCGGCGATCGGGCGATAGATAAAACTAGCCTGCGTTCACATGTGTAGCGATTTGCCTTAATGGTGCTCTGCCGACTACTGCACTCACAGACCAGGGTCAGCCGATTACCACTGACTGCACTGCTTAGCATGGGGTGAGTTCTAGTTCTCAGATAGGCCTACGCGTACACTAAGCCCCTGCGCCCACTTCGCAACTGCTATCTGATTTCAGTCAGCAACCCAATGTTGCCAGATGACATTTGGCTGTTTTTCGGGTAATCTAACCTATCAGCCAAAGTCATCTGGCAACGCTGGGTTGCTGACTGAAATCAGATAGCAGTTGCTTAGTGGGCGCAGGGGCTAACACTGTCCATCCTATGGAATGGCGAGGATCCAGAATAGAGAAATGATTTTGATGTAAAGTTGGCCTAAATCGCAACACATATTGCTTTAGTGGGGTATTTATTCAAATCTTGTTTTGATGTGGATCCAGGATAAGGAGGAATTATTTTGATGTATAGGTGGCCTAAATGTGGATATAGATTTATACAGTTTTGGATACAGTTTTATAAGCCTAAATTATCAGAATGTAGTGTTGAATGTATTCAGCTTATTTACGATTGTATTGCTATTTTCATTTTTTGTTGTGCATTGTTTTTATTATTGTATTTTATTTTGTCAGTATTATGAATAAATTTCAATTTTCAAAGCCCCAACACACATTTCTATAGTGGGGTATATATTTATTTATTTATTTACCAATAATATAGTATCAAACAAATTTGACAATTATTTAGACATTTGGAGTCTTATATAAATATATTTAAATTGTAAATTATTTTAGTATTTGTATTTTTATTACACTGATTTTTTAGGAAACGATTTTTCATAAATGAACTTTGATTGTGTTTGACAGCTTACCGAACATTCCCTAAAATATTGTACGGAATAAGATTTCATTCAAGTCACAGCATTAAAGTCTCCAAACTGGGGCAAGAATCATCACAGATTTCCCCCTGCTGTAGACTTCCAGCTACTTTTTAACTAACTGACGATGTGATTGAATCCTCTATTTCTTCTATACAGCATTGAAAAATACTTGAAAATTTTTCCTGTACCTAAATACAACCGATGTTCTTCTCACAACCTTTTCTACCCATCATGAAAGTTCCCAGTATTAAAAAAATTGAGGAACTTCAGTATAATATATTTAGGATTATCTATACAGGATTCTATTTAGGAAATAATATATTTTGGAGTCAAGTGCTCTTCGAAAACCGCAAAAGGGGTACCCCCCCCCCCGCCGTAAGGGCGTCGGCAAGTAGAGGGACCAACACGGCCGCCATTGTATTTTAATAGCTCGATATTATTAGGCTGGACAAACCGGAGGTCGTAAATATCTGGTGATCATTATCGGCCTGTATTACAGTAGCAGACAGGCTCTTCTGAAGGTGAGGTTAGCTCCGGCCATATAAGAGCAAGATGGAACGAAGAGTGGACATAGGGAGAGAGGCAACGCGAGATGAAAAGAGGAAATTGAAGAGTGAGAGATGAAGTTGGAGAGCGAATGAATAGCGACCTAAGCAGATTTACGACGTGAACGTCGATGACAGGAGTGCATTCGGCGCGTTCGATTTATCGCCGTCGCTTTTCGCCGAGCCGACACGCGTTGCGCTTGTGTGTGCGCGTGCGCTTGTGGGTGCATGTGTGAGTGTATGTTTCAAATCATACTCATGCAGTGTGGTGTGGTGTAGTTCACAACTGTTGCATACAGACATAGGATCGACCAGAAGACTTCCCAGAACCTACTAGCAGAGCTATCCATCTTCATATACATTGATACATATTTTTGCCATTAAACCTTACGGTCATAGGCAATATGTATTATCAAAGGCAATTTTAATTATAGTAGTAACTATTTAACTGAGTAGATAATCGTTAGTAAGGCTAGTCAGTCACATAATAATGTAAATAATATTGTTATTGTTTATAGCTGCAACACAATGTTATCCAGGTGCTTTGCTCCCATCACTTTCTGTGGTAGCTTATGGTTGAGATGTCGTGCTAATGTTGTGTCGTGATATTCATTCAATTCTGATTCAGTCAAGTGGATAGAAACTGGCAACCAGTTCTGATGTTGCCTAAGACACATAGGGCTGTTGAGCCATTGACAAACAAAGTAATAAACATTAACTATTTAACTAAGTAGTTAAATTGTCTTTGTTATAATATACACAATAATGGAATTTTTTTTATATTCATTGGCATGTTTATGCCAATGATTTTTTATGTATTGGCAGAGCGCAGAGATAATTGAGTAATTAAAGTGTAGTAATTGAATCCTCTTCTTTTCTGTGGCATTGGCCAGTGAAGCTAATGTTGTATAGTAATATCCAAAATTGGCAGACTACCTCTCAACATCCAAAACTCAATCCACCTCCTCCCTTGTTCACTTCCACTCACTCAATCTACCTCCTCCTCCTCCCTATTCACTTCATAACTTTTCTTTTCCCCTTCTTTCCATTCAACTTTACACTTTATCTTCTATCTCCACCACCAACTCTTTCTCCTTCTCCCCCTCCTACACTTCACCTCTTCCTTCTTCTTCTACCCCTCCTCCTCTCCTACTCCTCCTCTTCTCATAATTTTTCCTCATACTCATCTCCTCTTCCTTCTTCTTCGCTTCCTCCTCCTCCTCCATCCACTCTTCCTCCTCCTCCTCCTCCATCCACTCCTCCTCCTCCTCTCCTCATTCTTAATCCTCCTCACCCTTCGCAAGACATGTGTTGTCCCCAACACCATTCTAAGTAATTGCTTTCTTGCCGTGCGATGCGCTTTCCCACCTTGTTGCTGTCCTGTCAGAGACATGGATGTCATGAGCCTTCTTCCTCCTCCATTTTAATGGAAGTTCAACGTTGCCGTTGTCGTCCGTCACCCTTGCCACCGCCAAACAGACAATTCGCATTAGGCTCCCGTCCGACACTGTTTTTATTTCGGCTCAGCCTTGAACATATTGGTTGCTCATTGTCTTTGCGACTTGCTTTCAACTGCAGCCAGCACTACAAGAGACTTGGTTCTCCTCTTGGAGAGGATTGCTTCTAATGACAATCCACGGAAAATGTTGTACTTTGAAATTTATACTGAGAATTCTAGTGAACAAAAAATTAGTATGAAATACTGTAGAAATATATTTTTATTACCTATTTACTATTAGGAAACTATTACTATATTCTATTTCAAGAGACAGCTACTGGTGACCTAAGGATTCTTCCCAATTAATATCCAATAAACTAAGAATAATACTTCTTTGTAAAAAATATCAGAATATCTTTGGTCCTGTTGAAAACACAAATCCAAAACAAAAACAGAGATTTTAAAAGACTGTATTCACTCTTCGAAAAGCTGTTACTGTACTAGAGGGCTAAAATACAGTTTTCCCATTCATGGTCTCCATTTCATACATCTCCTTCAGGAGCAACATCCTGACAATCTTCAAAGTATAAAATGGACACTTTCGAAAATTAAACTCTATGTTTACTTGGATATTGTTGTTGAAGTTCCATTCCATTCTAGTTTCAAGAATTCATAAAAAATGTATATTTTGTAAGACTGGGAAATAGTTAGTTTTTCTCATAAGATTTGATCTTCTTATTAAATAAAAATTTATTCGTTTTAGCAAAATTCCCTCAACATTACTTTCTATTCTATTAATTTACTTTCTATTCGGGACACATCAGCCACAGCGATTCTGATGCTAATATTTCCATCTGATCTGTTCGTGTGAATTGGAAGAACACTTTTGGGTATTAGCCTATTTTACACTCCTTTGTGGATGGTTTAAGGTTAAATAAACATGATAAGGTAATCCATATTCAAACAAGAAAAACCGAACATTTTTGTAATTGGCCGTGCAATGACACCTTTACTTGCACATTGAACAGGAAAACAAGTTGATAAACTGGTCTGTTATAGGCATTGCACCCACAAATCAAGTCGAATTATTATTGGATAATGAGACGGCCGTACCTGAATGAACTTGAATGTGAACGGCCACACGCGACATTAACAACTACAACGACGTGTCTGCGCGTGCGTGAGTATATTGAGAGAGAATCAGTAAAAGAGAGAGAGAGTGATTGACTGGCCAGTCTTTCTACGCCCACATGTAATGAAACATGTCGCACACCGCACCGCGCTATTATTTTACAGAAATGCACCGCAGATGATTTCAATTGACAAAGTGCGCCAAGCTCAAAACGATTGATTATAGAAATCGGACAAGTTTCAAGCAAACGTTTTTATAGAAGAGTTGTTTGAAAACGAGACATATATGAAACATGAAAACAAAGGTCCAACAGAATTTCATGCCCAATGCATTTATACCAAAATTGAATGGAAAAAAGTGTTTCTCCTCTTTAGAGAGAATAGAAACATAGCTAAATTTTATTTGAAACTAAAATGTATCGAAGCAATAAGGCAGAAAGCTATTTTTATCGTTCTATACAATTCTATTAGGAATTTATGATCTTACAGACTGCCGTCAACATTAAAATAGTCGGTTGCAATAATAACAAAGAAAGATCTTCTAATTACTGGAATCTGATAAGGGATAAGGATCGTGTGCTGGATTATAACCTATTGACTTCTCCCATTTTCAATAACCATCAACAAACTGGTGTATTCAGTATTCGCCTCTTCGGCTATAAATGAATATTGAATCTGCTACTAAATATATTCAAGTAGCTCGTTTTCTATCTGGATCACAGCCTTTAGTAACTGCCAAGCAATAACAACCCATGTTTTGTTGGAATAGAATCGTATCTGTATAAAATTACCAGTAGAGACTACCGGGGCTACTTTGTTAGAGACTCCTTAATTGACTTGTGATATAAAAGGTGTAGTGCAAGCGCAGAAGCAGTTCAACTATGGCTCCTAGTTAAATTTTATGTTTGCCATAATTTCTATTACTTTTATCGGGCGCGATCGTCTTCTTGTTCTAATGGCTACTTTCTTCAAGAAGCGAGCCATTTCCATTTGGCTAACAGCGTGTGAAATTCAATTCGACGCCATCTTGTTTCCCACCTAACCATCATCAACGACTGCTCTAATGCCAAGAACGAAAAATGTTAACATTTATGGTTCTCGACTGTTTTCTACTTTCCCACAGTAAAATCTAGCCGACAATCCAGATCACTTACTAACCCGCAACTCCAATTACGCAAAACAGGGGACGCTGTCCCCGGGGGAATTTTTCAAAAATCTGAATGAAAATATTGTCATTTTTTTGGAAACGTCCAAATTTAGTTATGCTTGAGAATGGTACTGATAAACTTAATGTTACTTAGTAATCTCAGTTCAACTTAATTGATCCGCGTTTACCCAACAATACAAACCAGATTCTTCGGATTCATTTGTATGCAGTGATTCACTACACATTGTGAAGTTTTATGTAATTATGAGTTTACAGAGAAACCGGGGCTTACGTAATATTTCAAAGTACGAAAGTGTACTGATTTCAAGATTTCAGTCAGCATACCTGAAACAAAGAGAAAACTAAATTAATAATCTAAAAAAGTAGTAGAATTGACATATGAAAAATAAAAGATCAAACATCGCAAAGAGAATATTTGCAAGTTGTATTCTAAAAATTTTTCTTGTCAGTTCATTACAACTATATTGTATACTGACAAAATGTTTTCATTTCAACATACTCCAACTAATTTGAATCAAACCAACTTATTCAATGATTCTGATCAATTATTATATTTCTCCTTCTATTATTGTGTTTTTCCTTGCTTTTGCAATTGTGCGTGTAAATTAAATAAAAATTGAAATTTTTTCATTATCCTTGTTTGGTCTATTACAACACAGTATTCCATTATTATACATGAACATTAATCATAACAGATGTGCTAAAATTGTAATTTATCTATTTATTTAGCGTAATAAATAATTTCTTATTGTATCAATTCTGTCAGTGTTGTTAATATTAATTTCAATTTTTATATGTCTCAATATGACAAGGCAACATATGACGACAAATCATGAGACTCTAATTGTTCATGAACAAACACACACCAACAAAAACAGTTTACAAGCAATTGACCACACTCACATTCTCCAGTTTAATACAAGAACTCATGTAAATCAAGAAACCAGAATTACTGTAACGAACTCAATGCTCGGCTGAAATGTTGAACTAATTTCAAATTAATTACGTACAACACGTGCACTCTACAATAATGTGAGCAAACAAATTGAGGAAACGAGTAGGAGTACAAGTACCCAAACCACAGCCCACTGAATCTACGGTTCAATTAGTGCATCGCACATTGCCATTTCCAGGATGAATCTAGCCTAGCCGCGGCAGAAGCAAGGAAGAAAGACAGTCAGACACACCTCAGTGCGGTAGAGCAGCAGATTCATTCCTCTGACTGTGAGCTTTAATTGATAGGGGGCGACCCCTGACAATGGTGGGTGATTGCCGCGGTTTTGTCACTGTTCCCTATGAGGGGTGTTGCGGGGGAGGGGGAGGCGGCACCTTTGATTCATTTGGCCACTGTCAATAGCGGTGATGGGGGGGGGGTGTTTAACCCACAAGCACTCATTAGATCATCCATTCTCTTTACGCTTGCCTATTCTACTCCTACTATCACCTTACAAACTTCATCAGTCTCTTCTTCATAAGCATTTCCTTAACTAGCCGACTGCCTAATTAAGATAAGGTTGGATTGCATTTTTGAAAACTATGCAAACACTCCTATGGAGGGAGTGTTTTTTATTTGGATCAAAATTTTCAAAAAATTTTGATCTTCTATTTGGTGTTTTTGTTTGCAACTTTAATACGAACTTATTAGGCTAGGCGTACACCGGTTAGTCAAGACAAGACAAGACGAGTCACGTTTGGTCAGTCACATGGTTGCTTATGAGCACACCGATGACTAATCGGTGTGTTGCTTCATGCAACTATGTGCTTAACTGTCCAAAATGACAATCTCGTCTTGTCTTGACTAAAACGTCTAAGATAAATTGTTCTGCTTTCTGTTTTAGCGAACTAATTGAGTTAGGTAAAGATCTATGAAAATTTCAAGATTGTTTTCTTGAAAAGTCTTAGACTGGGCGTACACTGGTCACCGGTCAAGACAAGACGAGATTAGTCACATTTAGTCACAGTAATTCACAAATAGTTGCTTATGAAGCACACACCAATGCAGTGACTAATCGGTGTGTGTTGCTTCATAAGCAACTATGTGAAGTACTGTGACTAAAAGTGACTAATCTCGTCTTGTCTTGTCTTGACTAACCGGTGTACGCCTAGCCTTAGAAAATTCTAAAATTGTTCTGCTTTTGTTTTCGAAGAGGAAATTCATGATTTATTGAGATGATATGGCACAACCTGAATGATTGATTTATCACACAAGTCTAGTTGAAATGAAAAGAAGATTCAGAAAAGCAGGATTTTTGTGAGAGAATCTCAATTTCAAACTGAATTTGACAATTAAAACTATTATAATTGACTCGAACAAGTTCACCAATTTTATTTCATGTTGTAAGGACTATGTTCAGAACTCAATACCAATTATGGTGCCTCAACACGATTTCAATGAGGTCACCTAACCACTTTTTCCAATTTTGTATTGTATTTATATGTTGTATTATTGTATTGTTTTTGTAAATTGTGTGTAAATAAATGAAAATGAAAAAAAATGAAAATTTACTACTGTTATTGCGTCAATAAAAATGATTTTCAAGATGTTCAAGACTCAATACCAATTTAATACTGTGACTGCTTTAATAAAAATCATCCAACACCTTTCCAGCAAATAAATAATTTTTTATTTGACTTCTTCACCCACTCTATACCATATTCTTCCAGACTAGTAAAACCAAACCATTGGCTCCCGACCAACTTCCACTGTACATAAGCAGAAAGAGCCACCCATTGACAAAAAAGAATAACAAGCAAACAGACTTTGTCCATGGAAATGACCAGTAGCAAGCAGAGTTTGTCATCGTCCATCACTGGCAACCAATCCATCAGATTAGCGGACACAACAAGCTGCTGCGGTCACCAATACACCGCATGACGTCCGCAAACGACACATCTTTCCGCTTCTATGACTAATGACCTATCCTAAACATTCCCGTGTTGCATACAAAACTGCTGTTCACTTGTCAGGACATGCGTCTTCTGTCCGCATTCATAACCTCAAAGCTTATTGCAACAAGCATTATCCCCGACCATATGTAAAGTGGAAGCCATGTCCCATCTTGTAAAAATGATAATCATCATTTGGATGAAACATGATCATGTAGAGAACAACTTGGAAATCAAATATTACAGTTATTTGATTACTATGAGATTGTAGATTTGATGTATCTGATTTTTCATTATGTCTGATGACCACTGATTAATCAATTTGAAATTTGATTCAGTTTAAAATGACGTGGAGTCACTTTCAATGACCACTCATTGATTAAGTTGAGTTAAGATTCAGTTCAAGCATATACAGTTATACTTAGAAAGAAGTCTGACTAATTTTTATTGGTAAGACAAATGTTAGCCTTTAGCATGTAATAAAATAACAATTTTATTTTAGAAACTTATTACATGAATATCAATATAAAAAAACAAAGAAAAACTCTCCTGGAGGCTACCCAGAAATCGATTGGATGCAAATTCAATAATTTGGCAATATTTGTTAAGTTTTCTTCAATACAAATAGAAAACAATAATTTAAAAGCATTTCATTGTTGAAATTTAAATTGTTTTCATTTAATTTAAATGTTAATTGACAACTTCATTAATTCCAATTTTGAAATTAGGCCATAGTCATTGGCTTTGAATAAATCAGTCTACTAAATTTCTGGCTCCTTGTTCAATTCCTACATTTTATCATAGATAACAGATTAGAATCCTATCTCTTCTCTATGATTTTATCCTTTCAGCGGGTCCTCTAATTATCCACTTCAATAAAAGTGTCTGCATGATTCATTCACAATTACAAAAACTATAATTCAACAGCAAAAAGCATTTGACCATGTTTCCTCTATGAGATATGAGCCACTATATTCATTCAGTCTAATCCAATTTCTCATTTGACAGAATTGTTTTTCGCTTGCAGGCGCAACACACAATGATACAGACCAATAAATGATACACAACTGTAGTTAATCACAGCCCTAAAACGGCTAACCCACACAGCACTTAAATAAAACACACATACATTTCATTTTTCGAATAGCAACTAATGAGAACTCTTGTACAACTGAAACGTTGGAGGCGTTTATAACACACGATTCGATTGTTGAAAAAAGGGTCGTCAAACATCCCGAGATAAAACTAGTAGCCAGCCGGGATGCCTAGACAGCGCTGACCAGTGGGCGTTTACGCGGCATATTCAAATATCGTCGATAATTTAATTTTTCCAATGACAGCCGGCTCACAAATAGGATGCTGCTGCTGTTTCTATGCCACAAGAGAGAAAAAAACACGGCGTGCATTCCAACAAAAAACAATATTTCAGCAGTAAAATATCGCTAAGTGGAGGCAAACACATACAGAAAGAAAAACTGTGCCCTAACTTATGGCACTAGACGCTATAGCACAAGCTGCAACACATATATACTTTTCATGGACGCGCACTCACATACAAATATGTATTTGGTACTGGAGGCGCGAGAACACGGCAACATGCAATAATATATTTCATGGAGAAGCACCGCGATAGGACCAACGACCTCATCGCAATACATTTATTCTGCAAATTGTATGCTCGCAGCCTAGAGAAATAGCTTCATTAATCTACAGCCATTTTATTTTAGATGGATAGTGAATAACTTATATAATATTTGAGTGGAATTTTGATTGAATATTAGATGAACTGCGGAATTAATGTTGAGGAAGATGAATATTAGCGTAGATTTTTGTAAATTTGTATTAGGTAAATGAAAAATCATAGGATTGTCTATTTTAGTGGAGCAACATCCTGAACACTTTAATACGTATTCTTCAAGAAAATATTCGATCATCCAGATATAATGTTATCTTGGATTGAGGAGTTTCCAATAAAATCTCACGACCAATAGAAGTCTTGTGAGCTTCAAGTTCTCTTGTACTGTTATTTCATTTCTGGTAGGTAAATCCAAATATTTTGTTAGATAGTGAATAGTTTGTGAATCCAAATCTTCTTCTATATCAAGACTTCATGAGCCATTAATAAAAATATTGAATTATTGAAATCTAACATGAACCGATTACAATGGATAGTTTTAAATGTGGGAGAAACCGAACAACAATGTGGGTACAGAATATAATTTTTACAAGAACTGTGATCTGTGACAAAAATGCTTCCACAAAAATATTAATGTAAAATAATTCATTATGCATGCAAGGGTTTGGTTTAGAAGTAGCGGTAAAGAATGCATGGTTACCACAAAATGATGGGGCTACAAAATTGAAACGATATCCCGCTGTTCAAATGGAATTGCCGTATTTACATACATTGAACGTTTAACAAAGAAAAGCACCGTCTTGAGGCGTAGACGAGAAACTAGAAGGTGTGTGATAATGAGATTGCTCCGATACGAAACCTGAGAAAAGGAAATTAAGAAAGCAGATGCTTCCTACGAAAAAGGAACGGTACTAGAAACAAATTACTATTCCAAATGTAATGGGATGATGCCTATTTCACCTTATAGGTTCTTGTGGTACAGTAATTGTGTTTATAATACCGATAAAAACAAAATTAAAAAGCCATTGACACTTTACAATCAATTCATTTTTCTTGTTACAAATGTATAAACTGCCGAACCAACTAATTATTGCATACATCAATTTATTAATAATGAACATTACTATAAGGGAAGAAAGAACAGGTATTTACCCAAAACTACTTTTTTATCTCAATTTTAAATAAGTCCAAAGGTTATTATGATCATGATTAATTTCAACTTTCAAGCTTTCAACTTTGTATTCACTTTATAAATTTAGGCTAGGCGTACACCGGTTAGTCAAGACAAGACAAGATTAGTCACGTTTAGTCACAGTAATACACATAGTTGCTTAACACACACCGATGCAATGACTAATCGGTGTGTGTTGCTTCATAAGCAACTATGTGAAGTACTGTGACTAAACGTGACTAATCTCGTCTTGTCTTGTCTTGACTAACCGGTGTACGCCTAGCCTAAGTTTCCACCCTCAAACCACAGCACTACTAGAAAATTAGAACAGTCGACAATTATAAGAGTCCAGTATCCAATCAAAGTGAAACTACACTTCAGCATTCATTCATAATTGAGTAATATAATTGAAAATTTATGGCCGAAGCGGTCAGTGGCCAACTGAGTAATAACAATTATTAGAAGCAGCATTCGTCTAGTTTCGAGATAGACACAGTACACATAGATAAACTAAAAAGAGGACAGTGGCTATTAATCTGTCATCGACGTTTAATTGATAGCCCCATTGCTGACAGTGGGTCTGATGTACTGTACACCATACGGAAATACACGTTTAATAAGCTCCGGCCTACTTTATTAGACACAACACGAATCAGATGCCTATTGCCTAGGCGTAGTAGGTAACAAGCCTAGCATCAGACAAAGCTGAAAATTAGGAGCGAGCAGTTGTTAGTCTACTAGCCACAACCGATCTAGGATGTTCTATCCTATTGATAAGAGTTTACATCAACATTTTACCCTCCCAACTACACACACACTAAACCAAACCACAAAAATTAACTAACAAAAGCACAGGTGCTGGGTCTGTGTGTTGCTGTAACAGAGCATCCGATTACCCCAGCTTTCCATATGTTTTGGCTGCGTTTTCTACACATTATGACCTTATGCTTCACTTTATATGCTTTCTATTATGCTTGACTTCCGACTATGCAACCATGCTCCCTATCTGCCATCATCTTTATAGGCGTCTGCTGTTTCAAAACACAATGCTTTTCCCCAAATATTGGTTTCCTTCAGGTTCCAAAATCATCTCACCAATCATAGTGTAATTTGTTGGCATGATCCCAACAACCAAAGTTACAGTCTATAGTGTGATGAGCACGATGTAGTGATAGTCGTCTGGCAGATGAACATGAAAAGATCATTCCCTATGTCCACACTTGGTCGATTTTTGTGTGCTGCACAGAATGCGGTTAATGCTAAACAAAACGACTATGTAGCTTTACTTGAGTAGCACACAAAATCAACCAAGTATGGACATAGGGAATTCGTGTGTGAACTGAAATAAAAGTTGCAATCGACACTCAAAGTGAGAAATTAGGATGACATGGCAACTACATGAACATGAAGATTGAAGTAGTGAGACATTGGGACAGTGGTGAAGGATTGGAGAATAAGATTTTGACTAGAATTCATACAAAACTATTCACAGTAATGCAATGAGCCAATGATTTCGTTATGAAATAATAGAAGAAAAAGGTCATCAAATTCTATTGGAAACAGATTTTTTCTGATCTATCAAAATTAGCAAATTATAGTGAAATTTAATAATCTGTAATATCATAAATTGATTATCAATTCACAGTAAACTTTTTCTTACTTGGAGTGAAAAACCTGAAGTAATATTAATTTGTGATAAATTCCAAATTCCAGTTATCTTACGACAATATTAATTTCACTTTAAAAAAACATTCATTTTAAATGAAAGCAAATGAGGGTGGAGGTTTCTTTTAATAATCGGTGACGTGAATTGATACCTGTCAGCAATATCCGGTAAAAAACACACAAAAAATATCATGGAACCGTTATGAAAAATGTGATAAATCATGGGAACGTGTCGTTCGGTAGTGGATGAACCAGGACAGCGAACATAAAAAGTGAAGATTTCAAATATATTAGAATCACACAGCATTCCGTCGACATTTTTTTTGTATAGTCGTCACAAAGAACAAGCGAACAAGCCTAATGACGTGTTGCTTTAATAGCGAGCGACAAAAAAGCGGCCATTGTTCTTCAAACGGAATGGTGGCTTTTTGTTGCGAGTGGATCGAATCGGCGAGAACTTGAAATTTCAGCTCGACTACACATATTTAGAATTACAAAAATCTCGTCCGCAGAAAAACTGCTCAAGTCTACACAGCGTCTCGCATTTCAAATTTCAATTTCTGCTTACGAAAGTTTTTTTGTCAAAGAATGCACTCGCCTACCATCAACAACTGTTTGGTCTAACCTGTAAGTGCTAAATACAAACGCACCAAAATGCCGAACGCAGCTGAGAAACAACTTCTCGCTTTTAATTTGAGCCGAGTGAAAAAGTGAGCCGAGTGGAAGTGGCTGCTGGTGTCCAATGGAGAAGAAACAACGCCTGCTTCGTTAACATTCCATAACTACACTCCATTCACCTCGTTCAGCCTCTTTCACCAAATTCATATCGAGACATAGGCCTACATCTAACACCTTGAAATCACTCAACGCAAGTACAAGCAGTTCAAATGTTAAATATGTAAAACTACATACTATTTACAAGTCTAGTTGAGTTGAATTATTCTCCCTACATCCAAAATTTAAAAACCGTAATGCAATATGATATTCCTCAGCCAAGTCAATAAAATTCAATCACCCTAGAGTAACGTCAATTGACGTCGCAATGGCTCCTTACAATGACGTAAATTTACAGTGGTTACTGGTTGAATTCAATTGGATTTTATGCATTCGGCCGATTAACTCCAAGGTATTGAATCAAGTTACTTTTAGGGATAAATTAAATTTATTTTCGCTCCTCATTTATCCTAATTATAATTGTAATGGACTTTGTGTCTGTGAGCTTTTGTATATCTATACTCTATCTATCTCCACTCTATAGTTCCTAACTCTATCTATCTCTGTCCTATATACCTCTCTTTTAAAAACTTCAAACATCATTTATCATAAGATTATTGTTTCAACACTAGAATTGACGACATGCAGTCAAATTTTACTGTAAATAACATAAATGTTACTCACTGGACTGAAGCTCATAAGATCTCAACAACTTCAACAAACATGGATTTCTCACTTATACATACATCTTCCACTTATTCAATTTAATTCAATTTATTTGCCAAAGAAAATATGAGCATCACAAATAAATATTTCTTATAGTTCATAATATAATAAAGTAATATAGTTCATGTATAAGGTTTCTTATAGTAATAATATTTCTTATATTACTTATAGTTCGGAAGCTTCCAACACCATTCCATTATCAAAACTCAACAACTCCAACATGGATTTCCCACTTACGCATACCTCAAGTTTCAACCAACATTGTATAAAATCGCCATTAATTTTGAATGCTAATCGAAACGGATATTGCTGTGGATATTGGTCGTGGTTCGGAGGCGTCTCTGAACAGGCTTAACCGATTAGTGCGGACAACGCCGCAACGCAGCTCGGAGAAGACAGCTGCTCGGTCTCAGACTGGATCGGGTTACTCTGGAGAAGAGGACGGGGATGCTACGCCAGGGTGGTCCACCACTGCAGCTGTGCAGTGCATAGTCCGACAGAGCAGTGCTACCGTCTTGCTGCCCACCTTTAATAGGATCTATTTAGATGCGCTTATGGCAAATCAAAGACGACGTCCAAGATAAATCGCATCGCCACTAATAAAGATCAAAAGAAGATATCGACTATCGTTCGGTTTGCTCCAGTGAGCATCGATCGGAAAGATATCGAGATGCGCCAAGCCGAGAACATGAAAATTATACCCAGCCAACAATACTATCTTCCTTGAAACTATAGCATTCAATCGTACCCTGTTCCTCTCATAACCACCAACCATTACACAAACAACAAGCACAATGCGATGGTTTCATCTTATCTAGTCGTGTCTGCTCGTACCCTTTGCTCTGTAATTATTAAAATCATCGTCAATAAAGCAGATTGGTATGCAGATGTCGAGTGGAGCTGGTTATGGGCCGCCATCTTAATTCATTTTCCCCGGCTCACTATCTCACTAGTCCAATCAGCGACCGATTAAGTGGCAAGGAAATGTCGATTTTTCAATGGAACAACAAGATAAACATCCAAATCACTCACTAGAGATAAGCTGATTCAAGGTTCAGAAGAAACTAAATCCAAGTTGTACATACGATGAAAATAGTAGGCTACATTCATTAAAAGTTGAGAAATTTACTGTATTTTCAAGTACAGAGGGAATTTTGAAAGAAAAAGACGATTTCTTAATGCAAGAGAAACCTACAATAATGATTCACGAGAAATTAGTGATATCAAGGTTCAAAAACTAAACCAAATTCTGTAGCTGAAATTTTTCGCTATCTATAAGTTAAAATCACTTCAAAATCACATACCGGTGCTTGGGTATGAACTTCGGAGTGAAGTGGGCCATTCTCCATGTTCTACTCTACAAAAAATAGATTTATTTGGAGAATTACTATTATTTATTATATTTTTGTATTATTTAGAATTTGTAAGTATTATTAATTGTTTGATGGACTTCAAACGTTATGCTTCTCTCTTGAGAAGTTTAAAGAAAGTTGATTTGTTTTTTGTAAACTATCAAAAACAATCATAAATAATCAAAATCAAAATAAAACTTTTTAGTAATTAGTACCAAAAAACAGTCCCACAATCAAAATGAAAACTGTGATCAGAATATTATAATACTGTACTATCAAGTTAATGATAGTTCTTACTATCAGAGTACTTACAATAAGCATTCGGATGCAACAAAGTACAGCACAGCTTTAAACCATCAACAACCAAGGTAATATCCAAACAAATTTAAGAAACCTAGCATTGAATGAATTTTCCAAAGAATAAAAGGTCCTGTGCTCCTTCACACCTTGCTCTTGAAAGAAAACAAATAGCACATGGCACATTTCTTTTACAAATTTCTAGAAATCGGACCCTAGAACAGATGCAACGTCACAGCCTCCGGCATATTTCACAGTTGACTATATTGCATGACATGCTCCAGTAGAGACCAGATCCTGAAATCGGTCTCAAACTGGTATGATGCAAGCAAGGATCAATTCAACAGATGACACTTGCTTGTCTAGTGAGGCACGATCTAGTTCAAAATGTGGTTTCCAGTCTCCCCCTCTCCTCTCCCAACCCCAAAAACTAAAAAAAATCCAAATTTCAGTCCTAGCCGTGCACTATGATCGCCACACGAACACGTGCACCTTCACTGCCAACACTAGACCGTCAACTCAAAAAACTGTGGTCTTCAAGATTTTTTCATCTCTCTAGGGTTCGAACGCGAAACCCAATATCTGAGGCCACCCATGCCGTACGTTGTTTTTGAATATCTTGTATACAATGTAGATCATTCGCAAACCAGTCTAGTCCAAAGGTTTAGGGAGAGTTTATTTGCTGAAAAATCCTGAGTTACATTTTTCAATTCATATATTTATCAATAAACAGTATATTTCACAGTATTGCAATATGTATGAATATAATACAATTATATTCTATGGGTTTCTGGGTGGTTTGACATGGGTTTATCGCTGGTTTAATAACACAGAGATTCAATACCCGGTTTAAAACCTACGGTAACTGAAACTAACTGGAAACTGAAACATGTAATTCCTAATACATTTTGGATGACTAAAATTTCGTTTCGACTTGTTTAAGGTGTTTGTTTCACAAGCAAGAATCTCACACAATTATCTCATCCAAGTATAAACTTTGCTTGAGGATGCATTGAAAGTGTTTGACCGAGTGTGAATCGGTCTGCCCGTGAGCCCGGATCTCTTGGGAACCGAAGTCGGACCCAGCATACACACCAACCACCGTATGCGAATACAAGAGCGATAAATATCGCCAGCAATAATGAAAAGCTTCGATTTGCGTTCGAACGGTATAAATTTCAACAACCAATTTTCGGACTCCAACTCACGACCTTTTTCTATTTCAACTGCTCTCTCCATCATCGTTCTCTTTCTTTCTAGTCACACACGCTATCTTCATCCCTCTTGCGGCTAGCTTTTCTGTTTCTAATCGGCGCTTGTCCTCAGTTCTCTTCGATGCTGTGATTTAACTACCCCGGCTGCTTATTAAATCGACTGCCCAAACATGACAAACGAAACCCAATGCAAACAAAGCAAAGCAGAAACTGAAACGTATCTTTCTTCAGTCCCAGACGTAGCTTACAACAATGCAAGTACAGTTAGTTATTTCAGAACCGGAGCTAGTTAATAAAATGAATAATTATACTGTAGTTCGGATCATGTAATTAATTTGCACTATCAAAATACACTAGCGTGGTTTTAATTCATCTCTTTTTAAGATCCTTTACTTAAAATAGACAATATAGTTTTTAAAAATTTTCTACTCAAATAATGCTTGCAGGCCCTAGAGTAACTTTGATAATTCGAATAATTTGATAATCTAGATGAGCTCTAGTTCCAATTAATCAGGATTATTGACGTTCTAATGTACTGTGATTGAAAAAATGTTGTTCAAAATATTACCAAACTAAATTTCAACGAAACAACACAAGCATAAAAACATGTATTATTCATAAACAATATTTATCTAGGAAAATCCTTGAAGTCCTTGAAAGACTTCCTGATCAACGAATGTTTTAATGCCTGTACACAATATTGCCATTTGTCAAACTTCAATGTATTTCATTCTAGTGCTTTACTCCAAGCTAGCAATATCCTTGGAGCTGTCTCCCTATCTCCCTACTTATTAATCCAATAACCAAAGAATCACAATAGCTAAGATGCCAAACATGGTGTGTTGATGATAGCTGGCGGAGAATCAACGATTTGCGAACTATGATTGAAAGTGAACAACTGGCTGGAAATTTTCTCGTGCTCACGATGGGGGATCATCGATAGCCGGGGATTATAAAACGAATGGCCGCAGCCCACAGCCCAGCTTCGTCAAAGTCACGGCTAACATAAACAATCCATCTTATCTTGATGACGCTACAACAAACACGATTCCAACAATGCAACTCAACAGGCGGAACCGCAAAGCAAAGCAGAAGACAAGCACTGTATAATATACAGGCTGATGCCTGCCTATGAATTGTATTTATGACAACAGTAGTCATGACACTACGTCATCCTTGGAGGGGGAGAGGCATCACGAGCCAAATGAGTGAGTGCATGAGACCATGACGTTGTCCATAGTGGCTCAATACCTCAATACTTTCTACAAACCACTCGTCCACTACAGAAATTCCTTGCCCATCTCAAAGAGATGTATTGGTAAATATTGGGAGAGTCAAAAGAAACATCTGATTGCAGTCAATATTTTAGATTTGTCATAGGTTTCTGATGGTAGACAAGTTTTGAAACCATTTTCTAGGAATTCCAGGGGCCTATTGCTTATAGTAAACTAGTATTTTCAAAATTTTTGATCTCTTGGCTAATGAAAAACATTATGGGTGTTCCTGTTTTGTATTTTGGAATTCCGCAATTTTGGAAGTTACAATTTTGTAATTTTAATTTCAAAATTCGCCATGCAACACATTTTTGGAAGTATTTTGGAACCGAACAAATCCTGTGAATTAGGGGTGCAAATAATATAGGAGTATAGTTTTAGTTGGCAAACAGTTTGAACACAAAAGTGAATATATTAAAGTGAATATATTTGTCAAGTATAAAACTTTCAAGAATTCATTACTCTTTCTTTTAACAATCTTGGCTAAAGAACATGGATAAGACTTGCATAATTTAGAAATTGTCAAGAGGAATGAAGAACAATTTGCCAGTAAAAGAGATGGAACATACAAGAAAGAGAAGGGCTCAAAACATGATTGAAAAAATGTTGTACAAAATATTACCTTTCTAAATTTCAACGAACCAACACAAGCATAAAAACATGTTTTATTCATAAATAATCTCTATCTAGGAGAATCAAGTCCTTGAAAGACTTCCTGATCAACGAATGTTTTAATGCCTGTACACAATTGCCATTTAGAGAAAATCACTACTTTTAAAAAGTATGACTCAATAGGTGAAAATGATACAACACATACATCCCAGCCTTGAGGTGGCGGTAGCAAGATGCCGCTTGTAACATGACTCATAACTCCTGACACCAGTGTGTACATCAATTTTACACTTTACACAAAACATTTATCGACTTCTATCAAACCTCTCTGGTGGCAATATTCTATTGTAAATCAAGAAAAGCCTTGAACTGACTACTGAATACGGCAATCCACCGTACAAGAGTATTCGATACTTATTGCAAGAAATTGATATGAATTATGGGAGATGTTTTTCAATCATGTTGTAAGCTCAATAGAGATCTACAAAGTGGATAACACTATACAAAGCGAATAAATTCGAAACAATTTGCCTCAACATGGAATTCTCTTTCACGTAATAGGCGACAATATTATTGAGGAGATAAGAAAGGACCATGACCCGCTAATAAACATTGACGAACAGGGAATTCAACTGATCATAAATTTAGGATGATCATTCTATGTAACATGACTTTCATTTTAGACAGGAATATAATTATATCATAATTTCTTGACTGACTAACCAAGAATGTCTGGAGACTGAAGAAATCTTCAGTCTTGTGATTCTGTAAGTTGAAATGTTATTTTTAATTTGAGAATTTGTCATGCCACACATCCCTGGAAGTATTTTGGAACAGTGCAATTACCAGGCGACCAACTGAACCTAACATATTTATCCATCTAATCACCAGGATCTATTGCGAGACGCATAGTTTTATAATGCTGCGAACCATTATATGAATATCTATTGTGTGGGTTTCTTGGAAAAAATAACATTCATTAAATAATTTGGCTCATAATAATTGGTCCAGTCATTTTAAGGTGGTTAAATTCAATTTTAAGGTGGTCAAATAAAAATTTAAATTAAATAAATATCAAATTTACGGTCAGTCAATTTTTAAGCACTAAATTGCTTTAGTGCAATCAACCCTTAAAGCACACAAATGATATTACAGGTATGTCAAGTGCAACGAATTTTAAATACCAGCAATTGAAATACATGAAAGAAAATTTCATCGACATGGACACCTTCATTAAATTACTGGGGCTTATAATCGCTACCCACCAACTTGTGTATCAAAATGTAAAGAATGCATACATCGCTCATTAATTTCCGTTTAACGATCCTATAAAACCATTCCATATTGAAAACATCGAATTGTTATGGTACACTACCTAACAAGGTGTACTTCAAATAGCGCCGTGTAATTTCTTCTCATGTCATTAACTCCCACAAATGAATTACTACCAATCTAATAAAATTGTACTGTTACCATTGACAATGAAAATAATTTCTCAACAAAACAAATATGGCTGTTGTACAGACCAGTATATTACCCCAATAAAATAGCTCGACATTATTAAAGGAAATGGAAAGAAGTTGTCTCCAGTCTGGAATAACGGACCGATACCGAATAAATAGAGGGAAGGGGAGTGGGGAGGGGAGGCCAACAACACATACATGTAGCTACAACACCGATAAAGAAGAGCACAGCTTCAAGAAACAGAATGGAAGAGGTGGTAGGCCTCAAGATCCCTTGCTGAATCGGGCAAGATAGACGACGTCTGTCCCAAATTCAACGGTTTGGAAACGTAATCCCGACTTTTTTGTTTCCTTGTTGCGTGTTTATCCTTGGTCCTTTTATTTATGCAAACGATCGTCGTGTGCCCGGGTGAGGCTGAGTGGAGGACACACCAGAACATCCTTATCTCTCCGGGACGATCGGGAATATCGTGTAGGTGTCAGACGAACTGAATCAACGACAAACTCAACTCTTATACCCGGCATAAACTCGCTCATCGACAGACGCAGACCCTTAACACACCCCTACACCTTCGCCCTTCACGTACTATCTCTCTCTCACTCTCTCTCACACACACACAACAACGACACAACCAGCACCGGCACGGATTAGACATCTTATTTCCATCTTATTTTATGTGTAAAAGTTCAATCAGTACTATGTGGAGACTACGTACATGGAGAATAGTAATAAAACGAAATGACCCGGCAAATATGTTGATTCAAGGAGAGGACAAAAGAAGAAGCGAGAGAAAGAGAGAGAGAATGGGATTTGGGCTGAGAACAAGCGAGAAAATTGTATTGTTTGTTGGGAACTTATTCTCAGGTACAAAAGTTGTGGATGTTGTTGTGAGAGTGAGAAAATAAAATAAATCGAGTACAAACAACCAAAAAACTTTTTTTTTAAAGAGTTAAATAGCATCAACTGTGATGGGGTTTACTTGCATGAATACTATTCCAAGATGTTGATGAATGAGAAGAGACTTTAAGTATCTTTTCGTCTCTACTTTCCCCGTCTATAAGCCGCTTTTGGATCTGTCTGAGCGAGTTCAGAATAAAGACTTGAGTTCGAATAAGAGATTGAAAAAAGGCAGTGGCTACGCGTCCGTCAACCGTACGCCGCTTAGACGTACGTCAAGAGAGTCATGTGACCAATGACGTCACGTATAGCGCTAGCGGCAATATTTGGTACTACGAGCAGTCGCTCTAGAATGTCAAGTCGTCATTGACGATTGACGGACGGCGATAGCGCAAAAATTAATGTAATTGATACAGCCTACTGCAACTCATATAATTTGGCGGATGGCGATCTATAACAATAGATTGTTATCACTAATCATTACCCAGCTGTGACACAATGATCTGCGAAACTTTTGGCGAGATTTAGTATTTGTAGGTCAAGTAGGTATTGTGTCAAAACTCAGTAGGCTAACACAAGACCCTCTTCATTCCTCTACATTTTAGAGGGTCTTGGCTAATATCAGAGCTGCTTCAATGATCGCATATTCGGTTTACCAGGTTTTGTCGATACTTTGACAATTAGGCTACCGTACGCTCACACTAAAATTGGTTAATCTCTTAATTTCCAGTTTATTTAGTGTATGAGACCTATTTTTCAAATCCATTCTTCAAGATAGCCCCCTAGGAAAAAATCTGGAGGCTTGAATCGGGAGACCATAACCTGCCCTTGGGAAAATGACATAGTAAAGAATTCAACTATTCAGCTGAATAGTTGAATGAATTCAACCTCTTCTTTTCTTCTAATGAATGCTAATAAACTGTTGTATAGCACGAATGCACGATCCATTTCACTTGTCAGAAATCAGCTGTTTTGGTAATAATTAAACAGTGACTTCGACACAATAATCAAAAGGATTAAGTCTTTTAAGTCTTTAAAAGACCTTTCAAAGAATAACTTTTTAAAAGACCTTTTCAATAATCTGCGAGATTCAGCATTTGTAGGTTAAGTATTGTGATCGTCGATCATATGTTTTCTGACAAGTTAAACGGATCCTGCTGTAACTATCAAATTTCAGCCCTTCCGCATCCATAGCTGATAAACAACTGAGTTCGAGTTGATGTGTGCCAACTGCCAATACCTTATTCGTCCGTCAACCTACAGTAACCGTGACGTCATACCTTATTCGTCCGTCAACCCACAGTAACCGTGACGTCATACACCACGTGACACTCTTGACGGACGTCTAAGCGGCGTACGGTTGACGGACGCGTAGCCACTACGTTGAAAAAACATTGTCTCTCATGAACGTTTTAGTTATAAACCTACCAAATTCAACCTACCTACAATTTCAACCAAAACAACAAATAATAAAATGGCTTTTCTATGTCTATTCTGTGTATAAAAAGGGTGGTTTCTATTCCATGAAAGTATAAATGTGTTCTTAATAAGAGGAACATGGATTTATCTATTCATTTTTCTATCGTGTTTAGAAAATCATAATTCTTAGCTCATGAATCGGTAAGAGTAAAATCTGTGGATTTTACTTATAGGCGAGCATGGCAAAATTATTAGAATCCAATGACTGAGAAGTCAACTTCGGAATGGAGCTCTTTTGACAGCTCCTGAACTGCGAAAACGGTACTTCACAAATGAACACAAGTTGTACTAGATTTCATCCACTTTTCATTTATGAGAGAGAATTTGCAAGTCATTCAACGCATTTAAAAGCTTCCACTTTGCTAATATGATATATTTGACACTACCAAAAACTCCATCTCCTCCTAAATGGATGATTATATCGAAAGACGAAAGTCAGTTGTATAGATATACAGTGAAAACTCAATGGCCAAGAATGAAGGATAAGAGAAGCTCTGAATCCTGATAAATGATGAAATAACATATGAAAGTATTCGATTTGATGGAAGCAGTGAATGACCAAATAGAAAGGCTTTTAAGGACAAGAAGAATTGGCGAAAGATTGAAAAAAGTACTTTGAAAAGTTGTTTCCTATGTTATTGACAACTTGACATTGACATCATTCACCTAATGTTTATAATACGGAACCTTCAAACACTCAAACTGTAGGACTTGGGAGAGGTTCTTGAACTTGTTACACTAATCCAGCGAGACCAACAATCTATTGAACTTTGCTTTTTCTGGCTATGTAATGTAAATACTTGCAAGTGTTTTGAGAACATTGGAGCTTTCAAATCTCTTTCTTCAACATTCTTCAGCATATATTCTCATTATAATATCAATTTTTTGATAAACTGTACTTATGATTTAGCAAAAACTCAAAAATATTCTTGAGTAATGTCAAATATATTAACAAACTTCTTAAGCTGTTTCAATGACTTGCTTATTCACTCTCATCGAGAATAAACTCAAAACTAGATGTAGATTTATATTATAAAAGTAATAGATTTATACAGTTATTCATAAAGAGTAATATAGAGTATCTAGATAGATTGAAAGATTTATATTAGTTTTGGAAACATAAAATAATTCAATTTGGGTCTCATTCATACCAAGAATGAAGAATTTTTATTTCGGTTCCATTCTTTACATAAGAATTTGCCAAGATGTAGGCTATAGCCAAGGTTATTAGATATAAGGTTGAACCATCCCTAATGCTTTTTGAATTCACAAGCTGTTGGAGTGGGGGGACTGATTCGGCTGACGTCATTTTGATAATATCAGCTGTTGATAATTGATTGATAATAGGCGGACCGCGAGTGTGACGTAACGTGAATCAAGAAATCAGACTTTCCACCCACTTTGCACCTTACACCAGCGATGGTTCAAACTTCTCTCTAATAACCTTAGGCTATAGTATATGTATTTTTCAATTTGGGATGTCGAATGATTGTTGAGAGACTATATGTTTGTTTCCCCATTTGAAAACAGCTGATTCATGTGCTAAATTAAAAAAAATTCTATACAGTACACTATTATTTCAGTTGGTGGTCTCACTCACTGTTGAATCAATCAAATTCTGGAAGCAGTGAGTTCCAGCTCTATGCACGGCAGCCTACACCGGTATGTGCCGAATTTGAAATTCCAATCAGTTGAAATCGAAAAACCAACACGAATCTCAATCAACACCCAACTAGAATCGCACCGGCAGCTGTTCCGTCCCATGTCGATTATTCAAATTTAAACGGTGTATGATGAGATGAAAATTGTTATAGAGCTTTCAATGATAAAATCAAGCGTTCTTGTTTGACTAGGTCATTTAACCCATTTGAAAGGTCGTGTGTTGTAGCAGTCGGCCAACTCACACACACACACACACACACACACACACACACACACACACACACACACACACACACACACACACACACACACACACAAAACTGCATTAGTTTTTTTATCGTCGAAATTCGTCGAAGTTAGCCGGCCTGTAGAAACGGGCGGCAACTTTTGAACAAGAGGAAGCGATCCTATCACCCGCCATCAGCAGTTAAGTCCAATATGTCAGTTCCATCGCAGCAATCGTCTTTTTAATATGCAAATTGGTAGAGTGCACATTCTCTCTCACTCCTCCCCACTGCGCATGCGTGCTTCCATTCATGGGTGTGTTCCAAAAAATAATTAACAGCCACATACTATCAACAGTATCAATAGGAAAATTACAGCTTTGAAGAAAGACCATCGATGGGGAAGGAGATCGAACCACGCGCTTCAAGTTCTACCGAAAGCCGACTACACATGTCTGTACGAACGATCAGTCGTGTGACGGGCTGAGTTTCAATGGGAAGGTTGTAAGTAACACACAGGTTATAAGTGAATGGTAACATTATGATTCAACGCATCTTAATGTAAATCTTAGGCTAGGCGTACACCGGTTAGCCAAGACAAGACAAGACTAGATTAGTCACGTTTAGTCACATAGTTGCTTATGAAGCAACACACACCGATTAGTCATTGCATCGGTGTGTGCTGCTTCATAAGCTGCTTTAGTCACAGTAATTCACATAGTTGCTTATGAAGCAACACACACCGATTAGTCATTGCATCGGTGTGTGCTGCTTCATAAGCTGCAATGTGAATTACTGTGACTAAACGTGACTAATCTAGTCTTGTCTTGACTAACCGGTGTACGCCTAGCCTTATAGGAATTGGTAAAAGTGTGGTGGATTTGACCGAGCTAACCAATCAAAAGTGTAACATCCAATGGCCACACTGTGATTATACAGTCTCTGTATATACAAGATGAGACCGTACTTCCAACTGTGATCTGTACCAACAATTTTATCTTGGGCAACTATTGAGCAATACTTGGAATAACAACTCCTTATATAATTGCATCCCAGCCGACAACAGATGCAAAAAGAATCAAACAAGAGCGCCGCCACAGATAATGACCAATGGCCAATAATAATTAGACAGGGCAGTCAGGTGCTTGTCAATAGTTATTCCAGTGTTAACTGGCTTGTTACATTCGGCGACACCTGTCCCTATTTATTTTTCCATCCATCATTATAACAATCATCATCATCAGCAGCAGCATCCCAATCATCACCGGCGATAAAAGTCAACGAGCACCTTCTCACCTTGCGCTAATTAGCATAAATTACCTTGTTAGAACGGTAACAGTACATTCTCACACCATGCCACCGACAAAACATCGACATGTTCATGAGACATACAAGATCGTCTCTTGTTGAAAGATGGCTCCAAAACACTAATCTTTATCCAATCCAATAGACGGACTACTACTAAATGAGCTGTCAGGAAAAGGTGTCTGGTGTTGGAATCTATTACAGGTGTATTGTATTATCAATTTGAATTCTTGAGGAGCCTGTTGCACATGGATTAAAGTTCTTCGTGTAAGTTCGGATATTCATCTAATTTTTTACAAATTCGTCTATTTTTTTCATTTTTACTTCTTTACTTTAATAAGAGAAAAAATTTGTAATTGCAATTTACATTTTTAACTGGAGATCGAGCTTGTCAAATACTATTCAAATATTGTCAAATATTTTTTATTAAACTTGAAAAATAAAATCGGTGTGTTTACTATTGAATAATATCATTATCATATTTTTAATATTCGATCAGTTATATTGCCGGATTCATACGTCTCTGAGATAGGTTTACAGACCGAATACGTTCTAAAACTTCTTTTTCAGTAATTTCAACTCTCGAAGTAATCCATTACAGGACCAACAGTTATAGCATCCCAATTTAAAAGAAATCAACTAAATGTTTCAATACAAAAAAATTTACAAGTATGATACAATGAACATGATGTCATGATTGAATGATTGGATGAATGAATGATTGTCACACAAAAGATTCAACAAAACCAAGCTTCATGAAAGGAACCGAAAGTTGAAAATAACTTTCCTACAGTTTGAATAAAACAAGTCACTTGGCCTGGTGCTCAAGAACCACTCACTAGAACCGTTTTTGTCAGAAAGCGTCCGATGTCCGAACAGCTGAACATTTGATTCAATGTTAGCATTTCAGATGATCGGTCGTTTTCTGCCAAAAACGGTTCTAGTGAGTGACCAGGCCAAGTGACAACTTGTTTTATTCAAACTATAGTTAGTAAAGTGCTACTCATAGAGAAAAAACTTCTAAATTTCTCAATACAGGCAAATTTATAAGTCTGTACGATGAACTTGAAAATTGTCACACAAACGATTCCACACAGCAAGCTTCTAGAAAGGTACCCTAATCTTGAATGAAACCATAGACTAACTCTGTAAATCCATAGACTAAACTGTTTAGTTAGTCGATGATGAAACTCTACTTGCGAGCTAAGAGTTTAGGTAGTCGCTATTAGATGAAGATGCAATACCATTCAACTATGTAAATCAAACGGGTCATGTATTCTTGACACCACTCGATAGCCAACTCAGACTGCTCTTGACTAAAAGCTTTAATTTCGACTATTCAGTACGCAAATTGAAACAGCAATACCATTCAACTATTTTCGCAGGGTGTGTATTCTTGACACCATCATCCAGTAACAAATTTACTATACAAATTTCAGAAACTTTGCACAAAGTTTAATTGATAAAATTCTTCAGTACAGTTAAATACGTACTCATCTCATCAACTGAAAAACCGTACAACAATCAAGTCAACGACAACCAAAGCGGTGTGGCATCCAATTTCATGAATGAAATGTAGCGTGCATTTCATTATGCCTACATAGTTGTGGACTGGACCAAGTTAATGGAGCATGTTTGAACAAGAGCAGAGTGCGAATGGCAGCCGACCGCTGTTAATAAATCGAATGGCCACCGGCCACATATTTAAAAAGGCTACGATGAAAGCCAGACAACTTATACTTATTATAAATTCGCCTACAGAGATACAGAGAGAGAGAAAACACTGAAAATAGTAGAAGAAGGAAAACAATGAAAAAAAGATTAACCAGAAGCAAATCGGGAAAGAAGAAAAAGGTAATGGAGGAAGAAGAAGGGGGAGGTGGGGAAAGAGAACATAAGGAAGTGATTGATTAAGTGCAAGAGAAATGGGTGGATAAGAAGAAGAGAATTGAGAGGAAGACGTAAATCGCAAAAAGCAAAAAGAAGAAGAAGAGGAGGAGGAGGAGGAGGAGGAGGAAGAGAGAAGAGGAGGAGGAGGAGGAGGAGGAGAGAGGAAGAGAGAAGAAGAAGGAGGAGGAGGAGAAGAAGAAGAAGAAGAGGAGGAAGAAGAAGAAGAAGAAGAAGAAGAAGAAGAGGAAGAAGAAGAAGAAGAAGAAGAAGAAGAAGAAGAAGAGAAGAGAAGAAGGAGGAAGAAGAAGAAGAAGAAGAAATATAAAGAGAATGAGGGAGAGGTGAAGGAAGAAGAAGAAGGAGAAGAGGAAGGGAAGAAAAGAAAATAAGAACAACAACAGGAGAAGAAGAAAGTGAACAGGAGAAAGGATGAAGCAAGAGGTTAGAAGAGGAAGGATGTAACGCTGATCGTGGTGGTGATGGTAATGCTAGAGAGGTGTAACAAAAAATTGTAAAAGGAAAAACAGGATAAAGAAGTGGATAAAGAGACAGGAGATCAAGACGGAAGGAAAAATGTCAAGGAAAACAACAAGAAGGGTGGAAAAGTGAAATTTCAAAACGGATAGATAGAAAGAAGTTAGATGAAGGTAGAAAATAAAGAGGGCACGAGAAGGAAAAGGCAGAAAAAGAAGAGAAAAGGAACTAGGAGGAAAAGAGGAACAGGAGAGAGACAAAACCTAATATGGGTGGTAGAAGAGGGACATGGTAAAGAGTGATGATGAACAAGAAGAAGAGAGAATGAAGGAGAAAGGTGATCGGTGATTTTTTCTCGAACAGGAGGAAGGAGGAGAACAAAACAGAGACTCGAGGGTCGGCGACCGTATAGTAATAGTAATGAGTGAGGTGAGTGGGGAGGGGCACGCACCTGTTATTAAGTAGATCGATTTTCGGCGACTGAACACCATGGACCACTCCATCAACAGCTTTTACATACTTCGTCTTTCTTCTGTCTTCTTCTATTCATCATCTTTCTCCTTCTAATCTTCGTTCTCTACTATCCTTCTCCTTCATAATCTTCTCACCCTCCTTCCTTCATCAACTTCTCGTTCCTATTCTTTTTTATTCATCACAATTTTCTCCTTCTTCGCTATCTTTTTCTTTCATCGACATCTTTTTCCACTCATCCATGCATCTTCTTCTTTTCATTCTCCCCCAATTTTCATCATCTGCATTTCCTCTCTCTTCTTCATCACCTTCCTTCTTTACCTATTTCTCATTCACATTTTCCTAGCCTCCTCAATCTTCTTCTTGCTTTCCCGCTTTCCAAATCTCCACCAAATCTCATTCTGCTCCTCCCAGAATTTATTCTTTCTTTTTCAATATTCTTCTTCTTCTCGTCCTCCTTATCCTTCTACTCTTCAATCTTCTCCTTTTTCTTCTTCTACTCCTCTACCATCTTCTTCATGTCCTAATCTTCCTCAAGGGAGATCCATCACCAATTACTCCTCCATCCACCACTTCCTTCTTCAATTGGATTTCCTTTTTTCTTTCCTCATCATTTTACCAACTTTCTCCTCTGGCTCGTCTTCATTTCAACTTCCTTGTATTTCTCTCAACTTCCTCATTTCCTTCTTCTGCTGCTTCGTCTTCTTCCTCTTCTTCTTCTTCTTCCTCTTCTTTTTCTTCTTCTTCTTCTTCTTCTTCTTCTTCTTCTTCTTCTTCTTCTTCTTCTTCTTCTCCTCCTCCTCCTCCTCCTCTTCAACCATCATTTTCACCTTCAACACAACAATTTTCTTCTACTTCTTTCCTTGTTGTTGGTTATTGTTCCTCCTCTTCTTCTTCTTTTTCCAACCTCCTTCTTGTCCACCCACTCCTTCTCCCTTTTCTTCTTCTCTTCAACCACCTTCTCCTCGTCCCATTCATTTCTCTTCACCTCACTCTTCCCCCTCATATTCTACTCGCTAGTTGAGCTTTAAAAACCTCTACAGCCTGGGGCTGGCTGGCCATCTCCAAATTAGAACCGACCTAACAAGGCTCCAAATTGAAACCGGCCATCAGACATTGTTTCAACTAAACTAACTGCTGCTATTCACCCCCCCCCCTTCCCACCCATACTCAAATACATACTCACACGTCCATTCCGGTATTCGCTATTCAGAAGATCAGACACACAACACATCATAATAAAAATTCACTCACCACAAAAAGAAGAAATATTAAGAGATAGCGACAAGAGAAATTCAATTCATTGATTGCTACTATAGTTTCCAATTCATTCAATATCGCATTTAGTTTGAAAATATGTAACAAGTAACAAGTTTGAAGGAGAATATATATTATACAATCTTATCAACTATCAGAAAATACTTTGAATCGGCTCAGAGAAGGTTCATTTACAATGAATGATATGAAGATATAACAAAAAGCGTGAAGTAAATATTATCTTGATAGTTGGAAAGAAGAGAGACCACTGTCTAAAAAGAGATAGTGATAAGACTTACTGCCTATCACTTCAGCACTTACTTCTTGCACTTCAGTTCCATACTCAAATCAAAGTTTAGGTTCATGGGGAGAAAGGTAAGCCGAGGGGAGGAAAATATGTTGGAGAAAATGTAAATAACGAATGTTTAATTTTTAAGAAACCCACAATTGGACTCTCGCAGCCAGGAAAATCAGCTACAATATTATTGAAGGTATCCCATCACATCAAATAAAAGACATTCCTCTGTAAAGCGCTTCATTGAATACAAAAATCAATTCGAAAACATTTGTGGGAGTTGATTTGCTGAAGAAATGCGTCGTTGTAAAACGGGCAGCGCGCGTTGGGGCGGCTATAAACAGGCAGTGCAGTTTAGTATTTTAGTAGTTTACAATACGCAGTTGAACGCTAACAACGTTCGAAAAACGCCCCTTTGTGCTGCGTTATTTACAACGCGGCCGGTTTATTGGCCGACATAAAGCCACAGCAGATACAGATAGAGGGCGGTTGATGGTCCAACCCGTTCTTCATTGCACACGGTTTACTGTTAACTCTGTCTGGTCTGGACAAACGCACCATCGCATAGACAAGAAATGAAACATTGTGAAGTGTAAGCCAAGTTTGATAATAGCAAGCGAACTGGGGTGGCACTCATAAACAAATACTAAATAATATTACGGAACTCGACAATCGATTTATTGGACATTTTCAATAAACTACCATAAATTCTACGATCATTCTACAGTCTATTCTAGTGTCATCAGAAAAACCAATTTTGGAATTGAAAAAAGAAATTGATGATAAGCTGACCCTACTAATGACAAATCATTGGAATCTTGCTTATTATAACTTGTCATTTGAAAAAATGATTGAATTCTATATAACAAGGGACACGATTTGGATGACACGATTCGGATGACTTAATCATCGATAAATAAATTAATGAACATTTCAAAACTCTTATCAATTCTATCACTCAGGATCATAAGAACACAACATTCAATGTAACAATTTTGGACTCCAAGAAATAGGTTTCAGCTTCAAATTAACACGATGTTTTCTTGCATACCAAACAATAACACATTATTAACCTGAGAGGTAAAAAAAAGTAAACGAACCGGTTACCCCTTTATACGAAAATTTTGGAAGAGTTGAAACTTGACACTTTGACGTACAAAATGAAACTAAATGGATCTGCATCATCGTTCATGCTGATAGGAAAGTTTATGTATAATTCGAAATTAATAAACTATTCAAAACTCTATATTGAAAAACCAAATAAACAGCTAAGAATGAATGGAATCACTGTTGTCATATTAGATAACTGGATGATGAAAAAAATTGCTCCTACCAACGACACTGGAGCGAATTGCAAATGCACTGAATTCAAATCCCCCAAAATTAGCTGAGTTCACCCACTCGCCAGTGTGTGAATACAATTACTTACCATCAATAGGAAATCTTTCAATATGGTTTTTGCTTACCTGGAAAAAGAGAAAAAATGTCAGAAATTGTTGGTTCAAGAGCAATAAGAAATTATAGTCATGCAACAACATAGAACAAAAATACCATTCATAAAAACCACAAATACAACATAAAAACTATTCACATTTATATCAATACTACTTATATTAATACTTTTATATTAATACTAACTGGATAGTGTATACAAAATGTATACTGTTAGTAGGCTAAACAAAACAATATTTAATGATTCATTATTTGGTTTGATAAAACTTGGATCGTTGTTGATTAGCTGGAATAGCGGGATTCGTTTTGACCCAAATATGCAAGCCAATAAATTATTGAAAACAAAATAAAGGAAAGAGATAGAACAAAGCAGGAAACACATGATTATACAATAGATAAGTGATACAAAACCGAGGAAAGGATGAAGAAAACCAGATCACATTATCGAAAACTCCAATCGAAGGACAAGATCCGTGAGCAGGAAGGATTAAGAGAGGCGAAAAAAGAACGGTATAATTTCCACAAATTGGAGCGCACAATATGCAAACACAGTCACAAAATAGTTGTAGCGTTGTTTTATACTGAGGGGGAAGGAAGATTTTAATTAGGCCAAGTGGACTTCTCCATCTATCAATCGATCTGAGTCAAGATCACGGACTGGCGTGCACTGTGCTGAGAGTTATATGTGGCACACACGACCCAACACTACCGTTAGTCAACTTGCAACGTGTCCACGTTAAATCAATAGCCAAATAAACGAAAATCGGGACCGAATTGGCCACAGTGCAAAAGTCGCATAGCAACTTGTATACAAGGAATGATTCGGGTTGCAATGTTAAATTGTGAGGTACTCAGTTTTTTTGTGTTTAAATATGAAAACCAGATCACATTATCAAAAACTTCAATTGAACTAGAAGATTTGTAAGCAGGTTTCTCATGAGAAAGTTTTAAACTGGAATTGAAGTCCAGTAAATAAAGTAATGAGATTTGATTCAAGTTTTTTAATAAAATAACTTTGAGCTAAAATGAATTGAATATGAGAGGAATTGAAGAATTTGTAACCTAGGTTTGAACTGTTGTTTAAATTGGAAAAGGGACACTTTATGGCGTGAGACTGTTGAACCTACCATTAAGTATTACCATAGACTAACTTGTTGTCTATGGTCTAACTCTATGGACTAACTTGTTGTCTAACGTGTTGTCTATGGTTTTACTTGTAAATTAAATAACTGAATAAATAAAATAAAATGAGATATTAGGTGGTCATTTCCAGCAGCGACAAAGAAGAGATGCAGAAAATGCAACAGTGGAGATGCAGTGAGCATTTAGAATTGGACAATTGAATTTGTGAATTGGAGAACTTACAACCAATATTATGTGGGCATCTCCATCGGCAACACAGAAAAATGCAATGCAGTGAAGTTGGAAGATGCAATCATGTAAGTGCTGAGCAGTATGGAATTCAGAACTGAGCAAGGTAGGAACATTGTAGCGACCAATTGAAACCCAACGATAACTGCTACAATGTTGAGAACGCTAATTGATACTAACCGCAGCAATGGACCGCATTGTTCAGAAGCTGAAATAAAGTTTGCTACTTTTTGCCAAGTCGAGAACTGAACAAATCAACACCCAGATCTTGGGTTTTAGACCGTAAAGGAATTCTTGTACGATGCTACTACAAGAGCCAAACAACAGACATACTTACTTTCCAACCATACTAAATAAGCATGCAATATCGTGAAGAACTAATTTGTTTACCTCAAAAGAACAACCAATTATTACCAACAACTCATAAATAGTAAAACTGATGAACAACAATTGAATAGTAGTGTGGTCTTAGCCAAAGAGATCATAGGAAAATACCGGAAAGCTGTTATTATAGAATACAATCTCTTTCATATAGGCTACCAATAACAGAATAGCTGTTATTTTAAAAGACAATTTCATTAAATTAGAGACCAACCAAAACCGTGCCAGTAGGCCAACAGAACAACAAAGAATGCCGCATTTCTCAGGCGATATTACTCCAAAAACACTGCGGTCATTCAATTCAATTCCCGAAAAAAATAACGAAAATTTGACAATAGAAACTAAACTACACGAGCCCTTGAGCTAGGAGACTACACTATTCCATGTTTCAAGAGAAGGAAGTACGACTAGCCACAAAACCACAGAAACAGCATCATCTTGATCAACAGCAACATGACTTCAACAACACAATCATCATTATCATCATCATCATCATCATCATCATCATCATGTTTTCCTCCTCCTCCTCCTCCTCCTTCTTCTTCTTCTTATCCATCATAATTAACATCATCATTTCCTCCCCCTCGCCACCACCTCCTCCTCATTCTTCTTCTTATCATCCATCATCATATTCTCCTTCTTCTTTTTCTTATCCATCATCATCGTTTCCACATTTATCATCATCATTATTTCCACAAGCATAACTATCATCATCCTACTTTCCGCACAATCATAACTACATGACGTATCATCATCGACAATATCCTTTCCATCATCATCCTCATCATCTTCATCATCATCCTCATCATCATCATCATCATCATCATCATCATCATCATCATCATCATCATCATCATCATCATCATCATCATCATCAATATGACCGAACTCATAAGAATGAAAGCCTGCCTGAGGGATATACAACTGATCATGCAGCCTCCTCTCTCGAGACAAAGTGAAATTTGTCTTTGCTGAGGACCACAGGAGGCAAGCAGGAAATGTGACTTAGGCCGTTACTTGGCCTAGCCCGTGGCGGGGACGGGGGGGTGAAGGGGGTTTATGGAGGTGCAAAGTAGGAAGTAGGAGGGGCAACAATGAGCAATTTGTCAAACCAAGCCACTATGCTGCAGGACACACTCTTGTGTGATAATAATGTGGCTGTCCTGCCAGGTATAACTGACGGAAGAATGAGAAATAATATAAAGTCGTATATATAACTGCCCTGTAACGGCGAGGGATTCCACTACCAGAGAATAATAATAATGGTATAACTAGACACTTACAAACACATGAGACAAAAGACCGCATATTACAAATGAAAACAGGCCAGAAACAATGCACATAACTCTCGGAGTAACTTAACAATTTATAGTTCACAATAAATATCCAACTTGATTTGTGGTCAAAAATCGGAATAATTCTTGTTTCCTCCTGTCAGTTCACTTCAAGGAAATAGGAATAGGAAATTATGCCTACAATACATACCGAGTGATTTACCCAACACAATAAATGAACAAGAAGACCACTCTTTGTCGTTCCCTACAAACACACTTGACAAATTACAAGATCCTTTATCCTTGACATTCCGAGATCCAATAAAAAGCCCAAAAATTATATTTTACTAAAAATTCGATAATGATTAGATTATAAACTTCTATCAAGAACATTACTTAAATTATAATTGAAGGAATCTCCAAGATTCCTTCACTCATTGATAACCAATTTTCAAATTTTCAATTTTATATTTTTCCTCAAACTAACTTCGGTAATTTGCATAATAATAAGAACATCTTATAATGAAAAATTCAATAATGAAATCCAATTGAATTCAACCGTCGTGGATTGATGTCATCTAACAAAACGAATCGGAAGTCAGTTCATGACGTCATTTTATAGTGGTTAAATTAATTTGGTTTTTCATGCAACTGGCCGTTTATGTGATGATTTTCTTTCTGAATGCTTGCCAATTATTATTATTGCAGTAACATGATTTACAGAGGAAAATATCGTCTAATACATATTAACGCATATTATTAACATTAGCAATTCCTAACAATCAATCAAAATCTCGTTCATTCCTCGATAAAACATAGTACATACAATATATTAATACAATTAATAGCATAATAATACAAAGATTATGTTGAATGGAGTGGAGACAAACTCTTATTTTGGACTTTATTATTAATCGAAATTCATGAGGAACAGTTTTGGGCTGAGCCCCTGAGCCTATTGTTTCTCTCCCAAATTATATTGTTTTTTTATAATTTGTAAACGTATCAATGAATGAATATCGACTATTGCCATCGAACTATGAAAAACAAAGGGGATATTTGAAAAAGTCACTATTCAAATCAAGTTCTGTACTTTTCGTATCAACAATGACGATTTACTATAAGTATACTAGTTAAATTATAAGTAGTTAATTTTAATTTAATATTGAGTAGTCAAATTATAAGTAGATGGTTGTCTTTGGTATCAACGAAGAATTTTCAATATTCCAAATAGAAACTTTTGTACGGTCAGTAGACATTATGATGATGACAGATATTTCCCCACCCCAAAAAAGCGCCAGTCGGAAGAATATCAACTATTTACATATCAAATATGCCGGAAAGGTATAAATTATAACACACACTCATATATGCCGAGGAATGTTGCATAGAGACGGGTTATTTCGATTTGATATGACAAGCTGTCAGAAGCAGAGGAAGACAAGACTTTTGGGAATGAAGTGGATGGAGAGGAGGGAACGAACGATTGGGGGAAGTGAAATAAAAAGGAAAGAGAAAGAGACATTTGTAGAGGGCGCCAGCAATCACGTATCATAGGTTATCCTGTTAACATAACACGGCGGAACAGTAAACAGTAGACGAGAAAAAAGATGAAAACTTGTAGACAGGAGAACGCAGGCACGACGACGGGGAAAGAAAATATCTAAAAAATAGTTTTAGAGCTCCGGGGTAATCAAACAACGTGGGGAACTGGCTACATTTTCTACGCCTACAGTGTAAAGGTGAGATACTTTTGCAGGAGATGTACTCAATCTCTCCTTCAATTTCATGGACAACAGTAATTATTCTTTAAGAAACAGGGTTACTTTCGAGTTGTAAATTCATATACAACAAGAACATAGTAAATTTATAAGGGATGGGGCGGTTGCAACGAAGTAGAGTAAAGATTATCCTCGATTTAGAATTATCAACAACTTTTAATTGGAAATCAAGCTTGACAAAACTTTGTGAAACTGGGTAGAGGCGCATATTATGCAGTAATCATTTGACAAAAATTATTGGAATTTATTCAAGAGATTTATTGATATAATTAAAAAATTATTTAAATGGTACAGTAACATGATATTTATTAGAATTGCAGTTTGGTGTTAAATTTTCACAAGCAATTAACTGTAGACCTACTTCACTTTCAGCCCCTGCGCCCACTTCGCAACTGCTATCTGATTTCAGTCAGCAACCCAATGTTGCCAGATGACATTTGGCTGTTTTTCGGGTAATCGAGTAATCTAACCTATCAGCCAAAGTCATCTGGCAACGCTGGGTTGCTGACTGAAATCAGATAGCAGTTGCTTAGTGGGCGCAGGGGCTTAGTTGAGCGCATTTCGATAGGGGGTTTAAACTATATTCCTGCACTGAAATCTCAGCACAGCTTTGCAGCCATACTTTACCCAAATCACTGGACATACTCATCCTAGCATAGCTTTATAATATCGATCAATTTCATCAATACTGTTCAATATTAAGAAGGGGTTTCAGCCAGTCACCCACTGACATTGAGCTATAATGAACAATAGAATGAACACTAGAAAGAACAATATTCTAAATTGCGACAGTCTCATAGATTAAATATTTCAATAAGAGAAAAGGAGCCCCTTCTCTTTTCTCTTTAATAAGAGAAAATGCCTTGGATTAATCAACATGTACCTTATAGGATACCCAGCACCTAGATTTGCAATCAATTGGAGTTAAAAGGAAACACAATACTCAAACAACATGCAAAAATTCATAGAAAAGAGATTTCTTCGAATAGTTTAGAAGTTCATTATTAGGCCACCCTATGGCGGAGTAGACCAGTAGTTGATGAGTTGAAGTGGAGAAGTCACTACAGAAACAGGCCTTCACAAGATAATAAAAGAAGACGACAAGATCGGACACCAAACATACAGGGGGGCACCCGACACACTCTTTGTTATAACACCAAAAAATGAGCCGCATCATCCTATATCAATTCTCTTTTTTCATTTCTTCTTCCTCTCTCCTTTCTTCGCCTCTCTCGTTCATTATCCCTTTTATCTTTTATGCACGACCGCCCGAGTTATCGATGCTTCATCGGCTTCAATCCATTTTTTCTCTTATTTCATTCTCTACTTCTTCTTAATCTTCTATTTCTGCTTTTCGTCTCATCCACTGCAAGTTCTACTACTTTGTCGCGGCCGCTTCCAAACACACACACACACACTCTCACACATATTATTATTGAATTTACTAATACTTCGATACTTGTTTAGATAATTTATTTCAAGGTCAAACACATTGGGAGTCCGTCACGGACTATTTTCGGCCGAGCATCATAATCATCATCAGCAGTAGCAGCAACAATATCACCTCCCAGGTTCGTTACACTTGCCAAGAGAAGATGAAAAAATAGTGAGAAATAATGGGAGCAAAAGATATTTTGCATCTTTGTCAAATTTGTACTGGAATAAAATAATCTATGTATTAAACGAAATAAATTACCAAAAATTACTTGGTCGTTAAAAATTGACTAGTATGAGTAGACGGAAATTAACCTACTATACTATGGTTACCCGTGTACCTTGTATGAAGGAATAAAAAAAACAGATAAAAAATTATCTACATTTGTTAATATTTCAACAAACATTAAAAGTTTGAAGTTCGAAAAGCATCCCCTACTCGGTTTGATCACAAAATCATTAGTGATTTAACAATATTGAAAAGTTATTTATCATAAATATTTCAGTTCCTACCTTCTTAAAAATTCATATTCAATTTCACTTGTTATCATCACTCACGCCCAAGCCCAGATCTAATAAAATATTATGGACATCATCCTAGCAAATCAAATAAATTAATAAAATAATAATAATTGTTCACCAATAATAATATTGTAAATTATTTTGCGATGATGTACAGACTAAGCAAAAATGAAACGGATTTCAATCTACAGTATTTATTGAACCTTCACAGAAATAAACACACGAATAAGCAAGCGTACACAGACTTGCAAGTTAGCGATGACTGTGATATTATGGGAGGCTGCAGCGCAAGGCCCATTGCTGCCCTTAATTGGAATATAAATAACTGATTGATGCTGCCATCTTGTACTTTATTATTCAACTAAATCTCGGCTCTTAATAAGGTTGCAGTTCGCTCTCCTAACTGCTGCTGCGTGTGAATATGAGAAAGATGAAGTTAGAGAGAAAGAGTCAGAAAGAGGAAGAGTGTGTTCCAATAAAGTGAAATAATGTACTGGACCCAATTTTTTTCTCACAGCTGGAATTATTCAATCGAGGAGAGGAGGTCTTTGAGAATCCGTGACAAAACTAGACATCATCAAAGTTATTGGTTATCAAATAATGTACAATAGAATATTTACTATTGCTAGTTGAACGTGTTGTGTGTATTATTGGCTGATGAAATAATTGATTAACATGTACTCTCAACTATAATGAAATCTGTTAGACATTTTCAAACTACTATAAACCAAAAAAGTAACGACTAACGATCATTATTCAATTGAAATTAGAGAAATTGTGCTACAGTAAACCTTGTTGGGTACGGTGCAAAAATTTATAGAGAAGGGTAAACTCCATTAAGAATCTAGTGGGGTAACATAAAAAAGAAAAGTTACTCCATAAATGAATTCAAATTATACAATTTTCCTATTTTGACTCATCAACATTTTTTCATCCAAATTATTTTGATTCAATTGTTAAAACAGGATTCAACTTGAATGATCAGTAAATTGAAATGATTCCATAACACGAAAAATTATTAGAAATAAATCTGAATCCTAAAATCAATATTACAATGAGTTCATATTACATGAGGAGTTGAAAAAAATTAGGAAAAGAGTTATCAACCAGTGTCAAAAAAGGGTACAATCAAGATAATAAGGGAATGGGAAACTTGTATAAAGTCAAACATACAAGTTATTTAGGCGAAAAAACTGTAAAATCAGAAACCTTCTTTTGCTTTTCAAAGTTGTTACGTAGAAGATTTCAAAAACCAATTGGACCAAGAAAGCATCACAAAGATACACGTGCAGAGACACAGCCAAGATTTGCTACAATTTAAGACAGAAGACAAACGCCGGGGGTAGTTTAACACGTGTGGGCGTTGAGTTGACAGTGGCGCCGCATCACGGATTAATCGGAGACTAAAAGCGATTCCACTCCTAGGCTAGCCAGCAGCCTCTCGGCCAGCACGTTAATCACAGGATAATTCATGATGGACTCAGAGGAAGGAAAACGCATCAGCACACACACACAAATTTCCATAAGAATAAGCCATCGATCATGAGTGGACGGGAGGGGGAAGGGGTATAGGGAAGGGGGGTTAGGGGCGTGCCAGCACTACAGCAATTTCCTCGGCTATGCTAATACGCGGCCATTTAAAATTCCCACAAAATCAACACACAGCGCGCAGCAGTGTATCATTTATTTTTTGGAAACGCTGTGAATAATGAACACCGTTCAACAGCCATCCGTCATCGGACAACAGACTGCCAAAATAACACACTACTTCCACTTCACTTGGCTAAGAGGCACCACATTCTCCGCATCTTCCCTATTACACATAACCTAACCTATTCATCTTCCTTGTTGATAATACTGTATTTTGGATGATACTTTTTAATGTTACTGTTTAAAATCCTCAGAAAATTGCTGATCTCCGTTTAGTGAAAATCACGAAAAATACAAATGCTCATTTTTAATGAGGTAGTAATTATTATAGCCCCAGGTCCTCTTAACCGTTGTATTTTCTTACCTATTTTAGAACGGCACGATATTTAAATCCAAAACCCATGTCTTCAATCCGTGGCGAAGCGTGGTATACTTAACCGGTCATCGCCGGGTATATGTCCTATAGGAAATATACCCGGCAATGACCGGTTAAGTATACCACGCTTCGCCACGGTCTTCAATAATCCATCTACTAAAAAGAACTGTAGTCTTTTCATAAATCACAATTACATAAATCAATCATTTACCTATAAATAGTATAATATATATTACTCATAGTAGAATAAGATATTTATGCCCGGTTTTTCAGTCGTTCAATAAACTTATTGAATCAATAACTTTTTTTTGCATTTGAAAACACATGATTATTGATTCAATAGTGCTATTGGATCCATAAACTGTCTATTGAGCGACTGAAAAACCAGGTATTAGGCTACTTATACCTGTATTCACATATAGTAGAAAAATATACTATTCCCTTATATAGCAGCACGTCAAGTCGTCAGTCCCGGCTGCTTAAAAAGAGTCATTAAATAACTCTCATCACCCATTCCATTACCCACGTACTAGCCTAGCTCAGAAGAAACACTCAAGCACAAGCTTAGAGATCACGTTGGCATCATGATCATTCTCACCATAATTTACGGCAGCAGGATATTACATTCGCAAATTTACGCTTCCCATTATTGAAAGAGATAATCAATAAGAATTATTACAAATAATTGAAAGAAGATCTCAACAAATGTCAATTTGTGACCAGAAATCTTAACCAGCCATTGCATTCAATAAAACATGCATTTAATGTTACTCTCATTTGAGATTTTATATGAAAAGGTTACTGCAGTCTTGAATAGCCGACAAGAGCTAACGATGCAAGGAAAGCTCTTAAATTGATAGTAAAACCAATAAACAATATAACAGCAGTAAACATTTCTACAGCTGCAGAATGCTGCGGTCAATCATTACGGACGATTTGCAGCCAACTTTGCTGGCATTGAATGCAGTCGATGATGCCAAAAAGTCGATAAAACGGTGGTAATGAAATATAATTTACTAACAGGAATAGACAAGGAAAGAATTAAGAAGGAAATGAGAAAAAGATAAGAAATGTACACTGTAATAAGGATCAAAAGAAGAAGGTAAACGAAACGAAAAGAGAAATTGTCAAATGAATAAACAGAACTTGTTGCAAAAAAAATTACGAAAAACTAAGGAAAGTGGCAATAAGTTGTAACAAATATGCAGACAAGTAAAGACAAAAATTGTCAAATGAACAAACAAAACTCATTACAAGGATAATGGCGGAAAGAGAGAACCTGAGAATAGGGTAAGCTAGATAATTTAAAACAAGACCATGAAAAATTTTAAAAAATAACAAAATAAAGGAGAAATTGGTGGGGAGAAGAAAGTGAGGAGATAAGCGTAGACGGAGATATAAATAAAAAAGGTATGGAGAAATAAAAATGTTATAGGAAAATGAATAAAAAAGATAGGCTATAGAAAAATGAATCAAAACATGAAAAAAGGTAGAAATAAAGTAATATGCGGAATGTGAATATGTGAAATATATGAAAAACGTGAATTAAAGTCGTGAAAAATAAGTTGGGGAGGGACTTACAAGTTACAAAAACGGACGAGGGAGGGGGGAGAAAAAGAGAAGCAAATGCTGGAGTGTGGCATAATTTTAGGATTCGAAGTCACTACAATAGAAAAAGAGAATTGAGAAAAATAAATTGATGATGATTGACAATTTAAATACCTAAAGTAGTTTATACTATAGTAGATTGTACTTATAATTTGATAATTGTAAAAGTGTAGAAAATTGTGAAGGAAAACACTGAAGTGAAAAAGGACAGGCTAATGGAGCGACGTGAGGAACTGTATACAGATAAAACTGGATATATTACTGTCAGGCAAGGAATGAAAAAGGAAGAGGATAAACGAAGGGTAAGTGTAAAAATAAAAAGAAGAAGAGATAAATGAAAAAGAGCAGAATAATAAAAATATAAATGAGACGTGGAAGAATAATAATAAGTGGAGGAGCAGCCGCGACTGTAAATATAAATATAAAACGATTTGTTTATATCGGTTGTTGGTGAAGACGCAGCAACAGCACTGGCCAGAGCAGACCAGACCAAAGCTGTCTACTGCTCACTGTTTAATTAGGAGATTTTAGCACGTCGTTAAAGCAAGGCTATCGACAGCAAGCTCCAAAGCTGACCGTTTCCCCCGTTTAAGAGAGGGCGCAGACGGTCCCCCATATTATTGCTGCTGCAAATTAAAAGTGGAATGCGTTTGAATTTATAGTGCGCGGCCACCACTCCATTCCAGACCAAGGCAACTCGGGAACACCGGACTTATTCACTTAAGGTTCTCATAGACATGGAGCATGGTATGCAACCAGTAGAGCTTACTCAAATTAATTGTATTAAAATTGATTTTTTCAAGTTATAATCTTGGATGAACACTTTTTTACTTCATGATTCGTTAATATAGTATACTGTATCTGTATTCTATTATAGAATGTTTTGTTTTTGTCCAATAAATGATTTGATTATATTTAATCGTAATCAAAGATGAATCATTTTGGCTAATAATCCACATTTAGTTATTCTAAGATGTGATTGAGAACAAATAATAAGTCACTTACAAGTGTCGCTGAATTAATGTTTAAAATAGCTGAATTTGAAGTATCAACTCCACATAATATATGAGCTCAATTTATATTTATAATAGGTCATTAATTCAGAATATTGCATAGTAACCAACGCCATCTATCAGCAAACCCAGGAACCAACATGACAAATTACAGATCCATTGCTTGCTTGTGATTGGCTGGAGGCGTGGCTAAATTGGGATGGGCTCAGACGAACGACCAATCGTGTTGCGAGACGATTTTCGAGCTGTTATTATTCTCTGATTGGCTAGAATTTCAATGGAGGATAGAATCCACCGCGAATCTAGAGAATATTGTTTGAAAAGTTTCATTAGTTTTATTTTGCTCTCTTTGATATAATACATCACTACATTTATTTACAGGTTGATTTTCTAGTTCTTACAAAGTTTTTCAGACATTGATATTTTCAGATAATATTTGAATATCTGACCATTTCCTTCAACTACTTATAGTTGGGATAATACAATTCGGGTTGAAATGAAGCTTTCAATATTTATCCCATTTTATCGATTTGTGTACATTATTTTCATATTATTCATTTCCTATCATCGTTTCAATAATATTGCTATACTATTCATCTCATACAAGTTTTCAAATTTATCCTGGGCTACTGAAACATTTATTATGTACATGGCCACATATTAATGAGAAGGATATACAGTACTTGCAAATTCTTTGCAATTTCTCAATAAAAACAGAATGGTTGAAGCCCACAATTCATTCAAAAGTAAATTATATTAATGTTCAATTAGATATTTAGTGTATTCAAATATTACAGTCACAAGAAACTTAATCCTGGCATATTTTTTCAACAATTTATTAATTATTACAATTAATAATTATATGGAATTTTCCAGTTGAACAAATGTCTGTAGCTCAATATCAAATTCAACAGTTTTTTCTACTAAGAAATCGACTATCCACTTCAAACCACTTTTGTGCAACCGACTCAAAGAATAATACATCCAAATTGACTGGGAACCGAGGAATGGTTCAACCAAAATCAATATCCGAGGAGAGTGTTAGACTGAGACAAACATATTATAATTTACATTCACATTAGCATCAGCAGTAGAAGCAACAACAACATAAATAGAAGGAGCAGTTGAACTGTTGTTAATGGAACTGAGTTATTGTAATGAAGGTGCGAAGCGAGGGTGAGGCAAATGAGTGAGTGAGTGAGTGGCCACAGCCTGAGGCAGTTGTAAAGAAGCTGACTTGATGATTAATATATTTATAAATTAATTAGAAGAGCCACAACTCGAAAGGCCAATGCATGCTGCAGTGAAAGAACCCCACCGCTCCCTCATCAGAGGTGGCAGAGAGTATGGCCTCAGGAAAGGATCTACAGTCAATTTCTTAGCTACCGCTGCTACTGTTTTCTTTTTATAATCTTCATCACAGGAGTTTTTTCTCATTAACGTTCCACAAACACTCTGATCTGCTAGGGAAGGACTGAGAAGCAAAATAAGTTCAGAAGCTATTCACAACTGCATGAAAACCAATAAAAAACCTTCAATCCACATCACCTCATTAATTTATTTTTTTGCTAGGGATGATGCCCACATAAGCTCTAAGCTTGTGGGCATGGCTAAGCTAAGTGCATGGGTGATGGGAAGGATGATGATGAGAGATGAATGGACCTACAGCTTTAGGTGGGTTCCGAACCACCGGGAAGCGATTTTGAAGCTCATAATTTTTTTTTTAATGATTGAATATTACCTCCTTAAATACAATTTTCAAATGTTTATTAATAAGTCAGGAATCTCTTACATCCAGAAGAGAATTTACTTTTGTTTTGATGAGGATGGTAACCACATGCTCTTGGCTTGTACATAGGTAAAAACAGTTTGTATTACAATAAGTATTTATAGTACAGTATATAGTAGGTATTTGATATTGTAGATAACAGTGAGTAATTCATCAAGACCTTAGAGCAGAAATCCTGTGAGCACCAGTTTAGTTAAGCAGGTAGATTACAAAATCTTATATTCATGATTATAATATTTAATTAACAATTAAAAATATCTTGTAATCAATTGAAGTTTTTAGGGGTCGTAATTCTACTGTTCAATGTGGCACTTCCAAATAAATAATTGAAAAATTGTGAAAGTTGACAATTACTTATTATTCTGCATTGTTACTAATTGGCATCGAGAATTGTAAGGCTAGGGCCCAGTTGTATGTGAGTATAACTCAATCTCAGATTACTCATACAAATTAGGTTAGTTAATAAATTATTAAAGATGCTTAGCAGCCTTTTTGCAAGTTACTTTCAAACGTGGCTAGTTCGTAAAATATAAACAATACAATTGATAATCCATTCTCCATCTTTCCATTCATCCATACTTGGTTAGTCTACTCAATACTCTTTCTTTCCATTTCCAAACACATTCTGATTCACCATTTCTCTCTCAATCGCTCTCCAGAAACAAACGGAGCCTCCTGGGAGAAACAGTCTCCCAACACTCTCGATTCTGACCTCTTCTCTTCATTAAAAATAGATTTATGTGCTGGGAATTAAAAGGAATCCTCGTAACCTTCTCCACTGTCGGTTTTTTTATTTCATCTCAAATACTGATTTCTCCCAGTTCATTTCTATCTTGTCGGTATTTTCTAGTTTTCTTCGTTCCTCTTCAACGTGTTTTTCTCCCACTCTTTTTTTTCTTTCTCCGGCCGTCAATTAACCAGTGAAGATTTGAGCCAGTGGCTTCCGTTGGTTACAGTTCACACATTATAATTTATATTATGTCTCTCTCAGTCAGTTTCAAGTTCACTAAACTTGCAGTCTATATCTGTCAGCTTGATCGATTTTCCCATTTCGCTTGTTCTACCGGAAAAAGAATTCTCACGATTTTTACTGCACATTGAATGACTGTGAGAGACCTTTCCTCATCGGCCGGTATAATTTTATTGCTCATCTATCCTTATCTTTTCACTTCTGTTCAACCAAATTTGGGAAAGCAAATCAATGCTTCAACTGGGAGGTCTCGAGTCACTAAACTGCAAGTAACTGGATCTATTCTGAGATTAAGAAGCGATTGAATCAATCTATCAATCAATCAATCAATCACACTTAATTGGGCAATCTAAAAGTGAAACCAATTACTAATAAGTAACTCTACATTTGAAAAAAGAACGTGAAAATCAAAAGTTCTTGAAATCTCATTTGCTGTCACATACAACTATTCAATATCGAAACGGAGCTCTGTTCAAAGAATCTAGGATTAACAGATATGGAAAACATTTCAATCGATTCAATATTGAACCAAGTATTATTTGTTCATTATAAGTATACTAGTTGATCAATTACACTCATTAGTTTCTTTGATCACTTTGTACTCTACAGTACAATAGATAATTATGTCAATATTTAGCTGAGATAACAATCTATTCTAATACTGAAAATTCTCAATTTTCATTTCATAATCCTTTTAATATTCACTGGGAATGGAATTGATCAGCCACTATACCATATAATAGTCATCCATGAATTAACATCTAATTTCGTATCATCTTCCAGTAATTAGTAGTGGTACTTGGGCTAGTACACCATGAGATTCATTTAATTTGCCGCTTGGCATTAGATAGATAGATGGATACATAGATAGAGAGATATTATTTCTTGATGCTGCTGATGACCGTAGAGCACGATGGCAAAGAAACAATACCTCTATATCTATCTATCAATCTATCTAATGCCAAGCGTCAAATTAAATAAATCTAAGTGTACGCATCATCTTCGTTTCAACTAATATAACTAAACGTGGTTTAAACTTGTTCTTGAACTGTTTTTCTACAGTAAATCGGTTTAAACTGCGCATCGACAGTTCAAACTGCTGATAACAGTGCTTCCAGATGGGATCCAGCTGCAGCCCTAGTGGGTCCAGAGCAGAGAGCACATTCACAACACGTATTGGCCCCCTGTTTCTTCGGACCGGTTCCTCCAGCGTTTTTCTCCACTCGCACACACATCGAGTGTTAATTTCAGTTTATTCAACGGGCACCGAATTCCATTTAACATCTCTCGTGTGACGTCACCCAAGCACACGGCAGTGTCAAAATTATGGAGTAAATTAATAAAAGAAGGAGTACTGGAAACGTGCGAATGGCAATGAGTAAAAAGGTATTACAAATTACAGGTCAATAATGTCGCCTCCTCTTCAAATTTCGTCGCAACAATGATAACACAGAGGAATGCCAATGAACGAATTACGCATACAATAGTTGGACGAAATAGATAGCCGATGATTGGACAGTAAAACGTGAATGAGCGGCTTAATGACAGCTGGAGGGTGTTGTCTGACTACTGTGACCTGACACTGGTCAAGCCAGCCCCGGCCAACAATGGAATAGCCTACAACACAGAGCAGAGCAGAGAGCAGTGATGAGCTCATTATGCTGGCCTTTTTTTAAAGTTAATTGTTTTCACATTCTCACGTCGTAACAAAAGCAGACAGGCATTCCTGTGCACTGCGCATAGGCGTCACGGCTACTTCCCATTGGTTGCACCAGGGCCAGGTATCAGGCTCACTTCAAAGCTGAGTAGCATTATACTAGTACATTATATTAGTATATAAAATTAGCATTTTAGTAAGTAAGTAGTAGTATTTTAGTAGCATTATTAGCATAGTACGATGAGTGTTATCTACCGATGGGCAAAATTTGTCAAGTGCGAGATTCTCCTTATATTATAATTTATTTATTTAGTTCGTGACACATAACTGCATCTCGCGATCAAAGCTCCTGCAGCATATTATGACACGTCAAGTTTTTTAGTACATATTTATAAAGACATAGAACACGCAAAATATTATAAAGAAAACATATTCTTGACGTCCATTTGATGTCACTCTTTTGATTGGTTAGCTCAGACGAATCCAACATACCTTTCCCAATTCCCATTAGATTTGCAATGAATAAGCAAATCAGGGGCGAAGGAGGAGGAGTATACGAGGAAATAGAGAAATGATAGGAGGAAAAGAGAAAGTGGGAGAAGAAGATTAAGTACAAAGAGGAAAAGTACACGAGGAAGTGGAAGAAGAGGAAGAAGAAGTAGTAGAGAAAGAAGAAAAACAAGAGCTATAAATATAGGGAGATGAGAAGAAAGAAGAAGTGAAACAGGTGGAACTATTAGAGGAGAGATTGAAAGTAGAGGAAGAAGAACAAGAATATAAAGAAGAAGAAGAAGAAGAAGAAGAAGAAGAAGAAGAAGAAGAAGAAGAAGAGGAGGAGGAGAAGAAGAAGAAGAGGAGAAGAAGAAGAAGAAGAAGAAGAAGAAGAAGAAGAAGAAGAAGAAGAAGAAGAAGAAGAAGAAGAAGAAGAAGAAGAAGAAGAAGAAGAAGAAGAAGAAGAAGAAGAAGAAGAAGAAGAAGAAGAAGAAGAAGAAGAAGAAGAAGACGCAGAAGAACTTGATAAGAAAATGATAGAGAACAAGGAGTAAGAGAGTAGAAGATGAAGAAGTAAAAGAGGAAGCAGCAGCGGAAGATGATGATGGAGAAGTGGAAGACGAAGCAGTGGAAGATCAAGAAAAACAAGAACAAGACGGTGGAAAGTTCAGAGAACAATGATTGATGATAGCCAGGGATCGACCTGCGTGGGAGGAGCTGTCATCTGCAAAATTGGCTCGGTACTTTATCGCCATGGCCGTGCAACAGCATGCATATAGCAGTGCTATGCGCCAAAGAACCCCCTGCGAGGCGCATGCGCGGCAAGTGGAGAGAATTTCGCCCGCACAAAAACGCATCGCACCTCACAAAGGTGCCGTCATCCTTTCCCATTAACTGAGTGCTGTGAGATAACAACTGCACCAGACCAATAAACTTCCATAGATAGGTTGTGACTCATTAAATGCCTGGTGAACTTTGTCTAGGTTGTCTGCTTGAATCTGAAAACATGACCCCTAACGTCTGAAAGGAAAGGAGAACATTGCAGAAAACAATTACCATCAATGAGTATAGAAGAAGAATTACTTTCAATTTAATTTTATTCTATTTCACTTATATTCTCTCTAATTACCATGAGTTAAACATGAAGCTCCGTTTTTTATAACCTATTTCAAGGGTTGAGTTCAGCCACGACTGTTGGTGGTCACATTTAGGGCCGGTTCATGAGCTCGGGATTTAGCCAAGTCCTAGACTAAAACGGGTGGCTACCGTAGCATCGACAAACGTTTGTCTCGACAGGTTAGTGGGTTAGCAGCATAGAGAGCCCTTAGTACATAGTGTCGAGGGTAACGTTTGTCGATGCTACGGTGGCCACCCGTTTTAGTCTAGGACTTATCTAAATCTCGAGCTCATGAACCGGCCCTAAGTGAATAATACTACTGTACATTGAAAAACCGCGTGCAACATTCTCATAATTTGAGTGAGACTTTCAAGACTAGCGAGCTTCTTATCAATTGATGGTAACATTACGTGAATAATACTGTACATTGGAAAGCCCCGTGCTACATTCTCATAATTTGAGTAAGACTTTCAAGACTAGCGAGCTTCTTATTATAACATCATAATTAGAATAGGATGATGCTCATTTTTTTATACATAATTTTTGCCTAGGAGAACCAAGATGAACTCTCTTACACAAAACATTTAACAGAGACAAAATTAGTTGAGAATTTCAAATATTGGTTTCAATGTTTGGGAGTTACATAATTATTATCGACCTTTTTTACACCATGTTGAGAATTTAGTTGAGAATTAGTTGACAATTTCAAATATTGGTTTCAATGTTTGGAAATTACATAATTATTATCGACCTTTTTTACACCATGTCCCTAAAAAGGACATAATTATAAAAATGGAATACAAACTTCCAACTTCGAAAATACTTTGCTATCTAACAGAGACTGGAACAATAAATCATTATTGGCAGCAATCACAGGAGCCGAACGATGTACTGTAATTTAAAAAGAAAAGCAGTAGACGTAGAAAAAAAGAAGGAAGACAAGAACAAGAAGATGAAGTACAATAAAAACAGAAGATGAGGAGAAGATCAAGTAGGAGAAATAAGAAGAAATATTAGTAGGAGAAGGAAGAGTGGAGTTGAAATGACGAGTGTAGTGAAGCTTGTTGAACAGAAGTCGGTTTGGAAGTGAGGCGGCATTCAGAGATCGCCATGGGAGACCAAGTGCCGACACAACCCACCAAGATAAACAGCACGCAATACAGTAATTAAATGATCAGCGAAGATTCTAGCACTCCAATCAACTGCTTCAAAGACACAGCCACACATGGCACAGCACACCAAATCGCGTACATGATCTACTGCGAGCAAACAATCTGATCACACAGAACAAATTTCCTATAAAAGATACTGGAATAAATACCATTTACCAACTTCATCTTAGGAATGAGACAGTACTTTGAAAAGCGCCAACAAAATGAACTTGGGGTACATTCACACTTTGATTCATGTATAATCTGATTCCTTTAATTTGACGCTTGGCATTAGATAGATAGAGAGATATTATTTCTTTACCATCGTACTCTACGGTCATCTACAAAGTGCTAGAATCTTCAAATAGATTCCCCTTCCCTCACGAGAGAAACCCTTTCTAAATATTAATGACAGTTACTCAAATGAAATACATTACAAAAAAATGACTAGAAGTGTGAAAATGGTGAATTGTCTTCTCTCTGGGACGTCCCGTTATTGCAAGCAGACTATGACGTGTGAGAGAGAAGAGAAGAGAGAGAGAATATAAAAATATAGATATATGCATGTATAGCCGCAAGTAACTGGCTGGTGACGGGTCTGTGATTCATGAGATATGGAGAGCATGTTTCCCTCTATAGATCATACTGGCAATGACCTTTTAAAACATTTCCAATTACTATTATATTAACTGGAGGTGATTACTGGAGCCCCCTGCAGTAAAACGAATACAACGACAACTAAAGAACAGGAGATGAGGAGGTGGAGGGAGACAAGAAAAATAAGAAGATGAGAAGGAGGATGAGGAGGAGGAGGAGGATGAGGATGAAAAGGAAGAAGAAGAGAAAGAGGAGGAGGAGTAGGAGGGTGAGGAGGAGGGAAAGGAAGAGGAGGAGGAGGAGGGAAGGGAAAGGAAGAGAAAGAGGAGGAGGAGGAGTGACAAGCAAGTACAGTCAACCAGAAAAGCGAGGTTAGGAATTGTTGGTGAGGGTGGGAAGAAAGCAATGAATACAGTGTTGTAGTTGGGATACACTTAGTCCTATCCTCAGATGAGGAACATATCTATCTCTTCCTTTGCTTTGCAATGCTGTGAGCATTGGAGGGAGATAAGGTGGAGGAAAACTAGAAAGGTATTGAGAAGAAAGAAGAGAAGAAAAAAATTAGTTTATGAAGAAAAGATATAGTCCAAAAAGTGGAAACATTGATAAGAAGGTTGAGAAGAAAGAAAGAAGAGCAATGATGAGTGAAAATGGAGAAACGAGCATGAAAAAAATTATGAACAAGATGTTGCAAGAAGTAGAAGAGAAAGAGATAAGTAACAGAGTTAATAAGCGATTATAAACAGAGGATGAACAAGAAAATTCAAAGATAAGTAGAAGAGGAACGAAGACAGAAAAACGACGAAAAAAAGAGGTAAGACAAAAATAATCATAACAAGAAGAAGAAAAATAGAAGAGGAAAGAGGGAAGACAACAAAAATAATCAATCACAAGAGGAGGAAAAGATAAAAACAAAATAGTGGATTTGTAAGATAGTAAACAAAATTGAAAAAGAATAGAATAAAGGAGCGTAGAAGAGAGAAAGAAGGAGAATATGAAGAAAAGCTGAAGAAGGAATAATGAAAGACAAGAAAGTTAACTTGAATGAGAAGAAACAGGAATTGAATGGAAAATGAACTACAAATGAATGGAAAATGAACTAGAACTGAATGGAAAATGAACTAGAACTGAATGGAAAATGAACTAGAACTGAATGAAAAATGAACTAGAACTGCATGGAAAATGAACTAGAACTGAATGGAAAACGAACTAGAACTAAATGAAAACTCATGTGAAACTGAACTGACACTTGGGTGAAAAGAAGTATAATGTGGATTGAAGGAAGGCAAGTTGAAAAAGTGCTTAATAAGTTACTGCTTCTCCTCTTCCTCCTTTTGTCTCAAGTTACGACACTGCCATGAAGCTCACACTTCATAACTCACCCTCTGTCGAGGGCAATAACCCACACCACACCACACCGGTAAAAGCCTCCCACGCCATGCAATAAGTTAACAGCTTCGCTGAAGGACCGGTAGCTTAATGGCATCTTTATGCACGGCTATCGGAACTGTATTGGTTACCTAGATCCAATGAGAAATAAGAGAAGAGAAGACCGTAGCAAGTGGAGCGAAACAAGTAGAGAAAAACAATATTTTTATATAATTCCCACAAATTCAGTACATGCTTGTTTTATACACTAATCCAAAATTCTATCCTTCATTTCTAAAACTTCTTTATTTTCTTCAGTTTTTGAGATAAATCATTAAAGCTAGTGTTAATAAATTACTGTAATTTTGTTCATTTTTCTACTGTTATATGTTATTTATCTCTTTTCATAACCAAAAAAGAAGAATGACTTACGAAAAATGGAAAAATAATCATCTATCAAAACTCAAAACACATCTTCATTTTTAAGAACTAATATTTTGCCAAATATCTCGATAACTCCTACAATTACATATAAGTGGTTTCATTGAATTTCAGAGCAAAATTTACAATTTTCACTCTGAAATAAGGCCTATAAGAGATAAAATCTATTTCGAAAATCTTTGACCCTTTATAGTTTAAAAATGAACTTTAATATTTTGATTTTTGGATAGTATCTCCCGCTCTCTTCATCAAAGAATTTCCGGGAACTTTTTTGAGGGACTTTCTGATTACGAAAACACCCAGAAGTATCCTCAAAGATATATATCCAAAGAGACACTCTTTTAAACTAGAAATGTAGGCTAGTAGTTCTAATCAACAGACAAAGAAACTGAAAATTTAAAACATAAAGATTCCTCTAAACAACTGTGACAGCTCTAGTTAATATTTGACAATCTTCCCTATTCACCAAGGCAACGTCAGAGAGAAAAGAAGCCTATCATTAGGAAGACTTGCTTACACCCTTTGAATATATACACTTTATTTATCCATCCATTTATATACACACTATATAGGGTGTATATAGGTGTATATAGGGTGTATTTCCCTTCACGGCGCGGCAAACGGTAACTCAAAAGGCAAACAAGGTTCGAAAAATTCAAAAAGCTCGTCAACTTTTTTTGGAAATCGATAGAATTCGATTACACTAGCACGGCTCATACACGCTGGTCGTAAATAATCGTAAACGGAGCGGTCCCATCAAAATAAATACACCCGTCCACCAACAATAATTATTCCTCGAGATCAAAAGCATGCTTCAACATATTTACATAAGCGTTCTGTTCTGCTCGGAGTGCAGTCAAACAACACCCCTACCCCCCACCCACCCCATAAAGAATATACACTCGAACTAGCGGTAAACCGATGAAATAATTTGAGCTCTTAATATTCATAAACGCGGTCGTAAATCTAAATTGAATGACCTGCGCTCCACTCTACGAAATCCGACCCAATCTATTAAGAGATTCTCGAGATTGGAGTGCGCATCCACTAACCATAATAATAATGTAAGACGAGTACTACAAGTATAACAACCCCCCCACCCCCTCCTCACTGCTCGATTTCCTCATAAATAATAACATTGTGACACAGTGGCTGAAAGGGGTGGGAGGGGGTTCCATTCATTAGTAGACCGTCCAATTCAATGTTAAACCAGTTATTTAATGAAATTGGGTGAAAATCGTCAGTCTATTTTATGGAAGCGTTTTGCTTCCTGATTTGAGGTAGTTTTGATTCATAACATGTTTCCAATAAAAATATCCTAGCTAATCACTGAAGTAGCGGTAGCTGTGAAGTAGCGGAAGCAGAAACACAAACAAATGTTCCATTAAATTTCATTCAATAGATTAATCTAGAATGGGAGAGATGATGGAATGGAACAGGACCCTGTTCCTCCATAGAATCTGCAACTCTTCACTTTGCACTCTTCAAAAAGAAATTGTGTTCCAGCATTTCTTTTGCAGAGGCAGAGTTAAGTGCTGAGTTTTCAATAAAAATATCTTGTTCTCGTTCCACTAATATACCATCTGAGTAATGAAGAGTTGTGAATTCTGTAGTCTGCAACTTTTATTCAGGAAAAAAATGACTCAAGAAAAGTAAGTCATTACAAGAAACTTTATTGATTAAAATAGAGTAGAATTCATGTGTGATGTTATATTTTCAAACAAAATCTCACTAATCAAGGTTTATAGAACTAATTACGGATGTTATTCAAGTGCTTCTTTTTTCTAGTGATGATTCTAGTGAAGATGAAGGTAACAATAGAAGAGTGTATAAGGAAAGATTAAACTTTTGTGTTATGAAAGATTTTGATTTCCAGCAGGCTTTCAGGTTAAATCGAACACAATTTGAATTTGTTTTGTCCATTGTTTGTTTATACTCATCAATCTTATTTTGTAGCAACTAAATATTAATAATGGGCTATCAACGTTCAGCCGAGTGATTAGCCCAATATTTTCAAACTAATGTGTGAGATTCAAATAAACTCTGCGACTCTGCAAATAATAGCTTTCTTTTGAAGAGTTCCTAAAAATATTGGTGGAACAGGTTTCCTCTGCACTCTTCAGAAAGAGTGTGGAGTGCAAAGTGCAGAGTGAAGAGTTGCAGAGTCTATGGAGGAATAGGTCCAAGGTAAGTTACTCACATACATTCATGATTTTATGATTTATGATTATGGTTCAAGATTTCATGATTTTATTTATATATGATTTATTTATCTATCTAGTCATCCATGAGATGGTTTACTACATTTCAACGGACAACGGTCCATTTCCAGTGTATGGGTGCCTTACCCAACCAGGTGTTTGATTCAAGATTATTTCCTTGGATGGAATTTGATAGAAAATTTGATCGTTTCAATACAGCTCAACTCATTTTCAACGGAAACTTCACGTAAAATTGAAACACAAACAAGAACTAGTTCACCGAATGCATATTACAAATACAGTATTACAACACCCCAAGAGGGCATTTCACGTAAAATTGAGACACAAACAAAAACTAGTTCACCGAATGCATATTACAAATACAGTATTACAACACCCCAAGAGGGCATTTTAGTTTTATAATGATGGCAAGTATTTACAAAAGAGAAAAATAATTACCAGTAACCAAACAAGTACCTTTCTTCGGGTCTTAAACCTGTCGACATGGGATGCAGCTGCTAATGAAACACATAAAATAGAAGCAGTAGTAAAAAGCTGCGAATCGACCTTTGCGGCTCGGCCGAGTGCGGTGTAAAGCGGCCGTAAATGTCACTGCCCCCTAAACAGACCGATAAAAACTTGCGCGCCAATTGTCGATTGCGATACAGGTCGCACGGGTGGATTCTCTCTCTCACTCTTTTATTTTATTTTATTTATTTCTCATAAAATTACAAATAAAACTTTTCAAACAAACAGAAAAAAGAATCAATAACAATATAGTATTATACAAGTAAGAACATAAGAAACTACTTCCCCAAAAGAGCAAGCTCGAGCTTGGGGAAGGAGATTCAAAGTTGAAGACCTCAAAGACCTCGTTGATAAAATTAAGGTAGGTTTTCCCTTCTGCGGCTGAGCAGCAGACTACGGCTGCCGTTAGTCAAAATAGCAACTAATTTAAATTTGAAATGAAAATATACAAGAATAACCATGCAAAAATAGGAGCCATTTAGTATGAATATTGTTAATTCACTTCATTTATTAATATTCAGTATTTAATATACGAGTAGGTACAATTTTTTGTTTGAAAAAGTTGGTATTTTGACTAACTGCAGCCGGAGTCTACTGCTCAGCCGCAGAAGCGAAAACCTACCTTTAGATAGAGCAGGATTATTCTAACTTGTCAGAAAACATACGTTTCGGCCACCAGTATCACAATACTTAACCTACAAATGCTGAATCTTGCAGATTATTGAAAAGGTCTTTTAAAAAGTTATTCTTTGAAAGGTCTTGTTTAAAAAGGTCTTTTAAAGACTTTGATTATTGTGTCAAAGTCACTGTTTACTTATTAACGAAACAGCTGTTTTCTGACAAGTTAAAATGATCCTGCTATATATTTCTAGCAATTTTGACTTTGGCTGAGTGCATCATCATTTTCTGATAGAAAGAGTCCAACATATTATAGAAGAGTTCATCGATTTATTCACAATTAGCGAGCTACAAGTCATTACAACAGTCTTGGAAATCTAGGAATACATATAAAAAGTCATTTAGATGCTTTAGCAGGGCATCCTGCATCTGTAAATAGCCACCGTTACAACAGGAAGGATCCTGACAAATATCCCTACGTGCTCTGATTCATCAATCCTTTCAACTACTTGCTGAGTTGGCCTACTCCTTTACCAGCTTGTGAATGTAATGCTCTACTACTTGTGATACTCTACTAAGAGCTTGTGAACATAATTCCCCAGTAAATTCTGTAAAAACGGCAAGTTCTGAGATGTAGAATAAAGAAACCGTCCACAGCGTTTGCAATGCAGCAGAATTTTGCATGCACTACCAAAACCGCGTGAGAATACTAAGCGCCGACGTGAACAGTATGCAAAATTGCAGCAAAGATAAGAACAAACTTTCCAACTTGAACCGTTAGTTTTGCCGTTCACGTTCTGACACAAGTATAATAAAAGTCGTCAAAAGAGAAATACAGTGTGGTATAATGTTGATGCTGTTCGTGTTATAGACTACAACTGTTTTGAGCACGGTTAACTGCTATCAAACACTGAGAATACTTCAAGATGTACTCACAAATCTTCTCCAAAATCACCTAGATCTAATCTAAACCAGACCAGGCATAACATACGGTTGAATACCTCGGTCGGTAGTGAGTGTCAAAATATGACAAATTCAAAGGGGAACAAAGAAGGAGCACGTTGTTGAAGTAAGAAGTTGAACTAAGAAAAGAAATTACAGAAGTCTTTGTTGGATCCCTTTATCACATGTCGATTTGTCATGAGGGAATTTAGCTACAGTTAGGAGGTTCACTACTGAACCATGTAAATGATTTAAGAGCCAGGGAATCAATTTTGATTATGATGTGCAATTACCCTCTTTTTGATAAATTGATAAGCATTTTTCAGAAGAAATGAGAAGTAACGTCAAATAATGTAGTATTTTTAGATTATTTAAATGTAGTAAATAATCTCTCAAGATGGAGTGGTAAACAGAACTGTATCAATAACAAGCGATTTTGATTAAAATGAACAATTAGTGAATAAAATGAGAAAATATTAGAAAAAGGGACTTGAAGAGAAATTATTTTACTGAAGGCAAGAGAGGAGAACTGTACGAGCGATAGAAGCGAAGGAGTATGAATCATAACAATCAGTAACAATATGATATGGAAAAAATATTACTTGGTGATCTCGTAAAAGAGACATGAAAACCAATCGAGACACACAATACTGTAATAAATATTAATACTTTCCCATATGAGAATGGAAGTCCTTGTAAAATGCTAGTAGCTAAATTAAAATAATACAAAAATGATTCCTAACAAATGTTTAATTTTATTTAAACCTTTAATTTTGTTGAGGAACATCAGGGTCAGGGAAAGGAGCAATAGGAAAATGATATCATTCTGCTATGAATATAATGCGAGCAATTATTCCTCATTCAATTCACAAACATGCCTCGCAAACCCTTTTCAATTCTCCTCGACTGAATTCCAAATTAAGGAACTAGGATACTCCAAACATTCTAACTGCCAGTTGCACGAAAATCCAATTGAATCATACAGCCGTTAAATGAAATTAAATCATCTACTGAAACCAATGCAAAGAGATTAGATTCTATCATCCGTAACATGACATCATCTAACAGAGTCAATGCAACAAGTACCCTATTGAGAATAGAGAAAACTTTTTGAAATTGTCAAACTCCACTTTTATTTTAATAAACACAATGTTTACACCAGGACCAAGGTTTCATGTTATACTTAACATCCTCAGCTGAGGAGTTTGACAATTTCAAAAAGTTTCTTCTATTATGGAAAGATTCCACAACATCAATATTTGTTCTAAAAGTTTCACCCTATTGAGCTTCGTGAAATTGCGTCATCTTATGGCGGTCAAATTCATTTGGATGTTCGTGCAATCGGCCCAAAGTGACTTAATTGTTCGTACTAACTCCACTAGAAATTTTAAACGCTAATAGCAAGTATTTTCATACAATGATGCACACTCCTTTCACCTCTGTTTCTGCCTCAGCCGTTGTTGTCCTGCTGACGAATCATTAATGCCACAATCAACGCATCCGCTTGTAGTGAAGGGATGCACTGCACAAAACACGGCATAAATCTTGTGCGTTACTATAGTTCGCACATGCGCAATGCAGCCTCAACAAAGTGCACAATTTAATGAAGAGTCGGCATGTCCATTTGTTTCTCATAAACTATTCAACTTGATGGATGTCATACAAATTTTATGGCAGGCCCCAAGTAATAAGCAATGATAGTTTATTGTCGTGACTTTCGTCTAACCGTTTTCTAATGCTGTTCGTCTATTGGGCACCGTGTCGTAATTCTCCGGCTAACATCAGATTCGCATCGTTACATCCAATACTGAGTCATAATTATTATTATCGTTGTTTAAATGTTACTCGCTGCAAACATGCTGTTTGATTCATGCTGATTGAAGATGAAGATGTCGACTGCACTGTTCATCATCTTCTATTGGTGGTCTTCGAAAGGCAAGTACTGGGTGGCGCAAAAAGAACGGATGGATTTGAGTAGGATAGTATCAGTAGACTAGAGCTGTCTGTGACCGCAGAGCGACACCATTTTGTAGGTTAAAGTATCCAGTTTTCGTATCAATGGAGCAATTGACCTTGCAAAATCGAGTATTTGCTGTAGAACAATATTTCCAATAGAATGAATCTGCAATCGTCGTTCAACGGAGCTTCAGCAGAAAGTTTCAAGTCGAGCTTATTGGCTTCAGATTCTTCTTTACTTAAAATTCAAGTTTACTATCGTAAATATCGTTACATTGAAGATTTGAATACTGCAATACATAAATGAATTGCTGCTGTATCAAAAGTTGAGGACCAATTTGAGGCTTTTAATGAGCATTAACGCATTAAGGGCGCCATCTTTCCTATGTAATTTTTGAAATATACTCAAGTGTTTTGGAGTTTTTCATACAAATTCTCAAATTGGGTTATTTACTTAGTATTTTGGTGTTAGGAAGATAAATGTATGATTCAAATGAACTTTCTTATAACACTTTGAAAAACATCCGTTCTTTATGCGCCACCCTGTATTACAGAGATCTGCAAAGTCTTCAAAGGCAAGAATATACAGATTTTCACTGTAAAAGTATTCAACTGAACTGCACCATAGAAACTTGCATGAGGAATGAAATTCTACTGGAAAATACTCAAGTAAATTCCAGCAAAAGCACCCAGTTACTAAAAATGAGCGCGCAAGTAGGTTACGGGCGGTGACCAGCTCTGTGGAAAACAAGCGCCGGGTCAAACAGCGAGCTGTTAACAGCTGCCGAGAGGGCGATGACAGTCTAAAAACAAATCATATTTCTAATTAAAAAGCAGGGGAAACCGCTTGCTGCAACATGTTTCCAGCCAGGAGCACTCTTCTACACATCCAATTCCATCTGATCCAATCCACCAACCCGGCTCCTCGCACTTCTTGTTAGCGTTCCGTCATCTTATGCATGATGCTGATGATGATGATAGTTGTAAACATGGCCTCCGGCTAACAACCCCCCTCCCCCCAGACTGGTTTCGAATGAGGGAAAACGGTAAGTGAGAAAAGCAGGCGAGACCCCTCGACCCCCCCTACTATTGACCATTGGCCACTCGTTCAACATAGTTAGGGATGCGATACGATGATATCAGCATAAATAACGGAACAGAACCGATTGTTGACTGTGTGTGTGTGTATGGCTCCTCCTATAATAACTTTCAGCCGCAACCATTTCCATTTACAGTACTTTTTCTCAAACATTCACACACACCTCTTGAAATAACAACAAGCAAGAACGTTTTCAATCTACACGCGCCTATTTATGCCGGTGGTGTTACATCTTCAATTTATTATTATTGTTATTTCTCTAGCTGTAAGCGGGCGTTGTCACTATCCACAACGGTCTATTCAAAAACGTATTTACCATCGTGTTAAGGATGTGATGAAGTGTGCTAGAGAACATTGGCTATTATTCTATTCAATGCATTTGTCGTGTATTTTAGGTGCATTGCAGTTGTCAAATTAGTAATATTTCAAAGTATAGCAGGATTCTTTTAACTTGTCAGAAAACAGCTGATTTAACGTTAGTAAACGAGCGTACATCAATCAGCTGTTTTCTGACAATTTAAAAGAATCCTGCTGTAATAAGCCACGATACAGTAGAATGGTAGAATATTCAACAGATAGATGTGCACTGGCAAACCCTGTGGAAAATTGATCATGTAGATTGATCTAGTTCAACTACATAATTCATTTTCAGAAGTTCAATGCTTTGCGATTTTTGAGAAAAAAACCTTACAAATATCCATGTCTGAGGCAGAAACACCTATAACTGAGGGGAGACTTTTCTGATATTATCATTGATAACAGACATCCGTCTGATCATATAACAAGAAAAAATTCTGGAGATGGATGGCTCCAGTACATAGAAATATGAATAGTTTGGACGTACCACCAGGAGCGACCTAGCATTGGGTTATACATTATATAATCAACCTACTTACTTGTTTATCCTAAGAAAAATCAACAGTAAGACAAAACCAAATGAAACTAATTTATTAGAAATAAATAAATGAATTTGAATTTATTAATCCCTAGTGGTAATTTTTAATATACTGTCATAGATAAGAGATAGGAGTTTCTATCTCATCTAATTCTTTTCTTTCTAATCTGTTATCTATGATACTGTACATGTTCTGTACCTGCAAAAAACACCATAGGAATACTTATTTTCTTTCATTCAAGGATGTTGTTACAAACCATCAGAATTCCAAAGATTTGATACTAAATTATGACAGACTCTTGAGTCATATCAGGAATAAAAAAATGAATATGATTAATCAAATTTAAATTAGAGAGCTCTCTTTCAAGGTAATTCGTTCACATCTCAAAAATCGAGAAACGAGACAACCGTAAACTAAGGGCCGGTTCATGAGCTCGGGATTTAGCCAAGTCCTAGACTAAATCGGGTGGCCACCGTAGCATCGACAAACGTTAGCCTCGACACTATGTACTAAGGGCTCTCTATGCTGCTAACCCACTAAACTGTCGAAACAAACGTTTGTCGATGTCTTTGCTAAATCCCGAGCTCATGATCCGGCCCTTAATGTCCGCTAAAAACTTGACATACCTGTACAACACACGTACTAGCATTTTACAGTTTACATCCCAGTAATTAATTTTATGGGTAAGCTTCATAACGATGCTAACTAGTTATGAAATTTTGCCAACTCACATGAATCGAAACATTTTCAGCGGACGGTAATATGGAGAGCTTAAGAGCGGCGCAACAAAACGATGAATAAAATTGCAATGTTAAATTTCTGATGAATAGTTGCCGGACTTTTATTGTTGATTGAAAAGCATGGTTGGCTGTTAGCCGACAAACAGCCTGCTACATAATCGACCGTGAAATATCGACTGTAAATCAGTTTGCCTTCCAGAATGCCGGCACAGTTTTATAGCCCACTAGCTAATAGCAATCATAGTGCAGCGATCTTGTCCTTCTTCAAAGTTAAGGTTCTTCAAACCTAAGAGCTATCAATATTTTTTGTCAGACATAGTAAGCGGATAGTATGTTCCGAAGCACCTGCCTGATTAAGGATGAGTAAGGATGCACCTGAAGTGCATAATGAACTCCAGGAAGAGTTAAGACTTGGACAGTGAATTCAAATAATTATAAATTACTCCAACTTCAAATCACTTACCGAAATCTCGAAAATTGAATCAATTTTGTAAGCTTACCTGAAACAAAGAAGAAAGGTTGCATATTCAGTATTATTATTAGTCTACTATTGCAATGATAAAAACTGAAAACATTAAACTTGATTATTGAAACATTAACAAAAAATTTGGAGAGCTCGTAAGCCGAATGGCTTATCCGCTTGTCTGATAAATCAAAGGTTCCTGGTTCCATCCCAGTTGACTGAAGATAATTTTCCTCGGGCCACTCCCGTCTTTCGGAGGAGACGTCAGTCCCGTCGGCATAAAAGACATCTCTCATCATCCCTCCTATTAACTACGCACAAGCCTAGAGCTCATGAAAGCATCACCCTCAAATATAGTAAACAAGCTGTCCCGGCGAACTTCGTATCGCACTCTTCCCCCCCCATCAAATGTCCCCCCTTCATGCCACCCCTCAAAAAATGTCATCCCCCAAATGACCCCCGTCACCAATTATTTTTTTTTATTTTTCAATTATTTCTTCTATTTTGTAATTTTTTTCATTTATTTATTTCTTTTTAATTTCTTCTATTTTGTTTTTTTTTTCATTTATTTCTTTTAAATTTAAAAAAAATTTAATTTATTTTTTATTTTTTCCGTTCTTCAATTTTATTATTTGAAACAATAAAACATGTAGGCCTATGATACGAACGATAACTCATTCTTAATTATTTATGATTCTATCGTAAAAAATAATTAGAGTAGAAAACCTAGTACAAAAAGAAATGGTTCGGAGCGGGATTTGAACCTCGGACCTACTGTTTACAACTCTAACGCTCTATGCACTGCGCCACGGCAACTTAGGATCTGGGAGCAGATTTTCCGATCTCAAATACACGATCATCTTCCCGTAGCCGCTTGGCCGGCAAGTTTGAACATAAGTCTGTGATATGTTTGATAGGTTAGGTCATCAATTTACTAATTATTTATTAATTACAAAGGGATTTTCTTATATTTTAATACATATTATGTTAACCAGTGCTTTAAAAATTCAAACGAATCCAAAATCATCTAAATCGGTTCAGCCGTTCTCGAGTTATAAGCGAGCGTACAGACACCAACTCTCTTTTATTAATATAGATTGAAATATTAGATTAATCAAAATTCTAAACCAACCAATCATTTCGAAAAAAGCTTAACAAATATAAAGTTATGGACAACAGGACAGGTCATATACATATCAAATAAGATTTTTTGCCATGAAAATCGCTTAGGATATGTATTTAAAGGCTATTATGGCTATGTATGTAAAAGATTTTTGGCTAAATATAATACGTTAAGAAATCAACAGTGAGTGAATGGAATATATGAAAAGAATTTTAAACATACATTTCAAAGTACAGTATTGCATAATATACTGTACATAGCAAAGGCAGAGTTTGCATTTCTTTTCATTTTAAGGTAGGTTTTCGCTTCTGCTATTGAGTAGCAGACTCCGGCTACCGTTAGTCAAAATAACAACTAATTTAAACTTGAAATGGAAATATACAAGAATAACCACACAAAAATAGGAACCATTTAGTATGAATATTGTTAATTCACTGAATTTATTAATACAGTATTCAGTATTTAATATACGAGAAGGTACAATTTTTTGTTTGAAAAAGTTGCTATTTTGACTAACGATAGCCGGAGTCACAGATTTGTTGACATAGAAAAAAGGTCATGATTCAAAATTTTTTGAAAAATTTGTTTTGATATCCATACATATCTTTGATTCATCACCTATATAATCTGTCATCCCTTTCAACTTCCCAAGAAGCTTCCACACCACTAGTAGCGTGGGACAATCTAGCTGCTGAACTGTTTGTTATAATAAATAGCCTACAAAGCCTACCAGGAAAATTTCGGTCGCAAACTGCAGGTTAAGTTTCGTTTCGAAGATTTGTGCGTTCCAGAAACAAATTTATTGCATCTAACACTCCCAATTGCATCTTGGCGCGCCTCTATTACATGCTCGACCTTTCCTCTTCTCCTTACACCCTCTTTCTCTTCTGCCTCTTCCCTCTCTCTCACTCGGCCATCCAATCAGAAGAAGAGGCCGAAAGAAATTTGACTTGGTCGTAGGCGATATTTCAACTCGGTAAGTGGCGACGGGCCATGGCTATTACCGCGTCAAGACGTCCTCTATTTATTTATGATCGTCCCGAAAAAAGTCATCTCTCCCACTTACTTCTTGTTTCTCGGCTCTTTTTCTCTATGTTTACCGGACACTCATTTCCCCTCCTCGACTCTTTCGGCATTTACACTCAAGTTCGATGTGAGGGGGGAGTTAGGACAGGGTTGCGAGGTCGTAGGGTCTAAAACAACAACCAAGATAATTACCCTTGAAAAGGCGGACGTTGAAATTGAGTATCTTCCCCGATTTCACGGGCTCTGGCACTTTGTTGTTCTGTTCTTTCGTCAAAACGCATAAAACGGGCCGAACCTGCAATAGGGTCTGCATAGGTAGCTGCATATTCTCACTCCAATATCAAAATCTTATCATCTTTAGGCTTGTCGTACGCCGGTTAGTCAAGACAAGACAAGACGAAGTTAGTCACCTTTAGTCACAGTAATTCACATAGCTGCTTATGAAGCAGCACACACCTATGCAATGACTAATCTGCAATGTGAATTACTGTGACTAAACGTGACAAATGTCGTCTTGTCTTGACTAAACGGTGTACGCCTAGCTTTACTGTTTTTCATCAACAGACACTTGACATTTCTAAATATTCATTTATTTGATCAAAAATACAATATTAAGGAAAGAAAAAGCAGGCGTTAGCTATCGAAAAATGTCCAAAGTCATGTACCATACGTCAAGCTTATGAATCATCACTCCCCTCACAGTTAAAAACTGAAGAATAAAAGAGACATTTTTCAAGAATCAAAGCATTTTTAGGCTTCTAAAGAGTTTTTTATCACTCCAGTAGAGAGATTAAATTATCCTTCATAAATCTTATCATAAATATTAAATTATTTTGCAATAATTATTTAGTAATCAATTACGTCCTTACTGAACAAAATATACCGTACAGTTCATTATTTGTTAAAATCAACTATTTTGTTAACTATCCTTAAAGCCTGGTTTTCATTAGTAGAGTTAGTGGTAGAGTAACTAGCATACTAACTCTACCGTACTAACTCTACTCTACTTACTTGGTACTTAAAAACAAGTACTCTACCATCACTCTACTCTACTCTACTATGAACGTTTTCATTGGGAGAGTTCACAAGATAGTTAGTACTCGCCCAGGGAACTCTACCACTAACTCTACTAATGAAAACCAGGCTTTAAGGATAGTTTCAGGAAGGCCACTGTTGAAAATGGATTCTAGCAATCTGAAATCAGCCTCACTCGATGAGTATCTATCAATAACAGACAGATAGATGAAGATGAGTTTTGCAAACCGTTTTTTATGTTAAAAACTTCGGGTTGATTGGACAAAAGCCAATTCAATTCAACAGCTGACATTTAGCCGTAAGATGACGTCATTTTACACAGCTAAATAGGGATTTCCGTTCATCTTACATTGGCTCCATTTAGGGCTCTATGAACAACTCTATAGAAACGTCTTTATAGAGCCTTATAGGTCCATTGGATGCGTCATTTTACGTTATATTGGCTACGTCGGATACATTTTACGGTGCAACTGACTTTTGTGCGATTGACTGTTACTATTGCAATTACTAGAAAGAGCGAAAAGGAATAATGTACCCATATAGCAGCGAAGCCTGGAACTTAATTTCCATACTAGGAGGCTTACACCGGTGCTAGCAGTATGGGATGTAGGAAAGAAGACCACAATCAAGAAAAGATACGTGTACATGTAGTTTGGGGCGAACTGGGAGGGGCAAGGGGGTGCAAGAAAAGGGGGTTCCTGCCATTCTGAAGACCGCACCGTTCTGCGACAGCATTGTATGTCAATTACTGCTGCTATTTATATGCGACGATAGAATCGCTTAACACGTGTACACTAACTGTAACAAGACAAGACCCAATACGGCAGTAAATCAGAGCAATGGGCTCAAATTGACCCTCCCCCTCCCACCAGCCCAGCCCAAGATGCAGACAAAAAGCAACCGATAAAGGAGAGGAGAAACAAGGAAACGACGACAAGAAGAGAAATAAAAGAAAATGGATAAATCATCGACAAGTTACTGTACCACAGAAAAGAGAAAGAGCCCTGTTCGAGAAGCTGGGTAGCTCGCATCGCACCCATTCTATGGAACAATGCACAAAGTAAAGAAATAATTCTTCACTGTCTTCATGATGATGATGATGATCACGCTGATCCAAACCACCACGACTACACCACAATCAGCCATACTCTACGTTTCCAAAACCCAACAATGATTCAAGGGATAACTGGATATGCAAGGCGTAAACCCAGTGTATTCAAGGAATTCTCCAAAATAATCATCCCTAGAAAGGTGAAAAAATTGAGTATTGTTTCCAAGAAACGTTACGGCCATTTGCACGGAGAGCCAATTGAATTTAACCGCCGTAAAATGACGTCATCCAACGGAAACCATGAAAGTAAATCTCTATTGAGCTCAGTAAAATGACGCCACCTGAAATAAATTGGCTACTCGTGCAACTAGCCGTAACGTTTTAGGAATCATTTTTCTAATACAGTATGATACAATGCATTTCAATGCATAATGCTCTATCCGTTTAGAATTTTATTACTGTACTGTATTTCCTAATCCTAAACTCAAAATAACTCAAGCTTCTCAATATGGATTTCTAAAAAGTATTAACAGAAAATCTGGATTAGCTGCCGAATTTATAGTATCGGTTTAAACTTGTAAAGTGAGTGGGAGTAAAGTTATTTTCCAGACTGAACCCAGCGAGTATAGCCTATCCTTATTAAAAAAGTGATAATTTCAATACCTAGCACCTGCAAACTTATTCTTTTTCAATAGCCTATTCCAATAGAAAATTGCAAATTAAATAAATCGAGCCAATTATATCACTGTATGCAAATTAAAATAAATAACTTGATGCCAATTAAAGACTCGATAGCTTTCAACACACTGGCAATGTAAATTTCATACCTCAACCCTTACCTTAAAAGAACTCGATCATTTAAAACGATTCGAAGTAATAAAGCCAATAATTATTACCGCGGAGATTGGTCTATCATCTCTCTAGTTGGTTATACTCTATTAATTTATCGATCGGGTTTAGATTAATGCCGCATTAAAAAAAAATACAAAATCAAGAGGCAATGAATATTCATAGATGATGTTTTTGTTGGTTTTGTTTTTCAGTCACCCCACCCAACAACGATCCTCCCGCAAAAGATGGAATGGAAAATAATTACAAGGGCAAAACGAAAATTAAAGTCGTACTCGTAAACAAGGAGCATTGGAGTTTGGATTTTTAATGAGACCTATAGTACTACACATTGGATGTAAGCTACTACCTACGCTATACAACACGTGTTGATTCCACGCATCGAGATGGTTGGATTGATTTTAATTAGATTATTATTCAGAAGTGGCGGCCGCGTTCACGCATGACACATTACCATAGGCAGCGTTGGGTCAATAAATATGGCGGCCATTAGAAGACTTTCAACAGAAGCAATGATACTTCAGCGAATCATTTCAGACGTCAACCAGCGCACAGGTGCTATAATTTATTCGCGCCGTTTGTAGAAATCGTGCACTCCGGCCACTATAAGTCAATTCCAGTAGAATGTTAATGAACGTGAGAAGATTGCATAGTCGTCTGCTGTTTAAAGCTCACTGGAAAAAGCTGCACGCTTGAGACGACTAGGTGGATGCGCATCGGTAAGTTTTCGAATAAACTTGTCTGTCTTCAATGAAATTATTCATCTTGAAGTGATCAACAAACCAATGAGACCCTAAAGCTGAGGCCGCACTGCTGGGTTGTTACCTGGATGTTAGATGGTTTATCTATAGCTCAAAGTCCATAATAATCGACCAAGTAGAAAATTATCACAGCCTTCTTGATAAACTGTGACAACCATCCACCAACTACCCAATTGCAGTGCGGCCCACGGTTAGGTGCACTGAGGTCCAAAGGCGGTGATAAGTTACTATACTCTGTTCACGGAGTCGAGAGACGGCCAAAACAAGCTGTTTGCATTTGTGTGCGTATAGAAGCGATGACTCACAGCTGTTTTCGATAAATTTTCCGTCCAATTCCATTTACAATAATTATGTTCATTCAAGATCAGACTGGAATCACGTATAGCAGGATCCTTTTAACTTGTCAGAAAACATATGTTTTCACGAGCAATATCACAATACTTAACCTACAAATGCTGAATCTCGCAGATTATTGAAAAAGTCTTTTAAAAAGTTATTCTTTGAAAGGTCTTCTTTAAAAAGGTCTCTTAAAGAGTTTGAAGGTCTTTAAGACTTTTAAGCCTTTTGATTATTGTGTCGAAATCACTGTTTAATTATTACCGAAACAGCTGATTTCAGACAAGTTGAAAGGATCGTGCTATACTGCAGATAATAATATTATTTCAGTAGTTCTACAGTGAATCAGTCTAACTGCTACTAGCTAGACTCTCGCACGCACAGGTTTATTTACATCGTCTCTCCTTTCCCTGAACAGACTATAGATTGAAAAAAGCTCATGTGGGCATCACCTTCAGCAAAAAATTAGATCTTCACAGGGGTTGAATGCTATTGAATGCAGCACCAATACCGAACCCAAGAAAGCGGCAATAAAACAGCTGCTACCGAAATAGGCAAGCGACAACTTAGCAGACCTCCTCCATTGAACACGGCTAATTGATGCTAAAGGACTGACTGACTATAGACTATGGAGTCGTGCGCTGCGTTGCGATCTGCCGAAATCGATAGGCGAAGAATGAATGCGCGCCGCGGCACAACACTTTCAAACGGACGACTTCAAAGAAGGACGGCGACAAGCGGCCTGAAAGAAGAGGATGCGCCCGAGTGTGTGGGAATCAAGTGGCATGTGAAATGGGAGGGAACGCCGGCTAGATACACATACTGAGAAAAAGCCTCCTCTTTCCTGGCAAAATACAGCTAGGACCGACATCGAAAACGTCTCCGATTTCAATCGTACCGAACGCTAAATGCTGCTGTATTCGAATTGAGAAGAATTATTATTATAGATAGAGAGACCAAGGACAAAAATAATGTGAAGGAGTAGAAAGGGGTGGGACCGTTTCAGATGAGAAGAAATAAAGAGGAGGAAAAGTATGGAGAGGAAGAGGATTGATGGAGGAGGAGAAGGTGAAGGAGGAGGGGAATTCTTGGAAAAATTGAGGAGGAGAAAAAAGACACGGAGAAGGAGAGGAATAGGAGAAGCGGAAGCAGGAGGAAATACAGAAAAAGATGGAGGAGCAGGTAGAGGAGGAAAGGAGGAGGAAGAGGTGGAGGAGGAGGATTCGAATGAGAAGAATGTATGATGTGAATGGAGAAAGAGAATGTATGCAGATGTATGAAGAAAAAATAGGAAACGAGTAAATGGAAGTGAGGAGATGACGCGTGCTACAAGAAATAGAATGAAAGGTGGTAAAGATGGAAGGAAAACAATGAGAGAATATAGAGGAGAAGTAAACAGAGAGTAGAGAAGGTGAAGGAGGAGAAAGAAGAAATACAGGCTGAAAAGTGGAAATAGAGAGAAGAAAGAATAAAGATAGTAGAGGAGACGTTAGAAAGGGAGAGAGAAAGAGGAATAGGGTAACTGGAATGACATAACGAGGAATAGAATGAAGGAGAAAAAAGATGATGAAGAAAATTGGGAAAAGAAAGAAGGCAAATAGAAAATGGAAGTCCAGTATTATATCATTGGTTGGGAAAGATGGAGAGATAAATTGAAGATAAATTACAAGAGAAACTGAAGGAGGAAAAGTTCCAGGAAGGAGATAAAGGGAAACAGAATAAAGGTGGTTGAAGTAAAAAAGAAGAAAATAATAAATTAGGTGAAATTAGAGGACCTGAAGCTAAGAAGATAAATGTGAGGCAAAACAAAGAATTGGAAAAATTATGGAGAGATGGAGAGAAAAGAAGAGGTGAAGAAAAGAGAAATGCTGAACAAATGGAGAAGGTGAAGAAAGAATATAAGATTTATGTTGGTGATCGGAGATGTAGAAGGATTGCTGAGTAGCAGAAATAACGCAATATCCGGGTGTTACCTTTCAGTACAATAAAATAATTTGAAAAAAGATCAGCTTGACACTTGCACCATAAGTAGACCGCCAAAGCATCAATCCACGCTCCACTCATGTTTCCAGGTGAGACCGCCTCTTAATCAAACAAAATGCCGCGCCGATTATTTAGCCCTTTAAACCATTTTTGGCCATTTAAACCATCCTCGGCTCTTTAAAACCCTTTTTCGGCCCTTTCTTGATGAACAGTAATTCACAAGATCCGCCCTTTTTTAGCAGCCCCACTACTTCCTGGCCATTTCAAGGTGTTCCATTTCAAATCACAATCACGAATAAGCCTTTCAACGACGACTCATTTTCAACAATTGAGAAGTTTCGTCTTGACAATACTTCAAAGAAGCCGCTTGGAATTAATGAGGTATATTACTAATTTATCACTGATTCATTTATGAAGGGTTTGAGGATGCTATTCTTTATAGCTGTTATTCTTATATTCTGATAGTATTAAATACAGTTTAAGTATTTAATACTATAAACTGTACTGTATTTACTATGTTATGTTATTAATATTTGAAAATAAACATATAAGTCAGTGCTATACTGTGTTCTGAAATGAATTTTTCAATCACCAAGCTATTCTTGCGTCTAAAATTCAAATAAACATTCAAATAATAGTCACCTTAGAAGGTGTGTATTCGGCTGCACTAGGACAGATAGAATCAGTAATGATGATGTAAGAAGAGCTTTGTCTGTAACATCTTTACATGACAATACAGAATAGGAAAAACTGGTGCAGTCACTTGAATAGGATACCTTCTGGAAGAATCCCTCAAGAAGCTCAATATTATCATTGAATATATATCCTTTGTATATATCCTCGAGGTATTATATTCAATGATATTATGCACCTACTGGGAAAAGAGATGTAGGAAGACCGAGGAAAAGATGGGTACCGGAACAGGTTATTCAATAAACCTAATCCTTGAAGTGAAGAAGAAGAAGATAATAGTCACCTCATATTGAAATACAGTATAATTTTAAAGAAGTGGAATGCAATCCAATAATGCAGTCTGTGAGAATATAATTAAATAATGATTTGTTAACAGTACTATTCTAAAATCATCACAATCACGAAGAAAGCTACTTTGAAGGAACAATGGTCCGTTTCACTCGACCTCAAAATATCAGAAAGTGAAAAACACGTAATTTGGAATGTTTAGAAAGCGAAACCTCCAGAAACAGACACTAAACTACAAATTTTGAATGCAACTTAATAACGGGGCCGTGAAGATACTAGCATTTTGGACAAAACCCCCACATGATATAAGACGCCTCACTAAATACCATGCTACAGAAAAGGCACACACAAAACGAAGCCCAAAATCCTCGAAAAAAGAACGGACAATAATTAAGGAAACGAATATTTGTCATTAGGGCAGATTCCTGGACAGAACGATATCGGGACAAAACGGCTAATTCGTACGTTGACGGCTCGTTGAGTCACTAAATAGCAGTGGCGCAGCAATTATGTGGACAAAATTATATACGACATCTCCTACAACAAGACTCCACCGAACTAGATCGTCCAGTCTCATATTTTCACAAGGTTTGATGGCATTATAATTTCCAGTTTCCTGTCGTTACACCGCCTGCTAGCAGCTAGTTCCAGCTCAAACCTTCTTCATCTTTCATTAAAAAGGAATCTGTCAAAAGTGTTGCTACCAGCACCCTTTCCCAAATAGTTTTGACAGTGTTCAATAAATTTTGTTCAATAATAATCAGTTGGTTTTCACCATCGATTCCTGCTTTCCTTGCTTTAAATCTGTCAGCCAACATTTGAAGAAGAGGTGTTTCAATACAGTACTTTGCAAACTCTACTATATACCTTGATATTATGATTAGGGAAATTGTTATTATAATTTTATTATTGAATATCTTCTTCTATCCATTCTATATGCTATATAGAATTAATATAATTATTATTAATATAGAATATAGTATTCTATTCAAATCCGTATCCTGAGTACATTTTGTTTTGTTATTTTATGACAAATTGATTGATTGAATTTGAATTGATATATTAATAAAAATAAGGATTCAAGGATAAGGTTTAATACTTAAGGTTTTGATGATATTAGAAACTGATATTAATGTAATCATACATTTATATACATGGATAATTATATCTATCACATTTATATTACATAGATAACAACTAACCAATATCAATTCCAATCATAATGTTATCATCATCCTCCCATTACCCACGCACAAACCTAGAGTTCATGTTGGCATTACCAACATCAATTCATTATATGTCACCAACATGAAAATTATGGACTGTCAAGCATAATCTAAAACTTTCAGAAGAAACAAAAGGTTCGTGGATAAGAGCAATATATAATGTTGTAGATAAGTTATTCAATAAATTAGTGAAGGGTTCGAAAAAAGATTGAACTGGAAAACACAGTGAAGCTGTACGATCCTAATCACTGCAGACCTGATCAATGAAGACTAGAACCAAATTGCACCCTGCTTTTGAGTTCAATTTTTATCTAACTATAAGATATAACAAGGAAAATTCTACAAGAACCTCTCTAAATGGAGATATAATGAGGAATCAACATACGAATGAACAAAACAAATATCATTAGGTGGAGCTGATTCAGATTGACGAGGGCAACATTCCAAGGAACCGTGGCGAGTGCATCAACAAAAATCATCCTACGCATCAAAACAATGTGAGGTAGTTTTTTCATCAACTGGGAATTTTCATAATTACATCTTTTGCATGTTTTAATTACATCCAGATACAATCAGAAGTCTCTTCAAAAACAGGAAAACTATTAACGCTTTACTTAACCAACTGGGCTTCATCATCAAATAATCACAACCACCCTTTTCCCCACCGCCAAAAAAGGACGTATATAATTACACACTGGATGAGTCATTTCTGGTTTAATTACCAGGCCGTTAGTGACCACAAGTCTCTACTTAAGATCGTCAACAAGAGATAGCTGTGCTCCATTATCACCTATCCTTTCCTGTGCATTGAGGCTTGTTTGTATTTTCACATCATCAGCAGATGGAAGCTTCCCAGTCTAGACATGGTATCCCTATTCGAAACTATCTGCTCAACAAAATCATGAAATAGTAATCTTTATTTGTCATAACAGTAACGCAATTATTTTGTAAATATAATTTCCTTGTGAATTACTGTAGATGAGCTGCTACAGATCAAATATTTATCTATTTTGTCATTACAGAACTGCAATTCTTTTCTAGATACAAATTTCATGTGAATTACTGTATCTGTTACAGGGGGTTAGGAGCGAAACTATAAGATGTAAAGAGTTTCAAGGATCATCAAGAATATTCTTCAATGCGTGAAAAAATAATAACTGTAAAAAGTAAAAATGTAATAAATATTTCATTAAAAATATGAGTAACAAGGGTTAATTTGCTAGATTATATCTGTGTATAACTTTATTATTGTTATCGGAGGCCTAAATCGAACACATGATTATTTTCATTTAAAAATCCTGTCTGTAACTACAAGAAAACTACAATACTAGTAATTCAATTCATCAAAAAATCATTCAGAAATATTCAATTTTCAAGCATAGTTAAAATTGTTCTATTTGAAAAAAATAACATTCTCAGAAATAGCCAACCAAAAAGTAAAATACAGAAGTTTAGAGAAGTCTGTAGATGAAGAAATTCAATCTTGTAACGAATTCGATCTGCAATTGTGAGAGTGAACCTGTTTCAGAAACTCATGACATGACTCTGGTGTCGCCAGAAGCTGACAGGAAAGTTTAAAAGTAAGTCAGTAGTATCGGGTGACCAAAGGGATAGATCGAAATACGAACATTTGAAGTTAAAAGTGAAAACTTCACCAGTGTAGCTGGTACATTTTGCTACGACTCCTATAATAACAATGAATTACCTCATTGATTAAATTAAATTTTCATCATTTCCTTTTATGTTTTGTTCTAATGTGCTTTTAAAAATGTTCAAAGTGTTGGAGAATTCACCACTATGATGGAACCATGTAAATAGTTTACAAGTTCACCCCGTGCAGCGCAAAGCGCCGCTCACTTGAATTTTCTAAAATTCTTAGTTTTAAATTCTATTTTGATTATCTGCAGCTGACAGCAGCTTAGTCATACCAATGAAATCCTACCTTGTACAGTGATTACTTCAGAAAACCTCTCTATCTCTGTGTCATTTCACAAACACTCAAAGGATTTAATAATTTAGTACATTTTATGTCAACAGATAGTGCCACAGGAAACTTTTTTCGATTTTTATCTATCTTTTGGCGCAAACCGCATCAAAATCGGTCCACTCACTTCACGAACTTTCCAAAGTCAGGCACGAAACTCTTTTCATATTATAAGATAATGGATAAGATTTTTTTACACAATAAATTTGTAAAAGGTTCTAATGACAATAATTAATTTTCAACCCATAAATAAATCATTTTCATCCAAGTGCCTTGGAAAAATTAGAAAATAAAAACAGCTTCCTTTGTGAAAAACTTTCACATGGAAACTTTACAGGGATCATTCACCTCATATGCCTTTTAGGTGCAATATGGTAGACAATCGTAAACCCAGTTGACAGCATACAAACCAAAGCCAAGGACAGCAGCATATAGTAAGGCACGGTATTGATTTATTTCATTGCTGAACAGGTTTATTTGTAGGCAAGAACCAGAAGACAACTGTGATATTTGCAACGCAGAGAATTAATGAATGAACTGACGAGGATTGCATGAATGAAGGGACCTACCACGAGAAGAATTTCTCATTATGAGAGAAAGAGAAGGACAAAGAATGAGCGGGAATGAGAGAAACATTAGAGGAGAGAAGAGAAAGAGCAAGAAATATTAAGATTACAGAGTAGAAGAGAAAAAAGTGTAGATTAAAAAGTAGAATACAGAAGAAGAAATAAAGTCATAGAGAAGGAGAAAGATATAAAAACGTAGTTGAAAAATATAAGAAAGGGAAAATGAGATAGAAAGACAAGAAAATAGAGAAATCAAAGGAGAAGAGAAGGAACTGAAGGATCGATCAGAAAATTTGAAAAAGGAAGAATATGAGACAAATTAATTATTAAAGAAGTCACAGTGGAAAAACAGAGAACACTAGAAAAACAACCAAGATTAGCTCAAAAAGAAGAAGGAATAGTAGGGCAAATAGAAGAAAGATACTAGAGAAAAATTGAGTAAATGAGTATGCAGGGCTGCTTGAAATGAAGTATGCGAAGAAGAGGAAATTGAAACAGCAGACCAGGAAAGACAAAAATGAGAATAAATAGTAAGGAAACCATAATTAAAAAGACTAAAATACTGACAGCATACTCCGATTAACACTGCTTTAGGATTGAGACCCGCTTGGTCTTAGTGGTGGAAAGCTCTAGGCCCGTCGTAAAGCAGTTTAAATCAAAGTATAGAGGAAAATTGTTGATGATAAAAGCTTAAGGAAGCGGTTGTTCCAGTGGTAGCAGGCGAGTCTAATCGGTGAGATTAGATAAGAGACGGCGCCTACCACTCCTGTTGTAACGGTGACCGGCTCCTCTAAATACAATTTATGAGCTTCAAAATCGCTTCCCGAAGGTTCGGAACCCACCTAAAGCTGTGGGCCCACTCATCTCGCATAAACCTTCCCATTATCCACGTACAAGCCTAGAGCTTATGTGGGCATCACCCACAGCAAAAAAAAATAAAATAATAATAATAAAAGAAGCGTAGTTACGAGACAAAGTATTTTTTTATATAGATGAACTATCACTCTAGATGAAATAAAATATTCGTGTTATTGTGAGAGTATGTAACTCTCGGGTATTAGATTAAAGAATACGTGTATTGGAATCAAATATAGAACTATACTTGTATTGCAATAGAGCCGAACAATATGGAGTGGTGAAACAACGTAGGTAGATGGTTGACTTTATAGGCGCCAGCATTTGTTACGATATTCAGCTTTTATTTGACATCTCGATGACCGAATTCAGTTCAGAGTCCATTGAACCAAAGTTCCAAGCTCCAAGATGATGGAGATGCATGTTTTTGGGTTGGGCGATACATTCGGATTCCGCACACCAATTTAGGGTGCAATCATAATGCAGTAAAAAAATGAAAACAACCATCGAAACAATGAGACTGAAGGAGGAATAAAATATGAGAGAAAGAGATTTGTCGAGGGTGCGGTTGTAATAAATAATTGCGCCAGGACAGTCAGCTCTGTCACTTGAATAAAACAATCCACAATGAATGGAGTTGTTTGCTTCATTCGTCATACTCGGCTGAGCTGTCCGAACCACCTCAGGAGACCCACTAGTCTACTATTTGCGCAAAATCACAACAATTGGACATAATAATGACAATATTTTAAAATAAATTACTCTCAGAGTCAAGCTTAATTCACAGCTACAGACACTTCAAGTACCCGACATACACTAACAATGTCATAATACAATTCATTATAATGAATATATTTCATTATACAATGAAATTTAAATGGGAGTATTCACATATCCCGGCAATCGACGTCATGAACACAATGAACAGCACCTACCGATGTAGATATGAAGACGCTCATTTAAATGACATTGAAGAATACTGTTTGGCACGTTACTTGTCGTTAGATGTAAATGGAACTCAAGATTAACCCGGTAAGATGTTGAAATGATCTAATTTGATCTACCTAAATGGTTTAAATCCTACTTCAATTTTACTAATTAATTCCTCAGTAAATAATCTATCTTAATCTATATTAATAAAAGAGAGTTGGTGTCTGTACGCTCGCTTATAACTCGAGAACGGCTGAACCGATTTAGATGATTTTGGATTCGTTTGAATTTTTACAGCACTGGTTAACATGATATGTATTAAAATATGAGAAAATCCTTTTATAATTAATAAATAGTTATTACATTAATGACATAACCTATCAAATATTCACAGAGCTACGTTCAAACTTGCCGGCACGAACGTGTACCTACAACGGAAAGATGATCGCAATTCAAGATCAGATTAATTAGCAAACATATTCAAAGTCCCCGTGGCTCAGTGCAAGAGTCTCTGCTTGATATCCTAGAGGTTGCGGGTTCAAACCCCGCTCTGGACCGTTTTTTTTTGCTCTAGGTTTTCTACTCTTCATTATTTTTTACGCTACAATCATCAATTAAGAATGAGTTATCGTTCGTATCATGCATGTTTTATTTTTTCTAATAATAAAATTGAAGAACGGAAATAAAATTAAAAAAATAAATAAAATAAATTAAAATAAAAAAATTAAAAAGAAAGAAATAAAAATGAAAAAAAACCTTGTAATTAAAAGAGGACTGAAAAAAAATTGAAGAAAGGAAATAAAATAAAAAAAAAAAATCAATTAAAATGAAAAAAATTAAAATAAATTAATAAATATGAAAAAAAATCTTTTAATTAGAATAGGACTGATAAAAAATTGAAGAACGGGAATAAAATTAAAAAAATATAGGCTAAATTAAAAAAAATTGAAAAGAAAGAATTAAATAAATAAATAAATATAAAAAAAATAATTGGGGAGGAGGGTGACATTTGATGGGAAGAGGGGTTGACATGAAGAGGGATATGTGGGGGTGACATTTGGGGGGGAATGGAGGGGGGCATTTGTGGGATGACATTTTTTGGGGGTGGCATGAAGGGGGGGCATTTGTGGGGAGAAGAGGGGTGACATTGGGTGGGGGAAGAGTGCGATACAGAAGTTCATAGGACAGCTTGTATATTATATTTTCCAGTCGACTGGTACTTCAAATGAGGGCAGTGGCATTTAGACTAGGCGTACACCGGTTAGTCAAGACAAGAGAAGACGATTTTAGTCACAGTAATTCACATATTTGCTTATAAAGCAGCACACACCGACGCAATGACTAATCAGTGTGTGTTGCTTCATAAGCAACTATGTGAAGTACTGTGACTAAACGTGACTTATCTCGTCTTGTCTTGTCTTGACTAACCGGTGTACGCCTAGCCTTAGACGTTGCCATGGTCAAGATGACTTCTTTATCGACTAAATGAAGTTTCCTATTTTTTTCAACAAACTTGGCTTGTTCAGAGATACAATCAAAACCTGAATAAATGCAGAATATAGTTTGATGAAAGGCTCAATACAAAATACACATAAGTTAAACTTTACTCAATTGAAAGCACATTCCAATTTGCAAACGTCGCAATTCCGAGATTATCAAAATGACCTTATTTAGGGAAGTAGACCTCATTATCGAAAGCAACCTGACCTGACCAAGGAGAAGAACGACAGACGAAGAGAAAACCAGAGAGAGAGAGAAAGCTGTCTTTGGCAGAAGCGTGGCAAAAAGTGCACAGGTCGCACACACACAAAGCGATAAACATCTTGCTCATTAAAATTGTTTGCAGTCGAAGGCAAGGCCAAGCAGACATCCCTTCTAGCCCTTCCAGAGGCAGGCACAGGAAGCTAGCCCTAAATAAATGCCTCGCCAACAATTCAATCTGGAAGCTGCGATCCAAGGCGGAAGACTCTAGTGTCGCAGATCGCAAGTTGAGCACTGAAATACATCCTTGGTTGGCTTCTTATTTAATCTCTTTCTTCTTCATCTCTTCTCTACCAATAATTTCTTGAAGTGTTTCCCTTCCAATAGTTCTTTGCCATGTTTCATCTTCCTCAGTTCATCTATTCATTTTGTATTCCCCTCACTCACTACCACCATCGTCCTTCTTCCATTTTATGCCTCTTCTTTTATTCATTACTTATTCTTATTACCCCCATTTCTTCAAATTTTGTGTCACTTCTTTCCTGTATTTCTTCAACTTCAATCAACCTCTTCTGTTTCAGATTCCTCGCATTCTATTACATACCTATTATTAACCTTCCTTTCTTCACTTGCTTTTTCCATTCTATTCTTCTGCTTCCAGCTTCTTTCATGCTCTTCTATTGCTCCTGCCCATTTTCTACCCATTCCTTTTATCGCCTTCTATTTCCTTCCTCCTCTACATTTCCCTTCTTCCTCTACTTTTCCTTCTTCTTCTACTTTTCCTTCTTCCTCTACTTTTCCTTTTTCCTTCTTCCTCTACTTTTTCCTTCTTTTTCTATTTTTCCTTCTCCCTCTACTTTTTCCTTTTTCTTCTACTTTTCCTTCTTCCTCTACCTATTCCTTATTCACATTCTTCTTCTTCTTCCGCATTAAAATCATCATCATCATCATTCTCCTCAATCTTCTCCTACATTTCATTGATTCATTCTTCTTTCTTTCTTTCTTTTTACCCATCTTTCAAGATTTGATTCACTTTTCAATCAACTTCTTCACCATTACCGTCTTTCCCTTTAGTTGTTCATCATCATCATTACCTTCTAACATTTCTTTTCTTCTTCTTCTTATTCTACTACTTCTAATAATTTTCCTATATCATACTTCTCCTCCGTCTGTTCTCCTTCACATTTTTCTCCAACACCTTTATTCTTCTTCGTTTACTTCAACATCTTCTTCTTTCATTCCTTATTCCTTCCTTTCTTCTTTCCTCATTACTCCGCTTTCCCCCTCCTCCCCTTTCCATGTTCAACCCTCTTTCTCAATCTCCGTCTTCTTCTATTCCTTCCTCCCTGTCTCCTTTCCTCTTTTCATTTCCCTTCATGATCACCCTCCACTCTCCAAGCAGCTCTACCACATCGCAGCAGCCTTCACCACTGAATGCAGCCTTCTCCACGTGCTCTATCAGATGGCACATGTCAATGCTCTTTACCCGGACACACTTATTGAAGGCCTGACCGTGGCAGCAGCAGCTACCTTACCACTTGTCATGCCCCCATTATGCAACAATGACAATTATGATGCAGATAAACATTGGCATTAGTCGCCTGTCCACTTGCAACTTGCATCCAAACAGGTTGACAAGACACACTGCAACAGTTTGCAACAATACTATCATCCAAAAGTCCACACTTATACAGGGAGTTTGCAACAATCTTGCATACCGCTATTATCCAACTATACACAGTTATATAGCATACAAACACCTTCACCGCTAATGAGAATACATAGATATATACACAGGGTGAGAATCGATGCGATAAATCCACCTTCAACCAAAACCCAGCCGCAGTTTCGACACATCGACATTTTCCATCTAAATTGGACCAAGAACTCGAACGACATCCAGATGGCGTCCTAAAAACATCGGTTGCGAATGTTTCTGAACTGATAGCCAATTTGCTGGTCACCTGCATTCCAGGGCTGATAAGAAGGATGAGATTCTATGTTGAATGGCATGCTTTGAGAATTTCCTGGTTTTCATCTTGGGGATGAGGAAATCTATGCCATTTCAATACAAGTCGGAAGTTTTGCTGACCAGCCATAATTTTGCTCCCAAGATGGTCAGCTTGATATATAATATAGTTTACCTTACATAGTTTATTTTCTACATAGTTTACTCTAAATAGTTCACCTCACATATTTATTTCATTTATTCAATAAATATTATTTCATCTACTCTACACCTAATATGTCACAAATTCCACGTTCATCCCGTACATCGTTCACCAAGAGGTTACAGCAAGAGAACAAAGTACCTTATGAGAGTATTTATTATAAACTATAACGGTAAATTTTATAAACCACCTAACCAAACAAAAAATTTTAAAAGTATTTGAAGGCTTCAAATTTTCCAAGTTAATTAATACTTTTCAAATTATTATTGATATGAGTGCATTGATGTAGGTTTAAGTGCATTGTTTCATTTCAATATAATCTACCTAAATTCAAAATTTCTAGTGTATAGTTTTTGGACTGTGAATTTCTGTGTTGGAGTGAAGTGAAGACGTCTTCTAATTTCCCACTGGCGAACAAAGTTCATCTTATGCCAGTGGTTTCACCTGAATTATGTTTTTGCTTTTTATGTATTTTGTAATCTTGTGTGTGTGAAATAAATTTGAATTTGAATTTAAGATCTCTAACTAATAATTTATCTTCTAATTTTAGACTTCATTATTATTTACAAAATTCAGGAGAAACAGTTTTGGGCTAAGCATGATGTTTTCTCCCAAATGAGATGTTTCATGATTTCTGTAGTAATAAATAATAAGTGTCACAATGAATGATAAGGAGAAATCAACCAACCATTTCATACATAATATTGTTCTTAAATTAATAAATAAGCATCACAATGATTTCATTATTATTTACAAAATTCAGGAGAAACAGTTTTGGGCTAAGCATGATGTTTTCTCCCAAATGAAATGTTTCATGATTTCTGTAGTAATAAATAAGTGTCACAATGAATGATAATGAGAAATCAACTAACCATTTCATACATAATATTGTTCTTAAATTAATAAATAAGCATCACAATGAATGATAATGAGAAATCAACTATAATATTGTTCTTAAATTAATAAATAAGCATCACAATGGATGATAATGAGAAATCAACTATAATATTGTTCTTAAATTAATAAATAAGCATCACAATGAATGATAATGAGAAATCAACTATAATATTGTTCTTAAATTAATAAATAAGCATCACAATGAATGATAATGAGAAATCAACTATAATATTGTTCTTAAATTAATAAATAAGCATCACAATGAATGATAATGATATTGTTTTTGGCAATAGAGTCTTCTTATTAGCAAGTGCATCATCAACGAAGGTATAAGTGTATACTATTATAATAAAGGATAAAGACGCCTAGAGTAGATGGCACCAGCCTGAAGAAGAGGACCATCGGCATCCGATTACGACCCGTGGGCTACAAGCGATAACTGGGTGGCACTGGCAGCGTATATAGGGTGTGCACGGCACAAAGCAGCACCACCGAGAGTATGTTGTGTGTCCACGCTGCAAGAAAACAGCTGACAGCCGGGAGGAGGAGGAGGGTGATGAGGGAGGGGGTGAGGGGGTAACCAAGCCGTGCAAGGAGTGTACGTTTTAATTGCCAGTGCAAGACATGGTTGGGTTGCCGACTTCTTCTCGTTAGCAGCGGAACTTGCAAGTTGCATCCAAGCAACGGCCAGCCACAACTTGAACTTTTTCTACTTATTTTGCCCGATTTTTAAGGTTCTCAGGTTCCGATGGGAATCCCATCTCTTCTCACAATCACACACACATTCACTTATACCACTCTGCATACTCTATGAAACAAATACTAAGGACAACACGCACCTATCGTTTCAAGATTTAGGCCTAACTCGGTTCCTATTTAATTATGAATCAACATTTGAAAGCCAGTAAAATATTAATTAATGTATGATGCACGATGCCTATAATTCATGATGCCTATTTAATAAATCAACATTATATAAATTTAAAAATAGAAGAAAAAATCTTTATAAAATCTTTAAATTCTTTATAGAATCTTATAGAATTATATATAATTCTTTATAGAATCTTTATAATTTGCATATAAAACGTGCATGTATTTGTTGTAATTTTAAAATTCAAAATATACACACATATTTCACAAATAATATTTGTATAGTGCGAGCCATGTGATTCTTTATTGCAAATATTGAAATTAAATTTATGATTGCAAGAATTATGCAATTATTTATGATAGATATCAGAATTCATTTTTTCTTATACACAATTCGTTTGTATTTCTATTTCTTTTTGATTATCTCCTTTTGTTATGTTGCACTCACAACCACAGAAATTATCTCAACTATGATTAACATTCTATCCTAACATACACTGTCAATAAACTATTAATTCATGCTTAGACTACTCAAGTTGGACATTTTCAATAGCCATTAATAACCAATAAATTTAGTAACTTTAGGTAACTGACTTACTGGCTAGTCCTGTTACAGGAGTAATTTTCAGATAAATTTATTTTAGTGCAGTCTTTTCTGAAGATGAATTTCCTTTCGTTCTTGAGCCATAGTAGTGAGATCCCACTACTAGAGCTCACAAGATAAGTTCACCTCTCTTTTAGGGACAACCATTACAATGATCCTGACTTACAGCAAGGTACTGTACTACAAATGTTATGGTATACTACAAAAGGTATGGTACTTGACCTACAAATTTAATAGTTTTCATCACTCAAGTTCAACACGTACTATAGGGAATCAATTAACATAATACATTCAGAAAGATAGTGAGCGCCTACACGCTACACCAACAATAAAACAAACGCCTGATTCAAATACGGTCATAGTGTCTATTTTAATGGATTATGCCAACTCAGCAGAATCTCCAGGCTACAAAATTGGCAAACGCGAGTTGTCGCCGGGCGAATAAACAAGATCAAGATGGAGGATATGGCGAAACAGGGAAGATGGCTGTGGAAGTCTATATATTATCTACATTATATTTATAAATAATCGACGCGGGACTGATGGGCAATGGTGATATGCTATTATGTTGTCGCCGGTTGCCAAACAAGGAGTGTGGCTGAGAAAAAAGAGAGGGATCTTGAGAAAGAGAGAGAGAGAGAAAGAGTAAAAGAGCGCGTTTAAAGAAGATTCGCAACATGAATAAACTCATTTCGACGCTGTAGTCACCGCACCACGCCGCGGGTTGTCCTGCTTCCATGAGCGAGACAAAAAACGTTATCAGAAAGCATATCGGAGATCATACAGCATTGAAGTGTCTTGCGTTTGCATAACTGAAGATTTGCCGCCTGAACGACCAAAATAATAATTAATTTCAACACCAGTCATGGTGATAGTAGTATGATATGAACCTCTAAGCCTCTACGTCTACTGGAACCATTTTCATCTGAAAACGTCCAAAATGCTAACATTGAATCAAATACATTTCCGAAATCGTGACTTTTTTCTGAAATCAATGTGCAAAGAATTTGGGAAAAATGTCAGCATTAAAGAAATTTTCTTTTTAATGACCTGAAAACTGTAAATTGTTGTTTGCAAATTTTGCAACTGCAAATTGTAGATTGGCCTGCAAATCCAATGGTTTAATTTTCAATTTCATAAATATTATTTTTGTTGTAAATGGCGTAAATTTTTTATGTCTTCAAGAGCCATTATTTATTTATTGTGGTGGCGACCACACGATGACAAGTGTGCATGCATACAATGGCATCTTGGGAATGGAATTCCCATTCACTTGCACTACAAATGTCATCCACAAGTATGCATGCATACTTGTCATCGTGTGGTTGAGCCCTTACTGTCAAGTTTATTGTTCAAAATGAGAATATCCTATGCTATGCCTAATGCTTTCTAGTAACTCATTCATTTTCACCATTATCATCATTATTGAAATTGAAATTTATTTATTTCTTCTTCGTGTACAATATACAATGTTGGGAAAAAACATAATTCAATTTGAAGAAGGTTCCTCATATGGGCAAATGCCTGTGGGTGAGGAGCGAGTTTCAAATATCAATAAATTAAGTACCGTATTTAAAATAATATATATACATGATAAAATACAAACAAAATGCAAGCTTATTATACAGAAGAAACTATTGACAAAATTATTATGAATAAACATAAGAACAGAACAACTAAATACAATATACAGCAATACAGTATTGCTATAACATCTTGAAGAAGTATGAACAATTACGAAGGTTTGATGGATAAAAGTAATATCCTAACCTAACCTAACCTAAACTCAAGTTTTATTTGCTTCAACAGGATGAATTTTTGAAAAAATAATTGTGAACATAATTTTATATGAAAGTACATATTTAGAAGTGTGTATTTGAAGTGCGAACATGAAGAAAACGTACAAATGATATAGATAGTACAATAAACTTTGAAAAGAGCCAAGGAAGGTTTAAAACAATAAGGAGAAAAGTAGCACCATTCATTCACCTTCACGATTATTTTATCGAGGAGATTTCAATCTAGATACTGTTCGAATTTAAAGAAAGATGCGTGGCGCCACACGTTTTGATGTGCTTCAAATAGTGGCCGGGGTCGAGATGAATTAAAAAAAGGGAAAAAAGAAAAACTTGAGAAGAGCAATAGATTACCGATGAAGAACAAAGAAAGAGGTATAAGTACTGTACCGGATTGGAGGAAAGATCATGTCTTCATTAGTTCTGTGAGCTATCTTTACTTGCATTTTGCTTTGCTTTGTTGTTTTCAAGTCTTCAGTTGTAAGCTAATTAATTAGCCGGTTCTTCTAGTTTATTCTTTTTTACGATTGACTATCAAGTAGAAAGCAGATGAGCAGAAGATCGTGTTGTTTACTTGTTTACTGGAATACTCTTATAAAATTTATTCAATAATAACATAGCATTATATTTTTCCCAATTCTCAAGTAAAATAAACGGTATCAATCACAAAGCAAATCGGGAGCTTTGATAAGAATGTATGTATCAATACAAGAATACAAATAAATATTTGAATAACAAATCTAGTAGAGAGAACCAAAATACCTACAAAAATTTACAATTACAACATTTTATTAAATTTTACTTCGCAATTTTCTTTACTTAAAATGATTTAATAATACTTTATTTTGATAATACTTCACTAATTCATTTCCTCTTTGCTCCTGGCTCTCTACATCAAGATATACATGTAATAATTTTAAGTAAAGAAAATTGCAAATAAAAATTTAATAAAATGCTGTAATTGTAAATTCATATTCATAACTTGGTTCTCTCTACTAGATTTTTTATTCAAATATTTATTTGTATTCTTGTATTGATACATACATTCTTATGTATGTCAATGTCAACATGCCTATTAATGCATAGAATATAGAAAAGATGACTACCCATTTCTATGCTACCTTTTATTTAGCCTACAGTACAAACTAACTCACAGTAATAATATTGAAATGTCATATTTTTCCAGTTGTCTCATGCTATGCAAAATTAGAAAGTCTCTACATTATCCAGAAGTCCTGCACTTCTCTATTCATAGATTTCATACGCTTCTTCAAAGACGTTTTTGTTGCTAATGATACCCACTCAAGTCTATCACTTGTAGTATGAGCTATGAGGTGAAAGACGGTAATTTTTATTTACTTATTTATTAAACAATGGGTACAATTGGTAATTAATGGATTAAGTATCAACAGGCTTACTCCCAAACCTATCCCTTTTCTAATTTATGAATGGAATGGTTGTAATGAGGTTGTGTGATGGTAATGAGGTGAAAAATGATGCAAAAAACAATTAAACGGCAAGTCGAACCCATGTTTTCAAAATAGTAAACGACACAGTAACTGTTAACAGTAAATGTCTGAGGAAAGTACACTTCATTCACATAGTCATCAATTTCCAGTTTTTCAAGTTCAGTTACAATGGTGCAACAAAACCTTTCACAATATTGTATTGTGATGTTTGTTGTGTGCTTCCCACACAACTCCATATTAGTCGCCATATATTCCTGAGCACTGGCACCCTACAGATTCGTGCTTTTTTCATTCCAGTTTTCGATTATTACTTTATATTTGAATATTCACAACCAGTTCTTTGCCTCGACTCTATGCATTTTCCCTCTGCTTTGGCAAACTTTGAGTTATAACAGTTATGCCTTGGTTTAGAAAAAAACACTACAGTGAATGACACGCATATATAGAATGTATTAGGGTTTTATAGTGTGTACCATAAAGAGTTCACTGGCTTCGAAATGTTTTTTGCCTCAGCCTTCTCGATCGTCGACAAACATTCGCTCGTTCAATTACCGACCGACCCAGCTCTCATCACTAATTCAAGCTGATTGAATTAGTTTGCCGATGGAAGAAGAATGGTGACGAAGCGGAAAATGAAGCTGAAATGAACACTTCCACGACTTTTCCATGTCTCGAAGATATCTTTTGACAAAGGTGACATTTATGATTCCGCCCAGGACACATAGATACAAGCGATTTTATGTTAGTTGCAGTATAGGGAGTCCAGACCAATCTTGCAGAAGAACCCCATGCTCCCAGCTTGCGTACTAAAATGCCAATTCCGTTGCCAGCTTCGAATAATTTATTGTCTTTTCATGGGCGAAATGATAATGACGCCTCAGATTTCATATCCAGTAGTTGTCGTTATTTTCGTTTCCCATCATCGACTATTCACTTCCGTTTTTTCTTATACTACATTGTATATTACTAGTTAAGATTTTTGTTGGTTTTCTTATACTCATAAAATTATCGCTTCAAATCATGGTCCAACACTGGCAGGTGTCCTAAACGTTTTTAAAAATAAATTTTTCGTTATAACCTAGCCTGAGTTACTATATCCTATTTCTCTACAATAATAATTTGTTCAATCCCTGCTAATGAACTACCAAATTGACATTTCAGATAAATTCTGTTGAGAAGTGTTGTCCCAGTTGTGTTGAAATGCTCTCAAAGTATAGAATGACACAACTCATCTAGGACTGTCATCTAGGATTAGAAAAACAATCGGGATCTATGCATATTGATTCGTATTGAAATATATACCGCCTGTCAATGAAAGCTCAACAATACCCTCTGTCAGAAAATTATTTTGTATAAAAAATTTAATCCAATGATTTTCAATCATTGATGAAAGATTCATGAACTTAATGGACCTTCAGTATTAAGCGACTTATAAACGGGGAAAATAGAGACGGAAAGTTACTGGCCGCCAGTAACTTTTCATCTCTACTTTCCCCGTTTATAAGCCGCTAAGTAAAAACAAACCTGTTTGTTTTTATTTGCCACTCCACGGGTAAGTTGAAGAGGCAAGTACTGGCCGCCAGTAACTTTCTATCTCTACTTTCCCCGTTTTTAATCCGCTTTAGATCGGTTCCGAACCACCGAGAAGCGATTTTAAAGCTCATATTATATTCAGGAAAGCCAGCTTCAAGAAAGTGATCACCCTTCCATTGGGAATAGCAGGCGCACGTCTCTTAACAAATCAAAGACCGGTGCGACCACGAAACTTACCTACTATTGAGATAAAAATACAGACTAATCAGAAAACATTATTGATACACCAACAATATCCGGTTCTCATGAACAAACACAACCTACTGTTTTAAACCCGATCAGATGAAAAGTAGATTTTTATAATGCAACACAAAGATTAAGAGATAGAGCTAAAACCTGCCGTCGAAAGGATAGGCTGTTGAAAAAATAATATTGTAAAAACATAAACGATTGATTATTATTAAGCGTCAGCTCATTTACGGGTCGTCGAGAAGTAAGTGCAAGCCTCACAACAAACCTAACCTAACCTCGTTAAAAAGAAGAAGAGAAAGAGAAGCGGATATCCAACTAAACAGGCTGTTGAGAGATCGTTAAGAGGGAAGGTGGTTATTTCGTTTCTTTTCTTCTCTTTTGTTTAAAAAGACCGGTTCGACATAGAGGAAGAGACCAACGAAAGAAAAGGCAAGCAGAAATAATAATGTGAAGTGAAGAGCAGTGACCGTACATCCATAGAAACAGAACAAATGTTAATGATTAAAATTACTAAAATATTATGAGAATTAATTATTACAAAGATAATAGAGAAGACGGTATTTTTTATTTTACAGTACCGTATTTATAATGCGCATAAAATATGTAGTTACAAACACTGTTGATTTGATTAATTCAGAATTGATATGTTGCTCGTTATATTAAGCATTTAAGTATTATTTCAAATTAATGAGAAATCTTGCTCAAAGCATTCAAAACCCATAAAGTTCCAAGGCTTCAAAAATTCGTACTTTCAATAATTTAGGTTTTTAAAAATTTAAAACAATAATTTTTTTAAATATACGTACACATAAATTTGAATTTGAGTTTACATATAAATTATAAATTTATTTATATTGTATGATTTATTCTATCATTATTGATTTATTATTAAGTTATGTATTTCATTTTATTTCTATCTTGTGATTTGAAATTGTTTTTATGGCAAATAAAATGATTTGATTTGAATCTAAATTCAAAAACCCTGGAGACACAAATGGAACAGTGAAGAACTACGAAGTCAGAATTCACCAAAACCTGTACAAACTCTAGTGCGCTCTAGCGCTGGATGCAGCTAACTAAATCCTTTGCGTGCTAGAAAGAGTATTCAAACAATGTTAAATGGTGACAAATACAGTACCTATTATTGTTCTCCGCTTACTTGTATCAGCGTATAAGAGACCAACAAGAGTATACGATCAACAGAATAAGACCAACACAATGAAAGTGTACTTGGAGTGGTATACAAGACTGTATAATCACAGTGTGGTCATTGGTGTGAAAAAATCTATAACATAGTGTTGGAACATTTTTTATTCTCGCCACTGTCATACTTTTGTCAAATTTTTTTAAAGCCCTCCGTAAATTTCGTTTTCCCACATGACTGCATGTCGGTTTTCCAAAATGGATCAACAAATAATCATCTTAATTTTTTTTAATTTTGATGTGAGATTAAAGGCAAACATGAACCTATTCACTCATTCGTCAAACTTATTTTAAGAAAAACAACATAAAAAATAACTTTTCCAACATTAAAAGTAGTCTCTCATTTCAGTATCGCAAATTTCACTCATTTTAAGTTTCATTCAAAAAATTTGTTAGGTGATAATAACATTATTTATAATATACATTCTAAGATAATAACATTTTCAAGTTACAGCAACAATTCTAGCGATGTTTATCTCAAATATATTCAAGACCATCCTCACATTCCAGCTTTGCAAATAGCGACCGAAGGAATAAACTGCGGAGTGTCGCTTTTAATGTTTTTTCCAATAGTATTTACAATAAAATTCCGAAAAATTCATAAATTTTAATCTGAAAGAGGGTGATACCGTAGATGTTCACAGCCAATACATCACATTACATCCCTTAAATCTGGACGATGTTGAGCCATCGTGCAATATTATCCAATTATTAGTACAATTATTTACTCACATACATTCACATAAAAGCTCACAGACACAAAGTCCATTACAAGCCTTATTGACATTTTTAGTAGAAACAAAAGAAGAAATACATCGCACTTTACTAAATCAGTGAAATTAAAACAATTTAAGAGATTAGAAGAGACGATTTATGAGGAAAATAGAAAAAAGTTGATCAAGAGGAGATGTTAATATAATGTAAATGTAATATACAACTACAGACGTTAAAAACTCTACAGCTACACTATAAAGGTGAATACTCTATCTTATCGTTAGGCAACAACCTGAAATTGTTCAACTTTTTGTGTAGTAGTGAAGGTGACATTGTGATAGTTATCCATGATGAATAAAAAGACTGGAAGTTGTCATAACCACAAATTTATTAAAGAATCAAGATACAGGTTACGGTATCCCATTTTACCTGAGATTGATAATGGTGTAACTACCGAAACCGGTACTCCGATATTTTAATAAATTTGTGGTTATGACAACTTTCAGTCTTTTTATTCATTACATTGTTTTGTCAAAAAAAAAACAGTATTTTTATACCAATTTCAATATGTGTTACCTGTTAAATGGGATCCTGTGAACTCGAAGTCGTCGTCCTGGTCCCAGTGCTTCAGCGAGAGAGTGCTCAGCGGCGTCGCGTTGGCGAACTCCAAGTTAGCGAAGTGCCAGTCGAGAATCTGACGGTCACGAGATGACAGGTACACGTCGCTGCATATTCACAACAAAATTAATGAATAAAAGAATTGCAATAAATAAAATACAATAGAAATATTACATAAATTATGAATAAATAATATTACATAATTTATTCAGTGCTCCCACAAAGAGAACAAAGTTGGAAAAAAGTGGCATGAAGAGAAAATTGCTACCACACATGCGCGACTCAGAAAATTTTAGTTTAATATCAGTTTGTCCAACATTGTTTAGCTTTCACTAAGCGTGATAATTCTGAAATGGCTTTTTCTAGGTTAGGCTATCGCCCGGTTTATATTTTTCTATAGATAAGGTGAGTTTCATTCTTTACAATAATGTTTCACGAGTGACATTTATATAACTAGCCTACTTAGTAGGTTTATTCTCATGCGAAATGTTGGGAGCTTTGGAGCAGACGCCATCTTGGATCTCTGTCCACTTTTTCCCAACTTTGTTCTCTTTGTGGGAGCACTATAACTATTAAATCTTTCAAAATAAAACATAAGGAAATAATTGTGTTCTGCTAAGCGAACACCAGTATCTGCAAACCCCATTTTCAACATTGAACCAGTAGTTACAGTTGATGGTTTCGATAATGTTGGTTTTAATTGATAAAAAATTATGTACTGCGAGATTTCATTAAATGATTCAACAGAAACCAAATTTTACTGAACTTACTAATGAACGTTGTTTTGGTTAGGATTTCTTACAGTCGAGAACATAAAAATCAATTCAACAAGAAATTTGCTAGTGATGTCACCACAACTTTCCAAACAGAAAAAAATCAATGACAATACAGTATTATACAAATAAGAACATAAGAAACTACTTCCCCAAAAGAGCAAGCTCGAGCTTGGGGAAGGAGACATATGTATGATGTAAGTCTGAAGAAAAAAATATTTCATTGTAAGCTATGATTGTATTGTATGCTGTTTATTGCTAAGTATAAAGTATAAAATAATGTTAAATTGTTAGAGATTCGAGTAAATTTAAATGTCACATTCTTTGCAGTAACGGGGTTTCACTTAGCAGGAGAGTTTTCAATATATTCAAAAATATGTCTTTCCAACAAAAATTTGAAAATTTAAATCAAGTAGAATTTCATCAATTTGCAAGCTGTTTTGGCTAAGATTTTTGAGCCATGAAGTGAAAAATTCAAAAACTCATACCAATGCCAGCATTTACAATATTCTTTAAATTATTATTGCAGTTTATTTTTTCATAATAAAGCACCTTAATTCAATTTTTTTTTCAATTCACAGATAATACCACAGTTCACGTGTTTGAGCCACCAGACTTCACGGTGATTAAGTGGTTCATGAAGTCAAGGACTGAGCTGATTCAACTGAACAATTAATATTCCCACAGGCGGAATGCAGTAAGACTCTGTTCTCTCTGTAATATGAAGGAGGAAGAGGATGTAGTCCACTTCATTGCCAGGTGCCCGGTTCTGGCAGAAATCAGAAGGCGACACTTCAGTAAGACCCTGCTTGCTATCGCTGAGCTGAAGTCGCACCTAAATGGGGACAACTGGAAGCTAGTAGAACAATACTGCAATAGGCCTGTAGAGGCCTGGAAATATAGATATTTCTTGACTCAAGAATTCAATTTCTAATTTAACTGCACAAGATGTACCATTTTCTATTTCTTCTCCTTTTTGTAAAGTAATATTTTTCCCTATTTCTTGTAATTATGTGAATTTCTATTAAAAAATATAGATAAATAAAGAGAAAAAAAGCTTGCCAACTCCTCCTGACGGCACTCTGCCATGGAGAATACGCTGACGATAAAGATTTGTTATTGTACTTGATTATTTTCAAAATTGTAATACTGTTTCATTCAATAAAGGCCATTATTTATTTATTTATTATTTAATACCACAGTTCGCTTTATTATATTCAGTTATTCAAACAAATATATTCAGTTGTTTAGAAGGCTTCTTCCAACACCAGTGCGGGCAGAGCCGGGATCTGAGATGAAAATATTATGACTGATAAATCATTATGTGTGCCATCAAATGATTTTGGATGAATATACCCATTAAGATACATCAGTCATCCCGTCCGAACCGGGCCCAGCCCGCACTGGTGAGAAAGAAACCTAAAAGATACATGATATGTTCCATAGCCTTCAAAATATCAATTTTCCATGGATGAAAAAGACATCATACATCTAAAATAGAAAATGTTCTTATTCAAAAAAGTATGGAAAATGATACGATATTAATAGAAACATCATCTTAAACTCATTAAGAGTTTGGTGCCCGAGTAGATTTTTGAAAGTTCGTGGAGAAGTTTGATTGGACCGATTATGATGGGGTTTGCGCCAAAAGAAAGATAAAAGATCGAATTTCTGCAGGATCTATTTGTTTTTCAAAAATAATAATTTTGAATGGGAGAAAAATAATGAAAACTAAAAACCGTTGGCATTAAAATTTACTTAATTATTAAATCTACTGAGTTGGTTTGTGAAGTGCCACATAGATAGAGCTTAGAAAGCTTTTTCTAAAAGTAGTACAGTGACTATAAATAGTCTCACTGTACAAGGTAGGATTTCATTGGTATGACTGAGCTGCTGTCAGCTCCAGATAGTCAAAATAGCAACTAATTAAAACTAAGAATTTTAGAAAATACCTGTGGCGCTATCTGTTGGCATTAAAATGTACTAAGTTATTAAATTTACTAGTTATTAAATTAGTAAGTTTGTGTAATCCCGAAAGATAGAGCTTAGAAGCTAAAAGTAGTACAGTGACTATAAATAGTGATTATCACTGTACAAGGTAGGATTTCATTGGTATGACTGAGATGCAGTCAGCATAGTCAAAATAGCAACTAGCCTATTTAAAACTAAGAATTGTAGAAAATTCAAGTGGTTGGTGCTTTGCGCACACGGGGTGAACTCGTATTAAACAAATTATAAAAGCATAAAATCAAGTATACAGCAAATCAAAACAATGAATTCTTTGTCGAAAGTCAATGAAATCAATGAATGAGAGAGGTAAAAGTACCTCTAAACCTTTACCTGTAAGGTTTAAAACCTTTATATTATCAGAAAAAAGTTAGTGAGTCCATCCATCGTCATTACTAAATGTAGCCCAAAACCTTCAACTTTGTACAATCACTATAGATAAGCTCTACATCATCAGCGTCGCATATTCAACAGTCTTCAGTCTTGTATGAAACGCGATGATCTTCTACAAACAAAAAATCTTCACAGGCAAATAAGATTAAAATGCATAGTGATACATGCAATTAATAAAAAATAATTGATGAAAGTTATAATTCAGGAATAAACTACAATAAAAATTTAATATAGATGATTGTACGTCTTGTTAACAAAGCAACATTATTAAATTAAACTTTGTTCGGAATTCTCATGCAACTAAATATGATTAGTAACTTGAAAGAAATCTAAAGAGGATGTATAAACAAACTAAAAGATTAAAATATCTAAATTTTGTTTCTTCATATCTAGGTCTACAACTTTTTACAAGAAACTACTGAAATTTTAACGAATGAACATGCTTTTTCTACAAATAATCAGGTATTTTACAAGTGCATCTAAAGGAACGGAAATAGAATTTTATTTATTACTACAAGTAGTCTGTGCAAACCTTAAACTTAGGGTACATAAGTGTACCCTAAGGTTATAATAATAATAACCATTAATTAATTGTCATTATTAACCATTTAATTGTATTAATTTATAATGCAATATTGCGCTTATGGAGTACAACAGTGCTGCCAGATTGTGCAAGTGATCGTAGCTGAGAAAGTCAAGTCGGCTGATGGCATTTTCAACAGAAACACGGCAACAGTGCGCTTATATTTGTTATTCAACATTGTAATAAGAATCTTAAGGTCTACGTCTACTCAATCAAAACATTCTAAAGTTTGCACAGACTATATATTTTTCTATCAAGCAGATGCTAGAGGATGAGAATCAATGACTGAGACTAGCATACGAAAAGCAAGACAATAAATCCCAAATACATTGAATCAAACAATATTTGGAACATAGATTACCTAGGAGGTGAAGCTTCGAGTTCGTGCAGTTTCTCTTCAATTTCTTTTTGTTGCTCCATCAGCTGATCATACTCCTGCCGAAATAACAGCAAATTAATTAATAAAAGGCAATCAAAAGTCACAACACAATAGCATGCAGACATAGTATATTATCACACTTCGATTGAAACCTAGACTTTTCCCAACAAATTTAACATTTGAAGAATTCAATGTGTTAACAATTAGACAATTGTACATAATGAATGTAATAAAATATATTAATAAACATAAAACTGATTTTGTCCCTCAAATAACACAGCCAATAACCAATACAATCTGAGAACCACCTCAAATAAATATCTAATCTATAATACTAACATTGAAAATATCAGAAGACAACTCATATACATAAGTACCAAAATTATAAATAAGTTGCCTGAACAATTTATTAGCTGTGCCAAAATAACAAAGAAAATAAAACAAGACATCAATAGTTGGATTAAAAGGAACTATTTTTTCTACCTATGAGAACTTATCGTAATAGAGGACTCTTCTGATTTGTGTGCTTGCTTGCTCATTTAGTGCAGGCTGTTTTTGATCTGTACTGGACTATCACACCTTCCTGTATCACACCCTTACTCCTTGCATCCTTCCTCAACTTCCATGAATTGAAAGCCTTCCTTTCCTATGACATGGATATCCATAGTAGGGATATCCATATTTCACCACAACTATTCTTTTTTTTGGATTATCATTCTTTCTATTGTTTTATTAACTTTTCATGCTATTATTGTATTGCTTGATGTATTTTATGTTGTTTTATTGTTGTGTGTGTGAAATAAATAAATTGAAATTTTATTCACCAGCAAAACATTTGGAGCCTAAAAAAATACAATTAACTTGATCCGCAGACGCTTACCCAAGAAAGGAGGTACATCGATATTGGATCCATCGTGCGTTCAAAAGTAGGGTAATTAAGGGTAGATCAGTGTCCTCAGAATCCTCAGAGAATTAGCAGGTACACAATCCAATGCTCAATGCCTTTTCACTGACAACTTTGAAAAGGGAAAACTACATATTCATTAGCATTGAACAACATCATGAAACAAATCAAGTTTCAAATTTGTATTTGTTGAATATTCAACAATGATATTGATTTTCACAATTTGAGCCTACTGAAATCGAGCTAAACTGAAATTCAGCAGCTCGACTTCTCACATACGGTACTGATACCACCATCAATGTGTATTGTGAATGTAGCCATTCAAATTCAAAGCAATATTAGAAAAAATAGTGAGAGCTTCCATGTTTCAAATGTAGAAATTTAAATTTGATTATAATTGCTTCAAGTATTAATGTTTTCATATACTGTCTACCCTATACAATCATTATTCCTAAAAAGGGTCTTCATTTTTCTGTTAGATTTTGTCAAATATTTTTAGAATGCTATTCATACTCATACGATACAGTACTTGAAAAAATAGTAGGCATGAATAAATTTAGTCTCCTCCACTGTCAGACTGTGTTGAGATTCATCAGTAGCTAAAAATCACCGGGTAATCCCCGTTGATATAAATAACTAGTCATTTCTGAACAACGATAATCATTGTAAGACTAAATTTGAACATTGCTAATCTAGTTGTAATGTAATAGTAAGAATAAAAATAACAAGAAATGAATAATTAATTACCTTGCATGCTGAATTGAGATCACGCAATTTGGAGCGTATCAGAAACTCTTGAGTAATATCTCTGGAGCCCTTATTCTCAGAGAACTCTTTGTATTGTTTATTGAGGTCTTCAATCTGCTCCTTTACAGTGAGCATCTGCAAAACAATATTATAATAGACTAGGTTTATATTATACTACAGAAGGGAGATTAAAATGAACAAATTAAATTTATTTGTAGAAATCTGGTTGATGTTGTGGAACTCCATAATGAAATAAAACACTAGAGGGTATTGTCAATTCCACTGTTTTATTGTTTTGAGCACTGGACCGCGGTTTCGTGGCTACACCAGTCACATTTTCAACAGTACTCTTTTCAACAGAACAAATTAAATTTATCTACGACCGTGTTATATCGAAATCATTACAGTTTCATAATATTGAAATCGAAACAGTTGCTTTTTCGAAATGGAATTTGAAACTTGTATCGTAATGACAACTTTATAAAACGAATGCTATATTATGAAACCGTTCATGTTCAATCTGTTCCACTTTTAAAACACTGGAACGGAACAAAACACAATTGCAGCTGATAAAATCAATGTAGCTGCTCATGCGTGTGTGCTTTTAGCAGCTTCCTAACCTATAAGTTAAACATTGAAATAGAACAATGGTCGTTTGAATCAATGTTAGTTTAGATTGATAATGTAGATATTATTGTTTTTTGTTGGTTGTAGCTAAAATTATGTATGCAATGGTTGTATTTTAGCCTTTAAATGACTCTTGAGATACCTTAAAATAACTCGCGGCGTTGCCGCTCGTATTTTAACCTCGGTATCTCACTCGTCGTTTAAAGACTCATAATACAACCATTGCATAAAATACTACAGTATTACACTTGATTCAGTAATGTTATAAAATTTGTCCATAGTAAGGTAATATTGAGACCAATGTTATCTACTCCACAATGGTTTATTAAAAAAACAAGCTTAGGTTTAAACGTTCATGTGGTCATCATCTTGTGGGAATAGACAACATTGGTATCATTCTTTCACCTTGAAATTAACTAAATTTATAAATAATTTGAATTTAGATTAAAATCTACTGCATTCAGCGAGGAATACTACATTGCAATGTTCTGAAAGACCACTTGCATCATGAAAATGCGAGTCCAAGCCTTGTCGTCCAGTAGAACCGTTTTTCAGAAAATGACGAAAGTCCGAAATGCTAACATTGAATCAAATGGCCAGCTGTTCGGACTTCGGACGCTTTCTGACAAAAACGGTTCCGGTGGACGACTAGGCTAATCGTATAGTGATATAATTGTGACATTTCAATAAAGCTCCTTAATAATGCAATATTCAAACTGGGCTTTAGTCTGTCAATAATGTAGCATAAGATTCATAAACTAGTGGAAGTGAAAATGGAAAAAAGTCTTACTCTGTTCTGATTATTTTTCAAACGCTCCTGCAATCCAATGACTGCTTTCCAGTGCAACACCTGTTTTTCTTTCACATTCTTCTCCTGCAACCTAAGAAAAAGCAAAAGTTTAAAATAAAACAGGTTCGAAATTGAATTTCAAGAAGAAGAAATACAATTAATATAATTAAATGCTATCAATAGTTTCAATCCTGTAGCTAACATTGTAGAGGTATTTTCTGCGATCTCAACTACTAACAGCAAATTTCAAACGTAAATTAATAATAGAATGTAAATTTTTCTATTGACAGTGAATTGTTGGAATTTGATTACCATAAGTCAAATTCTGTTTCAAATATTAGCCTAGATTGAAATAACTAAACAACTTGATAGCGATGAGTTAGGTTAAGAAAGCCATGGGCAGATCTGATTGCCTATAGGGCGCACAATCGAACTACCAGATGAAACCTACAACTACAATAATAAAAAATGGATATAAGTTAATATAAGAAATTGTCAATCCATTCATTAAACTATTGGATTGACAACATAGTAAAATATTTCATAACAAGAATGAAATTTCTACTTTCAAGTACCTTAGTTACTGCTTAGTTACTTGGAGTGCCAGTTACTTAGATAGCATTTAGAGTGTTTTAGTTTAAATTCTTGGCTTCCTTGAACACCCCAAACGAACAAATCAATTCTTGCAATTTTTCCATTTACTATTCTCTCAAGTTCATGGAGTTTTTTCCAATTCATTCATTTATTTGCATGCCATTTCAAGAAAATAATACAATATAGATTAAATACAATTGAAACAGTAGTTAGGCAACCTCATTGGAAATCGTGTTAAGGCACTATAAGATCTTGATGATTGAAGATGAAGTTCTTAAAATACTTGAACAATATGAACAATAAAGTTGATCAATATGAATAGTTGAAGATAAGAGATTATCACTTACTTAATGACCCATTCAAGGGCCTGGCCGAGTGAGACTGGCTTGCCTCCAGCATAATTGAAATCAAGCGAATGCGACAGATAGCTAGTGGCTTCCAAAAGACGATTGAACTCTCGCTCCACCATTTCATCCTTGTCCTTCGGTACCTGCAAGTCAAACAATATGCTTATTTTCATTTAGTAAACATTTCATACATCGCCCAAACAGCCAAAAAATTTGTAATTGTGAATATAATGGAATTTACGTTATATATTAACAATATAAAATATCCATATAGATTAAAAGAGTTTAGCAAAACTCTAGTGGGCCAATTTTGACGAAGTTTGAGCCAAAACAAAGGTTATTTATTTATTCTTTTACATACATACAAAAGCTTACAGACACAAAGTCCATTACAAGCCTTATTTACATAATTGTTTACATTTTTATCAAAAAAAGAAGAAATACAAAATTAACACATCGCACTTCACTAAATCAGAGAAATTAAAGCAATTTTACAGATTAGAAGATTAGAAGGGACGATTTATGAAGAAAATAGAAGAATGTTAAACTAGAGGAGATGTTGATAATGTAATATACAACTATAGAGGTTGAAGAAAAAAAATAGGTGAAAAAGGGGAAAAGTTGAGTTTAGTAGAGCTAGAAAAAAATTAAATTAACTTTCGATTTTTCGAAATATTACGTTTAATGTAATTTTAAGCTTCATTTTGTCTATCTAGTCTTAATACATTATTATTATTGATAGGAACTCCTGTATTTATATCTACATTTTCCTGCCCTACCTGAAAATGGCGCTCCTAGAAGAAAGGAGAAATTGACCGTAAACAATGAATAGTATAGGCCCGCTATTTCAAACTATCCAATCTTTGGGGGTGGGCCTAGGTCCCCTGCCCCCCCCCCCACCAAAATGGCGCTCCTAAGAGAAAGGAGAAATCGTCCGTAAACAATGAATAATAACTTACGGTGCCTCCATTGGACTCGAACAGTGGGCACTTCTGCCTTATCTTGTGCAGCTCCATGTTGATTTGCTTGGACAGCACAGTGATGGGATTGCCACCCAGGCCTGTCACCACCATCGCTCCCAGGTCGGCTATGTAGTTCGACTTGCGAAATGTTGCTATGCGTCCTCCAACTCGATCCTGGAAACAAAACAAAAAAATTCAACTTGTACATTTTCATCTGGATTTGTAACAGAGACCAAAGACTTAATAAATATAATATCTTAATAATTGAACATAAGATCTATAGATATGGATCTATAGAATAAGATCTGAAGATCTATACTCTGTTCACGGGGTCGAGAGACAGCCAAATGGCTTTCAAAAGACGTGAAATAGGATATATGAACAATGCGATGAAGTAAAGGTGAGCTTTGTAGAATAAACAACATTGAAATATTTGGATCCTAAATAGATTTTGAAAATTACTACTAATAATTACCAGACTTCATGTTTTCAAATCGAGTCAACAAGAGTCAACCAATATATATCTTGAAAGACTATCATCAAGTTTTACAATACAACACAATCGGATAGTTTCACGAAAGCTAATTGAAATCAACCGCCTTCAAATGACGTCATCTAACTGAACCAATGCAAGTGCTCCGTAAAATGACGTATCTAATAGCGCTTACATGGAAAGTAATTTTCATACAATTAATTATTCATCAGCGTCATATAGCTGCGGTACTTTCTGTTTAGAAATGAAGCCGTGAAATGAATAATTTAGTAGTGTACACTATGTGAACTGACCCTTGCTTCGAGGACAAGCACTTGCATTCCGAACTGCTGCAATTGTTGTGCGGCAGCCAGCCCTGCAATGCCGGCACCAATCACAATCACCTTGCCTCTGTCGCCCCCTGTCGGCACCGGCTGCAAACAAAAACACATTCAATCATTCATTAATCCATGCATTCGTTTACAATCATTCACAAGGGTGTATTTCGTATAAATGACTACACTCAGATTCATTTAATTTGAAGCTTGGCATTAAATAGATAGATAAACAGAACAGATAGAGAGGTATTATTTCCTAGCCATCGTACTCTACGTTATGAATGACTACACACAGATTCTTTTAATTTGAAGCTTGGCATTAGATAGATGAATAGATAGATAGACAGATAGAGAGGTATTATTTCTTTGCCGTCGTACTCTACGGTCATCAGCAACGTCAAGAAATAATATCTATCTATCTAACGCCAAGCTTCAAATTAAATGAATCTGAGTGTATAGCACGATCCTTTTAACTTGTCAGAAATCAGCTGTTTTGGTAATAATTAAACAGTGATTTCGACACAATAATCAAAAGGCTTAAAAGTCTTAAAGACCTTTAAAGTCTTTAAAAGACCTTTTTAAAGAAGACCTTTTTAAAGAAGACCTTTCAAAGAATAACTTTTTTAATGACCTTTTCAATAACCAGCGAGATTCAGCATTTGTAGGTTAAGTATTGTACTGGTGGCCGAGTAAAACATATGTTTTCTGACAAGTTAAAAGGATCCTGCTATAAATAGATAGATAGACAGATAGAGAGGTATTATTTCTTTGCCATCGTACTCTACGGTCATCAGCAACGTCAAGAAATAATATCTCTCTATCTATCTAATGCCAAGCTTCAAATTAAATGAATCTGAGTGTAGTCATTTATACCTTTGGCTCATATGTTCATAAGAATTGGATCCAGAACACGATTAGCCACTCCATATCAACAGTTTGTGAACAAATCAAGCCGAAATTGATTATTAGTATAGCAGGATCCTTTTAACTTGTCAGAAATCAGCTGTTTCGGTAATAATTAAACAGTGATTTCGACCCAATAATCAAAAGGCTTGAAAGTCTTAAAGACCTTTTTAAATAAGACCTTTCAAAGAATAACTTTTTAAAATACCTTTTCAATAATCTGTGAGATTCAGCATTTGTAGGTTAAGTATTGTGATCATATGCTCGTCGATCATATGTTTTCTGACAAGTTAAAAGGATCCTGCTATAATTCATATGATAATATTGTTATCAGTCATTTACAGTTCATAATGGTTCATATTATTATCTAGATCCGAATCACGGTTAGCCGAATCGAAAATTACCTTGAGGCGCCTGAATATGCCGAAATTGATGAATCCATAGCGTTGCAGGAAGGAGTGCACACGGGCCACCAGGGGAGCATCGCTGTTGAACGGCGGCTCAATTAGCGGCATCGCATTCTCAAGCAGCAGTTCTTGTTTCGGATTGTCTAGCCACAGCTGCAGCTAAACAAAGAAACAAGACATTGAGTAGATACTCAAACCATCAATTATTATCACTTAAACTTCAAATTAAAATAATTTATTTACACAATTCGTACAATGAAATAAGCAACAAAATTGTTCGTTTAGTTTTTACATGATACAAAAAATAGTGTTCGTTTATTGCGTGTGTTTATCTGTCCTAACCTATACAGTCAACATTGAGATGAAACTTGGTCGTTTGAATTCAATTTGCTAATGTTGATATTATTGTTTTTGTTGATCGTAGACAAAAGGTGTATAGAATGGTTGTATTTGGCCTTTGAACCACTCGTGAGATACTTAAAAATACTCGCTAGGTTCGTATTTTAACCTTATATCTCACTCGTGGTTTAAAGGCTCTCATGATACAACCATTGAATAAACTACTATTATACGACAGAATATTCTCAGAAAGGAATTCACAGCTAAACAACGAAATTGGTTTGTGAAAAATGATAATACTTAATAAAGGTATATTATACAAAGAAACGTAGTCTGTATGAATAACTTGGAGAGCCCGTAACCATGTTTGGAGGGTTGAGAAATAATCCTAAATATTGTCATATTTGCTTTAGATTATTTCTCAAACATGGTTACGGTATCAATAAATGGCATTGGATGATTTGCAATCGCACAAGAGGAAATCGAGGGTCGATAAAACAATAAGGGCCGGTTCATGAGCTCGGGATTTAGCCAAGTCCTAGACTAAAACGGGTGGCCACCGTAGCATCGACAAACGTTAGCCTCGACACTATGTACTAAGGGCTCTCTATACTGCTAACCCACTAACCTGTCGAGACAAACGTTTGTCGATGCTACGGTAGCCACCCGTTTTAGTCTAGGACTTGGGTAAATCCCGAGCTCATGAACCGGCCCTAAATGTAACTTACTAACAATCACTTACCAGTCTGTTTCTAATGTGCAGAAACACTTTTTGAGTTTGGGGTGCACCCTGCGAGACATCAGGGAAGCAGGAGGCCTCAGTGGCAGTCATCTTATCAAATGGCAATCGGCTGTGGAACGCTGCTCCTTCCAAACCTGCAATACAATCAAATATTTACAATATTCTACCAGAGGTAATCCATTCTCTAACCATATTTGGTTAGTCTATGATTCTACCTTATGATTTTAAAATTTAAAAATGTATTTAAATAGATCTTAGTATAATTCTCTTCACTGCCTATGCTGCTCTGGTCAGGTATCATCTAATAATCAATTATTTAGATTCGAATTTATGTACAAATATTTTAATAAAAAAAATACATTGATCAAGATAATCAAAATCATTAGTAGGTGATGAGCTCTGGAACAAGCAATATTATTAAGAAAATATAAGAAAAAGCAAGCGAACACACATATTTTTTTACATACAAGATTTAATATTACTGTACAACTTTTTCAATCAGTTAAACTTCTTTTTATAATATTCCCTATTATCTGTCATTTTCGATTATCCGGTCCTCTGCCGGATAACGGATGAAGGATAAGCGAGACTCTACTGTAAGTAGATTCAAGTAGATTTTGAGTACTATAGTTCGAATAAAACTAGTTGTCACTTGGCCTGATGCTCAAGAACCACTCACTAGAAACGTTTTAGCCAGAAAGTCCGAAGTCCGAACAGATAACCATTTGATTCAATTTGATTCAATGATGATAAATTGAATCAAATGGTCAGCTGTTCGGTCACCTGTTGTTGAGCACCAGGCCAAGTGACAACTAGTTTTATTCTAACTATAGATACATTCATCGCCCTTCCCATGATTACCCAAGCACACGCCTAGGACTGCATAGAGAAAGCATAGAGTCAAGCTATCTCTTGACAAAGCTCCAAGCTATAGTTTATTGATAACTTGGCGCTATGCTCTCTCTATGCTAGGGCACATGTTATATTTGCATATTATTATTATGAGCATATACTAAAAAATTCAACTCGAATTGAATGAATCTACCAGTAGGATCATCCTGTTCAGAGTCTTGTTCAGCCTCCTCTTCCTTTTCGTTTTTGGGCGTCGAGGGACGCTGAGCGGCGGCAGGCCCCCCGCCCCCAGGCGGTGAGGAGGTGACCGCGGCGTCGCCCGCAGCGGTGGCGACCGGAGACGTCTCCGTTTCCATGGCGACCGCAGCCGGCTGCGGCGACGGATGCTTGTCGGGCGTCTGCTTCTTGTCGCTGCCTCCCGCGTCGCTAATGTCGCCTTCGTCAGCCGTCGAAAAGCTTTCCTCAGTGCTGCCACCGATTTCAACCTGCAACAATCCAGAAACATCTTTTTATCTTTACATACAATAGGCGCGATGATGTTTTTGTAATCAGAGGAAAAAGGATGAGGAGAAGCAGAAGAAGATGATGATGAAGAAGGAGAAACAGGGGTATAAGGAGAAGAAGGAGGAGAAGAAGAAGGAGGATTGGAAACTACGTCATTTAGTTCAAAAGTCGCAGTTTTAGGCTAGGCTAGGCGTACACCGGTTAGTCAAGACGAGATTAGTCACAGTACTTTAATAGTTGCTTATGAAGCAACACACACTGATTAGTCATTGCATCGGTGTGTGCTGCTTCATAAACAATTATGTGAATTATTGTGACTAAACGTGACTAATCTCGTCTTGTATTGTCTTGACTAACAGGTGTACGCCTAGCCTTAGGATGTCATAGTTCAAGATAAATAGAATACAAGGCAGTGGTCATGAGGATGATGCACAGTAGCAAGCTGATTCGTATGACGACACTGAAGATCAAGAGTTCAAGAGAATGAAACATTGAAACTATTTCCTTCACTAGCAAAGAAAACGTTGCTAGATTAACTAGGCATTGTTGGTGTTGGATACTCTTCGTCTTCAGTCTTCATCAGTTGAACAGTTCGTTTTTCGCTGTGAATGTGTGAATTATGATCAATGTAATTAGAATACAAGGTGGTGTTCAAGCGAATCAATTCATTCAAAGAGCCAGCTGATCGAATGACGCTACTGGAGATCGAGTTTCGATATTTTTGGGCGTGTTGCTAGATGAAAGGCTCACTTGCTTCAATCACATACATAACATTAAAAAACATCTTCTGATTCTACTTAGAAAATTTCATTTCCTTAAAAAGATCATTCCTCAAGTTGTTCTTAGACAACTGTATTTTTTATACATACTTTGCTCCTGCTTGCAAACAAATTGAAATGTAATTTAGCAAGCAGTGTCTTATTTTGAAATATTTCAGTTATCTTATAGAAGGAAGTTACCGGCAACTTATTACAAGCACAATAATAACATCCTATTTTAAAATTTCCTTTATTAATTTCTGACTTATTGTTCACATCATACAATAGAATACATATAAAAAATGTTCTCAGTTCTTATTTCAAAATAATCATTAAAATAAATGAAAATCCAAATCAAATTCCGAACGAAAATTTACAATACCCATAGCTATAGGTAGGCTATAGGTAATCACTTGTGATTTATAAAAATTGTCAAAATATTACTTGATTAGTTGAGATGAAAAAAAAATTAATTCAATTATCTCATTGATATGAATGATATTGATATTACTGTTCAATAAATTTGAACACGTTTCTCACAATGTGATAGTGATACTGATAGCAACAATGCAGAATATCTTTTATCAAGTCAATCATTGATGAGATTTTAGTTGCTTGTCAACCAAAACTAGTTTGGAAACTCAAGATACAAAAAGTGGGACCTAGGTAGGGGGGTTGGAGAAGACAAAGAATTACAAGAAAGGGTTGCTAACAGCCAATCAGCACCCTCTTATCGAAATCAAACCCTTTTCACAAAATCGGAATAACCACCAAGATGCAGAGTAACTTGAAACCACCTTTAATAAGGTTTCAAAAAACTCTAATAACTTTCAAATTCTGAAATTTAAGAACTTCTACACTATAATGATTGCTCAATCATGCATTCCCAGCTCATTTCAAAAATTCATAACATAAAGCAACATGAACATAAAAGGCTTAATACTTAGTCTCAATTGCGAGAGAATAAATAAAGCTTCATCAGTTAGTAAATCAGAAATCAAATTACAAATTTTTTATAGGCCCAAATTGAATCAATCTCTTCAAACTAGACTTTATTAAAAATTCAACTCACTACTAGCACGAGCCCTAGCTTATATTAGGCCTATTATATTTCATTCTAATAAGAATTTTATTTCCTTCTTCATAGAATTCAAAGGAAAAACGCTTCTTTCATTTTAATCATTTTCTAGATTAAAAATGAAATAATTTCTTTTGTGCATTAATCATCAGAATTAGGCTACCTATTCATCTCTTAAAACTCAAAATTACTGGTGGTTTTTTTAGCAGAGAGCAAAGTGTAGAATTTTTGCAGTCATAGTACCTCAAGTGATTAGAATAAAGTATTAGAATTGATATTGATGGTTCATTTTGACAATGAGGTAATAATCCATTGTCGATCCAGGTGTGCCTTGCTTAGCAAAATGAATCAGTATAAATTAGAACTTAGTAAGTTTAGCCTACCTATGCGAAATAAACTAGGCGTATTTATATTGTATTTCAATAAACATTACAAATTTAAATTAAGTTTATAGCGGTACCTATATTATAAAGAAGGAGTCATTTTTGTTCAACAATATTATTGATTTTTCAAGTGATAACAAAGAAATTCAAATCTGATATCTCCAAAAATTAGCAAAAACTCTTGGTAAATTGAATGATGGAGTACATTGGATTATAAAATCTACCAAGATAGTTTGTGTGGTGTACAATTTGTGTAAATGAAAAAATAGCCTATTTTCATCATAGGAAGCATTTTTGACGGTTAAAAACATAACCTTCTTCTCACGTGTGCCTGCCGTTGGTAAGCCGGAAGAGAATACTAACCCAAATGCGAATAATTCAAGTGGTAATATTGAATATATTGCGAATAATTACCTTAGTCTTCTTCCTTCGGCTCATCGTGAACGAATACCGAATAATAAACACACAGAATAAAGGAATCGAACGCGAATAACCAAACCAAACGAGAAGGCGCGGACCTCTACTTCGGCGGTTTGACAACAGTCGACTGACTGACAAAATGTAAACAGTCGAAAACGAAGCTTCCAGTTTTTAGGTTATCCAAAATTTTATGGGATCAATTCAAAAAGACAACTTTATAGATCAAAATTATAAAATGAATAGGTAATTTTATCTTGATGCTCAATTTTCAAATGAATTCCATTTATAAACAACCTTATTTTAGTAAAAATTTTATTTTTTCTATCAGCAGAGCGATAATGTACCTTACATATTATATTATCAAGATGGTCATTGGAGTGCTTGGGATCACTTTTCAAATTCTCAGAAAGCCCGCAAGACTGCAATTTAATAAGTCTTCAACAAGTTAATAATGTTAAAATGATTTCAATTGAAAATAAGAAGAACTAACAATGTACAATGTAATAAAATCTTGTAATATGTTTTGAGATTTTTTATAATCATGATCTATTTTTTGAAAATTGAATCAAACCAGCATCAATATTATTAATTCAATCAACAAGTACTAGTAGACAGTCGAAGAGTCAGTACGTTTGAACTTGCTATGTTCTAATAATAATTAATAGTTTTATAATTATTGATTATTATTATTATTATTACAAATTATAATTACAGATTGGAATTTGACAAATTTAAAAACAGAAAATGATTAAAGACATTGTTGGTGCGACCGTATTGCACTGGGCAAAGACAAAATGAAAACAGTGGCACTGTGGCAGACATTTGTCAGATGGACTATAAGTCTGATAATAATCATTTATGAATAATTCCGATAAGGAAAGAAAGTTATCAACAGGGCACTATTGAGAATACTAATGACAATTTTTTGTGAGGGTGATGCCAACCCCTCTGAGCTCTGTGGCTTGTGCGTGAGTGATGGAATAATGAATATGATGAGCTGAAAGATAGCAAATACTTTTTAGGCAGTCTCTCCATTGAATATATACTCTTATTAAATATATTCATTAGAAGGAAGATCATTGAATATATTCAATGGTCACTCCTTCGAAAGACGGGAGTGGCCGTTTATGGTCAAAATCTGTTGTATTCAACAGGAATAGAGCCAGAAACCATTTTATTATCATACCGGCGATAAAAAGCCACTTCGGCTAACTGGCCACTCTCCATTGGTATGGTAGTTGTTAGAAATTCACTGATACAGAATTTCACTATCAAATACTGGCCTTATGCCATTAATGGTGAATCCCATTATTAAAAATTTGATCAAAGCTGTACCCGTAACGACATTCATAAAGCTAAAAAACTACATTTCTGATAACACAATATCGATACAGGTATAGCATAAGACTAACTCTTGAAAATTGCTGAAACAGACCAAACATTCAAAGTCGGGTAACGATAAACTCGAATAGCCTATCCCTATATCAAAAAATTGCAAGCGTATATTTGAAATTTTGATAGACGATGGACTTACCCTTTTTAATAAGTTGAATTTAGACGGCATATCTTTCGTCTATAAACTTGAAAACAACTTGCAACTATGAAAATGTATAAAATCTATTGATTTGACAAACAGTACAATAAAGGTTCCAATATTTTATCTAATTAAAGGTCAATTCCCACATTGACGACAACGACACGACGACGACATTCTCATTTCGTTCTGCGCATGCGTCACTAGCCCATGCTCTGATTGGTCCATGTCTATCTTTGTTTACAAATGATAGCTGTAGCTGTCGGCTATCAAGCTTTAAAAATTGCAGTACTGGTATGACTTGAAAAGGTTTGTATTATAATTTTATTTACTGATTATTATATTTATATTGTCGTACTAATATTATTAATATTAATTGACAATAGATTCCGAAAAGTGAACATTCAAACTTCCTACCTAGTCACTTAACCTAGAAATTCGGCTGGTCAGAAGTTCTAAAAGGATGGACCAATCAGAGCGCGGGCTGGTGACGCATGCGCAGAACGAAATGAGAATGTCGTCGTCGTGTCGTTGTCGTCAATGTGGGAATTGACCTTAACACTGTAAAATCCGAGATTCAGAGATGAGATACCACTTTTATCTTCAGATTTCTTCACGTTATTTCTTGTCGGAGCGCCGTTCACGTTCATTCACGGATTCCCCGAGTTGACCTAGTTGTTAGAAGGTCTGCCAGCCTTGCAAACTGTTTTGATATTTATGATATTAATAATTATTATGCTCTAAAAATAATTTTACTCCGAAATTCATGTTTTTTACAGTAAGTATTTAGAATTTATCTTACTTTATAACAAATTTCATGATCAGAAAAACATTAATTAATATTTTGTAGTAGCCTAATTCTTTGTGTCTATGAAAGCAGTAGTGTCGGTAGCGGTAAATTCAAATACTGCGGTGGCTTTTTCCCATAGACTAATGAAAAAATATACCGGTACCGGTACTGTACAGGTAGTGTTGACTCAGTTAATGACTAACTGTTAACGGCAACATCAAAAACTCAATTATTATTAGAATTGTATTGAACTGAATCGTTATGGGAACGTTGATATTTTTTTATCGGTGGGGAGACCCTTACGGGTAGGTTCCACCTCGCCTTATTTTTTGTATCGGTCACCCATACGAGAGCAGTCTTGAATGTTTGTTACTTAACATGATTACTCAGCAATCACACTCACCGAGTGACCACTGACATTGATATTGATGAATTGGTACAATATTTATAAAAAATATAGCATTCCTAAAACACTAAAATCCTCCCCGAGCCGCGGGCCCCTGAGTTTGAAACATTGTAAGTTGTTACGATAATGTATGTATTTTTATATACAGAGAATAAAAATTATAAATAAGAATTCATTTATTTTAATCTCAAATTATTCTATAGCATAATACCTTCATAATCTACCCGTAAGGGTCTCCCCACCGATAAAAAGCCATACGATAAAAAAAATCTTCAAGCACTGTATTATTTATAAATGTATAAATCTATATTATATAAAAGCGAAATGGCAATCACTGACTGATTCATTCATCAGCAGAACTAAAAATCTACTGAACAAAATGCGTTCAAATTTGGCATGCATGTTTAGTATTAAGGCGGCTTGCACACCGGAGCGACGGTCGGCGGGCGGCTGGCGGCGCGCGGTGAGTGATATATTATGGTATATATTGCTATATATTATGTGTTGCGTGTTGCTGGTTGCTTGTTGCTCAGGTGTGCGAGCCGCCTAAAGGGTAATCCATCAACTAGAAAAGCAAATTATAATAACCCCACCTCATATGAGACATAGAAACGGCTATTTCGTCAATCTCATTCAGAGATAAGTTTTCATATTGTTTGAATTAGTATTACCAGTCAATACTTAATTCATTCCTTTTGTCTTGAACTATAATACCATCAGTAGGTATAAAAGTCCAGGTTATAATCTCTTTATTGTAACGGTAATTCCATTCACAAGCTTGTATATCGTCTTGGACTATTACAATCAATCAGTGTAAAGCTGGACCGTGTTTTGTCATTTAGGAAGCATTGTTGAACACTAAACAAAAAGTAGCCGCCCGCAATAATATTATAAGAAGGCTCACAGGCAGTGGATGTGGTGCCCAGACTGCGGTGGTAAAAACGTCGGCACTTGCTCTTTGCTATTCAGCTGCAGAATATGCCTGCCCTGTTTGGTACAGATCCGCTCATGCTAAACATGTGGATTATGCTCTTAATGAGTCATGCAGGATTACTTCAGGATGCCTGAGAGCAACCCCCACATACAAACTGTACAGCCTATCAGGGATAGCCCCTCCAGACATAAGAAGGGAAGTTGCAGCAAACATAGAGAGACATAAGATGGAGGTGAATGATGCTCATACACTGCATGGACACCAGCCACCCCCCAACAGACTAAGATCGAGGAAGAGTTTTCTCAATACCACAACAAATGAAACCTCTTCTCCAACGACAGCTCGGAGAAACCTTTGGACAGCCAGAAATATAGATTTCCATTCATGGATCCCTCCCATAGAGGCAACTCCTCCAGGCGCCGATCTGCAATGGAAGAAGTGGAAGTCTCTCAACCGACTGAGAAGCGGGGTTGCCAGAACTAGGGATAACATGATGAAATGGAATTATCTTAGGGAACCATCCACACTATGTGAGTGCGGCGAGGAACAGACAAACTTCCCATTTAGATGCAGGCGCCATCATAGCAGTATTCACTGCTCGTTATCCAACTGGATCTTCAATTGGGTTCCTGTCGACCAGGCTTTCTCACTTGAGTCAAGTAATATGCTCATGGCAGCATTTTCATTTCATTTCAATTTGTTCCTATTCATTTCTTTCAAGTGCTAGGCACTTATTATTTCCCTATATTTATTCATTTCTCAATTTACATATTATATTACTCCAGTAATATAATCACATAAAATATACAGTAAAATATACATTTTGTAAAGGATTCTTGATTATAATTGTTCTGATCTTTGATTCTCATATCACAATACTGTATTTGTATATATTTCCATATTAAATCAAAGCTGTAATGCGACATTGATGATTTCAACTTCAACCTATATTTTTTACAGCATTTATTTCCATAATTATTATTCAAAGCTGTAATCTACTTTGATACTGTTAAATTTAACATCATAATATTTTCTACAGCTCTACAATTAACAACATTTATTTCTGTATTTTATTATTATTATTATTATTATTATTATTATTATTATTATTATTATTATTATTATTATTATTATTATTATTATTAACAATTTGGGATTGTTAGAACTATTATTCCTCCATTCAAATTTGTTTATTTTTGTCTTATAACATTTTGAGCTGTATAATATTTCGTCCTAGTTTCTTTTAGACACGGTCTTTGCTATAGTGTAAAAACGTTGAAGCCAACATCCATGAATTGGATGATTTGGGGCAAGTCATTATAGTCAAAACTATACGAGCGTTCTTGGGGCTAGACCACAAGTCAAAACTATACGAGCGTTCTTCTGAACCGATCAGTACAGTAAGTAAGCAGCACAAGAATTCGCCATTATGATTCAATAAATATCATAATTTTTATTAATTAAACAGCACATCTTCAAGCAAAGAAAAATGACTGAAGATTGTTGTTCTGCGCCAGTTTTGGTAGTGAAGCTCTTGATATTCTTCTCGATTTTACCAAGGAAGTTAGTGTAGTCGTGCATATGACTACATTGACGTGCATTGACAATATAGAATAGAATAGAATATTTCATTGTTTGAATTGCATTTAATGTCATTGTTTATGACATTATTTAATTAAATATGCACTGATGCCCATGAAAGGTTGCAGTGACTTGAAAAGCATACGGTAAATGAATTTTTGAGAAAAAGACAACTAAAATTTCTAAAATTAACGTATAAAAGATAGGAAAAGAGAAAATCAAACTCTTGATCTCCGCAATACCATCAAATGATTAAAAGGCACAGAGCATTGAATAGACTGAGATGCGCGTGAAAATTTACTGATTTAACTTGTATTCTAAATTCTATTCACCTATTCGTTCAACCTGAACAAATTCTAACTTATTTGTAGAATTCTTGTTGATAGTGGAACTCTATGGTGAAATAAAACTATCAATGATATTGTCAATTTCAGCGGTTCAGTGCTATAAAGAATAAAAAAGTGGAATTAACAATATCATTGAGTGTTTTACTGTTTTATTTCTGAACAAATTCATTTGTTCAGTTTTTTGTTGTGAAATTTAAACCGCGGACAATAGAGGAGTAGCTCCAAGACCTGATCAGCGCGCTCTAGGTGAGAGAGAGTGAACAACTTGTCGGGATTTTAACATTGTGAGATAGGAACAAAACATGATTTTAGGATAGAATTCAATTAAATCATTAATGTATCATCAATACGTTATTGCTATCTATTATTTAGTGGTTTCAATGTGTTTTAATGAATGTATCAGTTGGATTAAAGTACTTTTATCAGAATTTTCGTCATCTTGTTGCTAGACTCTTCTTGCTAGGTTAGGTTTTTGAAGTTTGAACTTCCCGCTATGTGTAACCATCAGTATGGTTTGTATAATAAACATTATTATTCCAGAGACATAAATTATTTTACACAAATAATATTTAATTCAATCACAACATTATATTTATATCTTATATTTTCCATACTTCGTCTATTTACGTTCAATATTATATGTGCAACAATCAATGTCAGGAGTAAAAAGACATTATTATTCCAGAGACATCAACTATTTTACACAAATAATATTTAATTCAATCACAATATTATATTTACATCTTATATTTACTATATTTAATCTATTCACGTTCAATATTATATTTTATATCAGTACCTATCTTACTCTTTTTGGAAAGGAATGCTTTTGGAAAGAGGTCAAATTAAAATTATCTTTGTTTTCTCTTTTAAAAATGCAACTGAAGTGTTCTTAAACATCCTAGCTTTGATTTTATAAGTTACTGGAATATTTTGGCTGAATATTTATCAAATACGATGGGTTTGAAAACAGACATTTTTACATTTGATTCAATGTTAACCCATCTTCAATCCCGACAAGTTGTGCCTCTGTCTCTCACTTGAGCGCTAGTGTTTGGCAGCTACTCGTCTATAGCAGGATGCAATTAACTTGTCATAAGTCAGCTGATCGACGAGCATATGATCACAATACTTAACCTACAAATGCTGAATCTCGCAGATTATTGAAAAGGTCTTTTAAAAAGTTATTCTATGAAAGGTCTTCTTCAAAAAGGTATTTTAAAGACTTTAAAGGCTTTTAAGACTTTCAAGCCTTTTGATTATTGTGTCGAAATCACTGTTTAATTATTACTGGATCAGCTGACTTATGACAAGTTAATTGAATCCTGCTGTATTTATCTAGTTTCTTCAATCTTGAATCTCGCGCCATTACGTTATCAAGCTTTCTATGATTGGGAATAGGAACTGAACAAGGAACAAGAAAAATAAATCAGATGATGTCTTTGTGTTGTGAGCTTGTGACGAGCATGCTTGGAAATCAGCTGTCATAAAATATTTAATTTTAATTGATTAAAAACCAGTCTGTTGGATTTTTTACTTTGAACAAAACAGAATGTATTATTGTGGTGTTTCTTGTGTAGTGAACGACGTGAAGTTGTTTTGTTTATAGTTAGTTTTTAACCAAAAATGTGCGGTGTGTTTGGGAAGCTGGATGAAAACTAACCTTTTACCATTCAGTGATATTAATTTACATAAGAAATGGCCAATGACAGGGAAGTTTTACGTGAAATTTGGGAGGGAAAGCTCCCTGTATCTTTTCAATTGAATTCTGAAGAAGTAATCGATCTACAATCTCCTGAACCTTATTACCTGATGGTGCCTAGATTGAGCTATTTTCCAATAGTTACTGATAAGGTTTGTCGTTGGTCTTTCATTCTCTATCTACCTCATATTTGAATAATATATTCTAGACTACTTTCACTTTTTTGTTGATATTACAAAATTGCATTCCATATTGACAGATTGGTGATTGCAGGCTCTATGAGTAGGCTGTTATGAGCCTGCTGCTCTAAAGTCTAAAGTCAAGCTGTATTGAACAGGTATTTGCATTTGTACCAATTGAATACCATATAAATTGGTACTACAATAACATATGATAGGCTAAAATGATATAGAATTAGAGGTAGAATCAACACCGATGAAGTATGAAGTTCATTTATAGTTATGCTGGTAATTTAAATAGATACCACCTTCAATTAAATGTTCAAGTCATGGATCATTGGTACTCAATTCGTCCTGTTGTTCTACAACAGAAAATGGTACCTAATTATTTATTTGTAGATCAGAGATGATATCCAACTACAAGTATCCTCATATTATATTCCCAAAAACTATTATATCTAGACAGTTCTCTTTGCTTGACACTTGTGGACGTGAAGGGCGCTCCTGTGCAAGTGTTTGAATTTCAGACATTTATTTTCGTTAGAATTAAATGAGAATAAAGGTAATATTGGAGATGAAGGAGGCTTATTAAAAATCACCTCTCTTTTCTTCAAATTTGATCCAAAATCACATTTCTTTTCACTTATTTACTGTTGTGAAAAACAGTTTACATTTAAGACTCACCAATTCATAAAAATACTTGATTGATAATTTATTATTATTAGCCGTAGAGCTCCCGAAGTGGAAGACGACGAGTGAAATGAGACTCATTTATGGGACTTGTTCTTCTTGTTTGCCCACCAGATTTCATTTTTTGAGAAAAAGCAGCTTTTCTTTCTTTGCTCCATTTTGTTCTAACTCTTGGGGCCTTTGCCCCATTGATAGGTACTTATTATGTAATAGTTTTCTCAGAATATTTCTTTCAGCATAATTCTTTGGAAAAAGGTTCGAAAAATTGTTTCAGTTGTAGCTATTATAGTCTAATATTGTGAAACTCACAAAATCCAATGCCAATCCCTATCCACCAATGCGGGTCACTTTGATGATTCACTGTAAAGGTTTATCTAGTGAAAAAATATTTCAAGCTTAGTAAAATTTTAAAATAAAAAATCAGTCTATTTTTGAAACTCATAATGTATCTTGTACTGTTTCTATGTTGGTTTAAGTTCATCACTGATAAACTGTTGATAATATTGTTGAGAAATGGTCTTCTCTCATTAAATATTTTAATCCAATTCAAATAATTACTTGGTTCCAAAAAAGTTATATTTTTGTCTGATTTTGTATAGATTAGCATTGTGGTGACTAATTTCTCTATCATTGCAACATCAGCAAATCTAATTATCAATATTGTAGCTAATTAATATTAGCAATAATTGATATTGTTAATGAATGAAAAATATTTTTCTTTAGTCACCCATCAGAATCTTTTGCGATATTTTTGCATGAATTGTTTTTTCTTGCTCGTTTGAATTATAAACAATTGATTTACAAATTGTTTGTCTGTCAATTACCAGGTTAGAAAACATTTTTTACGCTACATTCATCAAGATAAACAAGATGCGGAGATGTGGCTGGATTATAATGGACTAGCATTAAAATGGTGAGCGATTATTATTCTGTTTCATCACCCCCTATGAAAGATTTTTACAATTTTTAAAAATTACTCCTTCGATTATACTGCAATTATTGTATATTCTACAACAAGAATTATTTCCTTCAAAATCCTGAAATAAATAATAATTGAATATTAATATTATTTATCAACCATTTTTTCTATATTAGCTTACCTGAACTATCTGATCCTGTCATTCAACTCACAGTGATATTCATTTAATTTGACGCTTGGCATTAGATAGATAGATAGATAGAGAGATATTATTTCTTTGCCATCATACACTATGGTCATCAGCAACGACAAGAAATGATATCTATCTAATGCCAAGCGTTAAATTAAATGAATGTCACTGTATTGTTATAACTTTTGTTTACTTCTCAAATGATATAAATTTCCCTCATTTTGTAATTCTTGTACTGTTTGTTCTGATAATTTTATTATCAAATACTGGCATTCCTTTCTAATTCTATCTATTCTAGCCTTTCCGGAAGATTATCTTTTACATGAGTAAATTGATTAATTAATTTATTGATTCTTATACACAAATAGAAACTCATACATGGTAGAAACTCAAATAATGTACACTTATTCTATTTCATGTTTCAGGCATTATCCTATAGGTCTATTGTACGATTTAAACAAAGCTGACATTGAGCTACCCTGGGCAGTTACTGTTCATTTCGATAAGTTTCCTGAATCTGAAATACTCCATTGTTCCAATAGGTGAGTAATATTCATCTTAATTATTTATCCAACTAAAACTTTGTTGAATACAATCATATTTCATCACCTTGTGTAAGATTACATGCTTAATTTTTAACGAGTGGTGTGCCAATTCGGAAGATAACAGATTTTATGGCTTCAAATGTTTAAATGGACTTGTTACAAATTAATCCTACCTAATATTTCTGAAAGTAACTAATAAATTCTGTAACAGACAAAGGCGTAACTAGGTTCAAGTAAAGGGGGGGGGTTAGCTGCGGAGGAGTCATGGGGGTTACACAGCAAGATGAAATCAATGTAATGCTAATGCAGTCACATGTATTTGATTGGAGATAAGCCTGACTACAAACATATTAGTTTTAACACTTTTTAATAATCAAAACAGATTTTCATAAGGAAAATACAATTTTGTTGCCTACCAATGGGGGGGTTACACCTATTACACATATGAGCTCTGGCCTTTTCTCCGTTCTTAAAGATTATCAGAAGGCTTGATTAGCTTACCTGATAATAATTGAAAACCCTATTCTGTTTTTTCAGGGAAGTTGTTGAGATGCACTTCATGTCCTGTCTAAAAGAAGCAGATGTACTGAAACACAGGAGTCTCGTGGTTTCTAGTATGCAGCGCAAAGACCATAATCAGCTTTGGCTGGGACTCCAAAACGGTATTCTTTATTATATATTAAGTAATTTAATAAACCATTCATCATATATTATGATTTCGCTACTTTGAAATCCAATTTAGATCAAGTTCATATCATCATAATGAGTGATACTCGAGTATTGAACTTACTTATACTTTTTTGGCATTTTTGTAATTAGCCATTTTTCTTTGTAGTGGATGGAAAGGTACTGGTATAAACATACTTAACATCAGCTATAATATTGTATCAGTTTTCAATATATTCAAGTCAATGTGGCTGCAGCGGAATTAAAGTTGGAAAATTAATTTAGCCAAACCCATCTTTCTTCAGTTCACATGCTGAGTAAAGTAGAGATACTCTACTATACACGGTAACGTCCAATAGGCGACCGTTCTCCAGATAAAGGGCTCTATTGTTCAGAAGAACAAAAAGCGAAGGGGCACAAGTCGTAAATGGAAATCTGATTATGATTGCAACAGTATCTACTTAACTAAAACTACTTTTTGCCACTCTTCTTAATGTTCTGAAGAACGGTCGCCTATTGCATAATACCACTATACACTATATGATACACGAGCTTGCATGCCATGCCATTTTTTATATATTGTATAATAATCTTTTATTACAGGCCGGCTTCTAAAATATATTACTGCTTGGGTCACCTTTTTATGTTTTCTGATCAGTGGTAGAGCTGATATTGATTATCTGTTTTCAAGAACAGGAAATACCTTCTAAAAAATTTTGTGAATTCAATTTCAGTTTGAATACTTGTAGAAGTTAATCACTGCTTAAACTAGGAAATTGTGTGCCAAGCCGTTTTTCGAAATTGTTAGGTTAGAACAGTTGGGACCTGTTTCATAAAAAATAGAAGTCCTGTAATTCAGGAAAAGGACAGGCACATGTTTATCACACAGTACTCCTTGCTATTATTCATGATTGTCCGCCTCTTTTCCCGAATTATAGTACGTTAAATTTTTGTAAAGCAGGCTCCAGTTTAAAACAAGGTGTCACGATGGTGAGAATTGCCAAGAAACGTTCAATGTTTATTATTTATCCCGTAGTCCCACTTTTTCATAAAATTCTCCTGATTCTTCAGCACCTATGTGGAAAACTTGATCAATTTTGAGTTATCATTTCCGGGTTTCGGAAATGTTGTACTGTCTACGTTCGACCAGTTACACGAAAATAATTAAATTTAACAACCATAAAAATTAATATCGTATTAGTTTATTGGTTCCGTTTTATAGTTACCAATTTACTACAGCAGCTGAATTCAATTTGATTTCTGTGCAACTGGTCGATTGTGTTATTATTTCATTATTATAAGATTCATGGTACTTCTGTGAAAGTCATATTATCATCTTACTAGTTCAAGAGGAGTGGAAAAGTTGAAAGGTCTTGAGCTCACTCATTCCTTTAGGTGATTAATATTGTCCTCTTGATTGGTTCAAATTTTTAGCATTCCTCAGATTGTCTAGGAAAACGTTATTTTGAGCTTGTAAATTTTGCGTTCTATACAAATCAGAAGAACCCCATCATCATGGAGCACTGCATCAATGCTGGGAAAAGGCTATTAATTAATTGCAGGTAAGAAAAAATCTATATAATATTCACTTAGATATAGAAAAATATAGTTAAATAGTTTTTGTACTGAAACTTTTATAATGTTCTTGAGTAGTTGTAACATCGAGGCTCTTACTACACAAACAGAATTCTATCGAAATGTTTATTTACAAAATTGACCAATAATTATACTTGTCTGACACTATCTGATGGAAAAGATAGTGTTATCTATTTGAGATCACATTTGAAAACAGAAATTGAATACGATACTCAATACAATAGTAAAAATTTCATGACAGGCTGGTCACCTTGTTGACCAGTCATGAGTTGTTTTCGTTATTATTTGGATTTGGCTGATAGTATGTCATCCACTGTAGTCAACATAGTTTTTTTGAACTGTCGCACTTCCCTATCATCCATCTGCATGAGATCTGGGAGCATGCTGAGGAGGAACATTCTCAATGCTTCTCTCCTTGTCTCTGAAGCTTCTTGCTCAGCATGCTTCGCCAATGAATCAGCCAAGTCAATGTCTAAATACTCATGTAAATCTTGAGTAACACTGTTATCCATGACAGCACGCTTCCTTTTTGCACTGCGCGTCACGAAAGGTGATGTTGAACTAGGAGATTGTGATTTTGAAGGTGGATGTGAGGAAGGTGAAGGTGGTTGTATTAGGCCTATGTCTGATTGAATGTTACTATCATCGTCATCATCGGCATAAACAAGTGTTTCCTGATCCTGAAGAAATTCATCCACCTGAGTCTTATCGAATTTCGGCCTTGTCTTTATGAAAGGCTTAATAAAATCCAATACTCCTTCCAAATAGTATGGATTTTTTTTGCGCTCTTTCAAATGTCTGGCAAAAGCTGTTCTTATGTTCTTCCAACGGTCTCTGCACTCCAATGCTGAAAAGATTAAAATATATTATAGTAACTTAAAGTTTATAACATACATAATTTATCTAGAAAAATGATCAATCTTCATTTTGATTGATCTAGAATAGTAGATACAGATGGATCTTTTTTAATGCATGTATGATGTGTGAATGTACAAACGACAGAGAAGAATGGCGCAAATTGATTCGGAGAGCCGACCCCAAATGACATGGGAGAGGACTAGGATGATGAGTATGATGTGTGAATGTATAATCCGATCACAGACAAAAGAACCTTCACAATAAGAACTCTACTGTTCAGAGAGAGCGCACGTTATGCAGTTTATAGGTTTATCTCACTCGCTCACTAGAGCCATAATGTACTTGTGATACTGCATCACTACAGTGATACAATGCGCGAAGGTTCTTTTGTCTGTTGTTCCATTTTAGCAATTACATAAAAAATTGAACTCCTAACTTACTTGCTTGCAAATTATTATAATTTAGAAAGTAGTCCTTTTTTGTTTTGGCCTTATATTAAGTTTGTACAGTTTTGTCTGGTTGTTGTTGATACAATTATTTTTGTTGCTTAATTGTTGCTGTAACCAAAAAATTGTTTCATTTAATATTGTTTCTTGTGATTTCAAAATAAAAAATTATTTGAATTTATATTTTTGCATTGCTATAAAAGTTATATTCATGTTTTAATTGTTGTGTCTTGTTACAGATGTATGGAATCTGGTGAAATTTGTGTGTTCATTACTCTCAAGAGTAAAGTTTGAAATGTGCAGTCGTTTGCAGCATTGCAGCACATATCAGTGTTTTCACAATTGGAAAAATAAAGGCAAAACTTCTACCCCGCTCTCACCAACTTGGAAGAAGACCATTAGAAAATGAGGAAATACATTCATTGCATTGTGAAGACTACTTGGCTGATTTGTGACTTCATTTATAAAAATGGCTGTATCAACAATTGACAGTTGGCTACAAATAAAAAACGTTTTGGTTCAAATAATATATTTTTTCTCATTTCTACGTAAGTCATTGACTTATGTATAATTGACTTAGTGCATGAGTAATGATTTCGAAGAAGATACAATAAACACCTGGCAGAAATCTGAATGAAATCCATTAAAAAAACAGCAAAAGAATGAAGTTGCAATTTTCCAAACCACTTGGCTGCATCAGAATATTATTTGAATATTAGAAGTAGATATGTTTTCCTTATCATTTTAAAAGAAACCAGAGGATTTTAGCGAACATCAATCGATGCACTAGTCAAGAGGCATTCTTTTCTACTTTGGCAAAACAAATCCTTGTTTACTCCTCTACTATTGTTTCTCTTTGCAAGCCTCTCAATCGCAGTGTGACTTTAAATACTATGAAGTTTTATAATATAATTGAGTTCAATTATAATGCATAACTGTTATTAGTATCCACAATGTATGCATTTACTTTGTCTACCTTACTGTTATGTATTGTGTTTTGATGTGTATGGTAAATTGTAGGTCTACTATCTTTCAAATTGTAATGAATATTTTATTATTGGACTTTTGTGATTTTCCCAACCCGTTTAGGAGCGGAGATTCCCCAAGCTTTTCTATTGAAGTTTCAGAGGAACCTAGTTTGATCTCAATTCAACAACTTTCTATTTTCATAAACAAACTTTCCTAAAGTACAGAACGTTTTATTCTCAAATTAATATTTATTTGCTGTGGTAATATTTCCTAGCTTTCAATTGATTAAGTGCATTGTTCTATTTAAATACGTATCTAATCTCTTTTAACTCGAAAATTGTATTTTTACCAGAATAGTATCTTACCAGATCATTATAAGTCAGGTTAGAGAACCTAACCTCACTTTATAGTCAGATTTGTAATTCAACTTACCAGTCCAATTCATGGTATTGCCGATTTCCTGCCATATTTTTTCTGTAATTTGTTTCTCAAAATGGCCAGGTATACTATTATTATACAGAATGGGATTTTTTTTAATCTCTCCTACAAACTTTATGTTCAGTTGATGTGGTGACACTTGATCTTGACCATTCATTTTCGTGAATGTAGCGTCTGCCGTCTGCCATCTGGAATCACTGAATCTGAATCAGCCGTTCCCATTTCTGAACTATGGAATAGCTCACACAGCTGTTCTGGCTAAAGTTCTCCCCACCACTCTTTTTCATCCGCTTTCCGCCTTCCGAGATCTTGCATACGATATCACCCAACGTAGCCTACGTTTATAGCTTATGTTTATTTTACTTTAAATTATTAATTATTGAAGTGAAGTATGGATGAAGAAAAATTCAAATTATAGATTATGTAGTCATGGAGTGCTTTAAAATTATTTTTATCGGAGACATTTTTCAGTAAAACGATTCTCGATCCTGATTCGGCAATTTTGAGACAAAAAATAAAGTTTCTCTTCATTTTTTATGAATAAACTGGAAAATTTGGAGTAAAGACGATTTTTATATATAAGCTATATATCTCACAGTTTCTAATTGTTTTAGTTAACACTAATGAATAATAATTATGGGAACTTCTCAATAATTCGATAACTATTGGAGATGGAGAGCGTTAGATTAATTTATTCAATAGGATTTTTATCATTTACTTAGATATTGGATAATAATAAAAATGTAATCTTTGAATGGATAAATTAAAATTAAATAATTGTGACGCCAGGTGGTGAAACATGGTTGCTTGCAGTTTGAAAATATTTGAAAAATGAATTGAAATTCTAAACTCCTTTACTACTTTGGTCTCTCGACTGTACTTGAAGATTGCTATTTCTTGAATAAAATCATTTGAATTAATTTTTAAATAGAGAATAATGGCATCAGTAGAAAATTCCTGCAGTACAGGAATTATCGTAAATGTTGACCAATTGAGAGACTCTTCTTCGTCTCTCCCCACTCTCAATTGAATTCTTCCATTCTTAATCTCTATTAGCCTCCAACTTGGCATATTCGAAAATGACTTTGGAACTTTGTTATTCATCCCATTATTATTTCGTTTCAAATTTAATTATTTTTAAAGTATCATTATTACATATTACTAGGAATGCAATGTAAATTTTGAGCGGAGCATTTTTCTGCAGCGATTTATAAGCCGTCAATTCGACCAGTCTTCTTCTTCTTCTTCCTCCACTGCTTCCTCGGCCTCCGTCATCCCTTCCATCTTTCTATATCTTTCAGTTTCATCTTTCCGTATCATGCCGTACTGTATCTTTCTGTATCATCGTGCAACTCTCAGCTCGATTCAGCGTTTAAAGATGTAAACTACTTTGAGCTTTTCCCAACTCAAAAATTCCAGTCCGTCAATTTGACTCCGATTTTATGGCTTTATTTTTGTAGTTGATTATTCATCCATGGCACCATTGATTTGAAATTGAATTATTCTACAACCTTCCCATCGTTGATATTCATGTCCGAGCCAAATTTCATGGAAATCGGCCGAGTAGTCTAGGAGGAGTTTGATCACAATCGATTTACACAAGTGGCCTGGAGATTGAGCTTCTCTCGACAACGTCAAGCTCAATGAGATTTTTATTATATCCCTATAATACTTGGAGTGGTCCGTAGCCGAGGGCGATAAGCGCCTGTCTAATAATCCAAAGGTTCCAAGATCGAATACAGTTGCCGGAACGGATTTTGACAGAAACGGCCACTCCCGTGTTTCGGAGGAGACGAAAAGCCGTCGGTCCCGACTGCCTAAAAACAGTCGTCACCTCTCTCATTACCCACGCACAAGCCTGGAGCTCATGTGGGCATCACCCTCAAAAAAATACATAATTAGCATACTATACATCTATATCTGTATCACACTGTAACAGAAAGGGTTTTGCTATGAAGTTATGGATTAGTGTATGGCTTTGGTCAGTAGGGAGACGAGAAGGTTGTTCCAACTCGCCGTATATAACCAAATTCCACTTAGGCAGAAGTCTCATCCATTTTTCATAATGGTATAGAATTTTGAAGTAATGGAACAAACTTTCAACGATGAAAATTAGCATTAGGCTAGGCGTACACCGGTTAGTCAAGACAAGACAAGACGAGATTAGTCACGTTTAGTCACAGTAATTCACATAGGTGTGTGTTGCTTCATAAGTAACTATGTAAAGTACTGTGACTAAACGTGACTAATCTCGTCTTGTCTTGTCTTGACTAACCGGTGTACGCCTAGCCTTTGACTGATAAAATAAGCATTTATGCATTCTACAGTTCACTGCTACTTGGATGCAGTGTAAATTGTTTTTAATGTAGTTTCAATGTGATTTGTTTACAGATAAGTTTGATCAGTTCTGGGCTGTGAATCGCAAGCTGATGGAGATGGGCCCCACGAGCGATGAGTCTTTCAAATACATTCCATTTAGATGTTACCATGGCGAACGCCCGGTGCGCCAAAAACTAGTGAAGCCTGTCACCGAAGACGGTCGGCGGAAAACTCTTCAACACTTTCTAGAAGAGGTCTATCCAACTGAACACGAAAAAGGTACATTTTCTTACAATGTTCTTGAAATTTTCTTCTAGGTACAGAAGGGTCTTAGCAGAATATAGTAAAGAATAAGTTATACAATGAATAATTCACACTTGATTTAGAAAAATATAGATTTAAAAAAAAAGATAAATGAAGTAATAGTCGTGTTGTGCATAATAATTATACTGAAGTAAGATGTTAGATTAGATAAGATTATTTACTTTTATCATGTTTTTTACAATATATATCGACTTAAACTTTCTATTGTGATAGTTGAAAATGATTTTATGAATGATAAAATGAAAAGAACTAATAATAATAATTGTATCAGATTATATAGATATAAGATCCAATAAACTAACAATTATATGATTATGCTGTACTTACATGAATCAACGGAGTTTGAACATGTAAATGTCTATTCTTGGAGAAGGATATACAGGAACATCCTTCGCATAAACATTGAACCGCAGGTTGTGGAATTATTGATGTTATAATCAATCAATTTTGAAAAATCTTATCCCATTTAAATTACAGTATTCGTAAATATTTTTCACAGTAGCCTATAATAGAGAAATATTTCCTGAAGATTTTTCAAACTGGTGACAAATCAATAGTGTATGATTCAAAACAGTAAATTTGGCAACCACTGGTACATTCTATTGCCCTATGAATTGGAGATAACTCTTCGTGTTTAAATGTATCGAAGCTTGAAGGATAAGTCTTGTTTGATAAACTCTTAGGCTAGGCGTACACCGTACACCGTACGTTAGTCAAGACAAGACCAGACGACATTAGTCACGTTTAGTCACAGTACTTAACATAGTCGCTTATGAAGCAACACATACCGATTAGTCATTGCATCGGTGTGTGCTGCTTCATAAGCAGCTATGTGAATTACCGTGACTGAACGTGACTAATGTCGTCTTGTCTTGTCTTGACTTAACCGGTGTACGCCTAGCCTTACACTTTATTCCTCACTTAGTCAAATTATTCAATTCATTGAATTCTCAATGAGAGAATTCATTTCAATTGCATTTCTAATCGTATTACTAGACTAAATATTGTAGTATTGTGTTTGTGTACTGTTTCATTCTATGATTGAAAATAATTGAAAACTGATGAATTTCTCTTGCAGTGAGAGTAGTAATCCATGGCGTTGAACCTCCAAGGGAGACACCTCTGCAGTGGATGAGCGAACATCTGAGCTATCCCGACAACTTTCTACATTTGTGCATTTTCATAGATGAAACCAGTGCAACGTGATACGTTTGACATTATTTTTGTACGTAGCTTTGGACAGAAATGCCAAAAATGGACGGAAAATCATCTGTGAAACTATTGGGTGCATCATTGTGTTTTATATTGCTTTGATCTCACTCATTATTCAGCTGTACATCACACGATTAGCGTTTTTATTCCATATGAGATTATTTGCTAAAGTTTTTATTGAATCGAAGATCGACTAGAAACATTAATTCAGTTTTTATATTATGAAATGTACTCGGATTAAACTGAGGAGCCATCAAGAATGGAACTTCGCTTTTGCAAACAGCAAGATACACGAAGATTAACTTTAATTCCTATACTCGTAAATCAGCTCATTATCAGTACAGTTCTTTCTAGTCCTATAAGATATATTCAGTAGCCACTAATGTAATACACTTGAGGAGCAGGACTAATTAATTTAGCTTAGTATGTAAGAGAAAGGTCATTAGAAATTATAGATTACAATAAATTCTGTTTACAATACAAGAGGAATGCGTCTTACAACATGCTCTAATATTAATTTGCGGTTGCACGAAAATCCAATTGAATTTAACCACCATAAAGTGATGTCATCTAAAGCTACGGTTACACCAAAGCGAATGAGCAGTAACGAATGCGAAATTCACTTTGGTGTGACCAGCAAACGAGTGGCAGCGAACAACAATCGGCCGTGTTCGGTAGTCGCATGTTCGCGTTCGCGATTGCTCGCAGATGTTTGCGAACACCAGTGAACGTTCGGTTCGATTCTTTTCGCTTTGGTGTAACCGTACCTTAACGGAACCAAAGCAAGGAGAACCAATGAACGAATTGGAATTCAATGCAATGACGTCATTCAACGGTGGTTAAATTCAATTGGATTTTCGTGCAACTGGCTGTTTAAATTTATTTTTTGCACATTTCTGGAGGGGCAACTTGAATGATATTACCTAGTCCATATTATATTGTAATGCTGTTAGTATCTAAATCAACTGAGCTTCTGGAAAAGATCATATTCGATAAATTGATTTATTATTTTTGTAAAAAAGACTTTAGCAGTGATTTGAGCCTTTTCGATTCCTGAAATACTATCAGTGATATTCGAATTTATTCAATTCAACCTATTCATTTATTATGAATTAGTCAACTTATAATATCTTCGATTGTTGTATTTTTCAAATGCTCTTGCAATCTGAAAAGTAATTTATCATTGGAAATGATCTGTTTTCCCAATTCCTTAATTTTCCAATTATTTTCATCACTGAAAGAAGTAATTCTTTTCATCTCACTTATGAACGAGTTCTGAATTATTATCAGTGTCATTATAAATATGTATTATCGGTTTAATAAATTACCATATCTGATAAGTGATAATATATATATACACACCCATACTTGATATTTACTTTGCCAACAATTTAACTTTGACATAGTGCAATAAACTTTGTTATTATAGAAATGGTTTCAATTATTGTTTTTAATTTAAGATTTTTAACTCATATTATATTGTATTATTTTCTTAGAAATTACTCAATTTTTAATTTGTAAAAATATGAAATGTTTAAAGCTCAAGCAGTTGACCTTTATATCACATACAAATCGAATTTGTAACAGTCAAGTCTTTGAGACTAGATCTCAAACGCGCGTTACTTCTGAGATGTAGGTACTGTACATTATTATTTAATGGAAAATGTCTACATTTTGAATATAAATTAATACATTCAACATGCGATTTTTTATATTTTTTTACGGTTAAACAAAATTTATCTTACTTTAGTTCGCTTTGTATGTAAGTTTTTATTTTTATTTTCAGAGAATCCTTTTGTATCTATTCCGTTACTGGCAAACTAAGATAATTTCTCCTTGTAAAAAGAGTTGAAACGATGTTATATCAAGCTTGAAAACTTTGAATGAGCTTTATTCCCCACGACCGTCATTGATTGCATTTTTTGGAATAAACGAAATCATGCCTCAACTCCTATTCTCTCTACTTTTAATTACATGCAATTTTCAATGTACCGTATTTTATATTTATCTGCAAAAACTATTCGACTTATATGAAATATGTTGTTCTTATATACTGAAAGATCTTTGTGTTCACTGTGTCCACACAGGGTCCAACTTTGGAAAGTTCGTGGAGAAGATTGAGTGGACCGATTTTGATGCGGTTTGCGCCAAAAGATAGATAAAGAATCGAAATTTTGCAGGCTCTAATTGTTTTTCAAAAATAATCATTTTAAATTATAGATATCATTTAAAGAAGCGGAAAAGTTTCCTGTGGCACTATCTGTTGGCATAAAAAAGTACTAAATTATTAAATCCCTTGAGTTTTAGCGAGTTTAGTTATGTAGAGCTACACAATCGAAATAAACGAACGTGAAGGTGAGGAAAGAAATTATATGATTACATTAGAAAAGTGGGTTATAATAATTTCAATGGATAGAATACATTTCATGTAGATGAAGATTTGGAATTATTGACCTAAAAACGAGTAATTAATAACGTAAGTCAATGTTTCAGTAAATTTGAATCAGTATTTAAATTGCCTGATAACTCTGTCTCAGCACGATAGTTTTAGACTTGGTCTAACAAAACCCGATCTCAGGAACCGCCCCTAAGAATTTTAGAAAATTCAAGTGAGCAGCGCTTTGCGCTGCACGGGGTAAACTCATTCTTATTATATAATAAATAGTGTATTCACGCTATTCATTTCTTTGGAATGTGACAAAATAGGCATAGAAAACATAAGCTGAGTTAATCCACCTTTTTGAAAACTCTTGAACATATTTTTAAATTGAAACTGAACGCTTTTATGAAAACTCTTTATGATAACAATTTAAATAAGTCTTATTTTAGAATTGATGATATTATAGTGTTAAAGTACCTCATATAAAAATAAACTGTTCATAAATCATCGTTGTTCATTTTATAAGCTATTAATAATCGTAAGGCAGCTGTGTCTGTATTGTATTTTCTTAAAATTTGTATTTGTTCGCTTCTTTGAAGTAAATAATATTGAATCTTATCAAACAAACTGGAATACTTAGAAGAAGATATAGGTTCTTGAAACTTAGCTACCTTATTATTAGTAATCACTTTAGCGATGTATTTTTTTATTAAAATGTTTTGAATCTGGTAATTGTTTTCCGTAATAGTTGAGTTTTGCATGTACAGTTTCTTTGTTCATCTCAGTATTTCGTCAAATAGAGAAGTTACTCTGATTGCAATGTCACATTGTTGTCGAAGAGAATGTGCTAAATCATAGGTTTTTAAAAATTGAACCATTCTCATGTCTTTGGTACCGGTAAACTGGTGCAACTTTAGACCAATTTTCAACATCAAACTTTATCAATCTTCTTGTAATTTACAAAAATCTGTCAAATAAGATCAAAACTACTAGAGAACTCTATTGATATAGCTATTATAAATGGGTGAGGTCGAAATTGGAATTTTATAATTGTATGACTCCATAAAAAAATTTTACCAGTGGTTCAATATGTTGCCCGGACTTGGGTCATTTTTTCACATTAATGCAGAAATTAATATCTGGGCAATGTTGCACTGTTTCTAATATGACCAATTACATTGAACTCAGGTGTGTCTCAAGTTTTATGTTACTCCTAGCATTTAAAATAGACATATAAGTTAATTAACTCAATATTAAGCTTTGATATCTGCTAGGCATTTCTCCAGATACTCATCAATCCAGTCTTTGTAGGCTCTTGACCCAGGAATTCTTCTTATCAACTTTGGCATCCTCTTGAACATTAATAGACTGTTTTTAAAATTATTTAGTGCAAATATGGGACAACTTTGACCCAGACCAAAGTTATAAGGGACAGCTTTGGCCCGTGCCAAAGTTGCCCCTGATTGGCATTTTTTGTGGGTGTTCATGTTCATAAAATGACACAAATAAAATACAAATCAATACTTATAAATTTGAAACTTTAGTACGATTTTGACAACATATAGAGCAATAAAGAGAGATTCTTATTTTATTTTCTGCATAAAACAGTTATTGTTGAGTCAATATAGTTTTGGTACAGTACTAAATTTTTCAAATTCTCAGCGCAAGTTTCAAAATGGTTCTTTTTTTTGTCTTTTTTGGCCACATTGGACCACTTGAGTCAATCATGTCTTAAATTTTGAGGCAGCCTGGCTCTTCGATCAGCCCAATATCTCTTCATCCTCTCTGACCGCTGTCTTCTGTCCTCATCCGTGATTACTATCTCTCTATGCATCTTTTGCAAATCAAATCTATGGGTTTGAAGTAAGTAATTGATTTTTCTTTTGTCTTGTGCATCTTCGACCTCTAAGCCTGTTTCTTGAAGATCTTTTTTTAGTTCTTCGATGTACTTACCACACTTTCTCTTGTTTAAATTTCGCATCACAAGCTGTTTTAGAACGCGATTCTCGGGCATTCGTAGTATATGGAAAAAATGAGACATACGTTGTTTTTTCATTCTACTGAGGATAGGCTCAACTTCCTTATAAACAGTTTCATTGGTGGCGATTCTCCAAACCCCATCTTTTTGGTAGCTTTTATTTATAATAGTTCTGATAAATCGCCTTTCTGTTTTGCTCACCTGATCTGTCTTATTTTCATTTCTTATCTGGAAGAGAGTTTCACACGCATAAAGTGCTTCTGGAAGAACCACACTTTTATAATGACAAATCCTTGATTTTATGGAAAGACACTTTTTATTGTACGTACTCCAAGTCAGATGTTGAGCTATTTTCATTTTTACTATTCTGTTTTGCCACGATCGGTTTTCTTTCAATCTGCAGTGAATAATTTCGCCCAAGTACTTGAAGTGCTCAACCACTTTTATTTCTTGATTGTTGATTTTTACCTTTCTTATACAAAGAGGATCTATTGCCATGATTTCAGTTTTCTCATATGATATATGCAATCCAATCCTCTTTGCAATTCTTTCCAGACTCTCAATTTGTGATCTAACTTCTCCCATGTTTACTGCCAACAAGGCCAGATCATCTGCAAATCCTAGTACATTGGCTTTTATTGCGTGAAAATGGTTCTTATTATAGCATTAAAACATTCATGGTATGAATATACAGATATCTATAGTGGATCTACGATGAAAGAGCCACCACAGCATCTTATGAAGATGAATTATTTCAGTGTGATACCCACACTACAAAAGTTCGTTTAAAAATCTGAGATATTGGATCATAACCAGATCTTTAAAGCCTTGGAAAAATGTTATAGTAGAGAAAGATGGCCTCCCTCCAGTGGCGTCATTTCACCAAAACCTTGGGAGGGGCAAACACCGGAAGGGGGTGGGGGTGTATGGAATACCCTCCACCAAAGAGGGGGGTCCGAGGGTCCTCCCCCGGAAAACTGAGCACTTTTGAAACCAAAAGGAGGGTTTTAGGCTTTTTTTAAATGTCAAATGCACTTTGAATTATTACAAAATTATGAGTAAGATTACCTTAAATATATGCAGAAAATTAATGCGAAACAACAATTATTATTGACAACAGACAGAATCATAGTAATATTCTGGTAAGTTGGTCATCTTCTTAGATAAAAACGACAAACGTGATCAATACGTTCAGACGTTCGTACTAAAAGTAATACATTGGCTCTGCTGTTATTATTCAGACCCCAGTGGCGTAATACACTTGGGCCTGAAATAATATCTTATGTTTTTTTTAAGAAATAAAATTAAAGTAATGATTGAACAAGAAAAGCAAAAGTTTTATTTTGGGCAATTAACAACCATAAATAATTCATAATTGTCAAGAGTTGTCTAAGAATTGCCTATAGCTTACTCAGTCAATCATCAATCATCAATCTCAATTCATTATTCCATTTTCATTCAGTTCGTCTCGAACCGTTGTGCTAGACGCATATAAACGCGTTTCGGTTAATAGAAATTTGTGAAGTGAGCTGTAAGCAGTGAGTTTGTGAAAATGGGGTTTAATTCTTTATTACGGTACAAAAAATTTATTCATATTTATTATTTGATTCATATTGCATTCCTACACGTATTTTCAGTATTATGATGTTCGAATTTCAATTATTCCGTCTACTATCTTTCTTTCCTTCAATTGAACAAAAATATTTTGCTAGCTAGCTAAATGAGTGTTGTCACAGTGTCACACCAGGCTCTTTAATATAGTAACCAGGTGACACAGACTTGATGGTCTTTTAAATATTAATTAAACAGCACTATGAAGCCTACAATCATTTGAGTGGAGCTCAAAGAGAAAAAAAGGAACTTGAAAACAATCTAATAAAAATATGAGACTCGATTCTTTTTAGTTAAAACAATAATAACAATAGTTCAGTGAATCCAGAGGTGATGAATTTTATTGTTGCAGTTCAGGAAAAGAACAACTTTTGGAGGGAATTATTTTTTAGTTGACAAACGTTACGCCACTGTTCAGACCTATATGTGTACACTAATAAGTACTATTGAATATAACGTGTTTGAAGAGTGTTAATAGTAGTTAAATAGTGCGATAATTTTTTTTTTCAATTACAAGAATACAAAGATTTTTACTCTGTCGCTAAGTTTTCAACATTTGACCGGATGAAATGCTTATTTTTACATTAGCTAGTACATAATATTCTCTGTAAATCAGAATATTGCAAATGACGTCCTCCTATAGAACATTGTAAAATATTTTTCTGACTGATTCAATACATTACCATGTATTTTATATCTTTAAAGTTAGTAGCCCACTTTATAATACATGAATTCTATTATTCAGTATTTCTTATCACGGAATATTGCATGGCTAATAAAATTGAGAAAAGACTTCCAAATGAAAAATATCACGGTAGTTCAATTAATTTGCTATTTTGATAATTTTCAATCTATTTCACTTTATCGTGGTTGTAGGATACTTTAATTAATAATTACGGTATCGTATTCATCAATGCATTTTCTTGAAATATTTGGTACCGGTGCAGGCTGTCAAAATTCATTGTCCATTCCATTACGCAAAAGTATTCGCCACAGTCTAATAAATACATGTATTTATTATAATAAATACATGTATTTATTATACAGTCTAATATTTATTATAATATTTATAATAATAATTGTAATAATAATTTATTATAATAAATACATGTATTTATGAATAAATACATGTATTTATTAGACTGAATATATAGTATTTATTAGACAAATACATGTATTTATTAGACTGTGTTTAGATTTAAATTTTCCCGGCTTGGTGACGTATGACTACAGAGTCAAGTTGGAGTCTCATTGATAACATCTTTCGATTCAATAATAACTGAAGAAGAGTATGAATTGCTTGAAAATAATAGATTTAAATTTGTTTTATATATTTTCTCTAGAAAATTGATGAAATTCTCGGGAATTCAATACCATTTAACTTTCTTTTGGTGTGGCAGTGCTCATGACCTGTCAAAGCGATTGTACGGGATTCAAGTTCACGTCTGGTTCTGGACTGGAGACTGGACTGGTTCTCAGTCGCCATCTTATCTCCGCTATGTTCTGATGGCTGTTAGCTCTAGTGTCAATATTTTTAGTGTGGAGTTTTTACAGCGGTTATTGTTTTACATGTTTGTGCGGTAGATCAAATGTTTTAATTGTAAAGTAGTCGGGAAAGTATAAAAGTGCAAAAATGGCGGGTCAAACGATGACTGATAGACTTTTGGCAGCTAGGCACAGTATCGCCGGCCAAGGATTAGCCAAATCAGTTTGTAAAGCAACGACAGAAGAACTGATAGGACCAAAAAAGAAACATTTAGATTGTGAGTATACCATATTTACAACATATCGATAATATTCAACCATTCTTACATGTTCTCACATTCTTCATATTTCATACCCATTTCATGCAGCCTTATCTTGTCAAGAAACAGGTAAATCACGTGAATAAACCAGCCCTATCAATCAGGTTGACTAATAATTCACATAATGTGAGTTACGCTCTTAATTTTTGCAATACCCTACACTATATCCTCTGAGTCGATTTATTTGATATTAAATAAGTTTCAAGTTGACAAGAAATCAATGAAAGGAAGCCCAGCAGTTTCAAGTTCCATCATGTTCAAAATCTAACACGAATTATCGTGTTACCTGCTATGACGTCTAGTACTTGACAGAGCTAATAAGCTCCCTTATTCTTTAAATTTACTCATGATTTTAAGAAGATAATAAAACCAAAAGGAATGAACGTTTAGATTATTTAGAGTGCCCTAATAATAAGTGATTGTAAGTTTCAAGACACGTTTACATTTTCAGCACGAAATTTCATTATTATTAAATTAGCCTATGTGTTTTTTGTACTTCAATTAATTCACAACATTATCATTAATACCATTGATTATTTGACCGATTGTACCTTTTCGTTCTTTACTGTATTGAAATTAGATAGGTAAGTAGGTTGTTTGATAAACCTAACCTTCTTTGCTGAGATACTTTTGTATTTTGGTTTATTCTTTTATTATTTATTAATCAATTCAATCTCAACTATGAAAATCAAAATACTCATTCCGAAGTATATAAAATTCAACTTGCTCTTATAACATATTTATCTCAAGGTTTATTGGTAGGCCTATTAAAGATTCTTGGTCAGTTTCTCACACCCACTCACCCATCTCTCCTAATAGAATTCCAGTACCTAACTCTAATGCTCACAAGCATACATTATATTACCTTCTATGCATTGAAATCGCCTTAAAGAGCTAAGTAAAATGAGCTATTACACGATAAGGAAAGATTAATATCACAAAATTTGAAACCTTCTGCTGTACCACCTCACATTTCACAGTATTTAGCAGTTCACAGTATTTAGTTCTACAGTACTCTCAATTTAAATTTCAAGGATATAGGTATAATCGTAGATAAGTCTAAATTTAATGGGGCTACATAACAGATTTTTACTAGACAAATTATTATCATGCATTGACTAATCCATTCTAGTATTGTTTCACATTGTAATTTATAATTCAAGAAAAAATTCTTCTTGAAATTTGTTAAAAATTATCTTTGAAGATTCAATTCAATCACCCCCATTCATGCTAATCTTGCTAGTTGGATAAGCTAAAATATTAGGCTAATTTAAACCAAAGTTCAATGAACCTGATCATGTCTGACTTTACAAAATTTTTGATAAGCAGGTTCTTATTATTATTATTGAAGCAGGTTGTTAGGCTCCCTAATTAAATCCTAAATATAGTTCAAGTATTTATTTTTCTTGAAAGATTATAATATTTTTACAACTATTTCAACATTGAACCTGTGGTATTTTTATAGAAAAAGTCTTGTAATACAGGTAAAAGGTATTAGGCAAAGGTAAAGGTATAATATGTATGCTATTGATGTCTAGTTTAAGCCGCCTTTTTCTGTTAGTTTATTCCAAATTTTTATGAAACATGGACTGCTAGTAAGTTATTATGAACTTGTATATAATAACGTGTTGATGGATTTCAAAATTATCTTTCCTGTGCAGACTATGACTAACTGACTGATAAAATTCATGAAATTTTCTATGGAAACGTTTTGAACTTGTTGTGGCCAATATTATTTATATTTGACTAACAACAGTAGGTCCATCTTTTTTTAAAAACAATAATGAATCAATTTGTTAATTTTAGCTCAAAAAGTCCAATACGTATTAATTAATAGAGAATAATTAATTATTCTATATTGAATAATTATTGTAATATCCAATTTTCTTTATCTACAAGTTCAATACGATTATTGAATTAGAGCGAAGCTACCTTGAGCAGTTTTTTTACCTCATAATTAGACAAATATTAGAGGATTGGTGCTTGAAACTGAATCAATAATCTAATTACCAATTAGAGCAAGCCACTCAGCAGGCTCATGAGTGGTGCTTAGTGGGATGTCCTATTATTAATTAACAATAATTACCTAATTCGCCCTGTTCATCGAAATTCGCCCACATTTTTTCAAGTCATGGTCAAGTTGTGAAACCAAATTGAATTGATAATAATATTATCATTCCTCTATTATTCAATGTAGTGTTTTTATAAGACCTCTGACTATGATGATGAAAATTAGAAAGTAATTATTTCAAAGTTCTCCAATTCCCTTCAGCTGAAGAAAAGACAAACCTATGTTTGTCTTATGATTTATGATATGTTGGGATGTAATTTCTTTCCATTGCTTAACAATATAATCTATTATGTGATCTATATATGGTTATAATTTACTCTAAATATTGTCGTCTATTTGGATTTTTAGTTGATGACGGCTGACTTTTAGTCCATTCATTTACAAAAAATCTTGGAATATGACCATAGATGGTCGTTGTATTGTAAATAGATAGAAATGACTTGCTTAATCGTTGAAATATGTTCTTATTTCACCAACAAAAGAATACTATCAAATTATTGATTGTTTTCTTAATAAGTATTTCAATATTGCTTTTTTAAAAAGTATTCTTGACATATTTTTACTTGTCATATTGCAACTTATTTGAAATTTTAAATTTTGATGTCCTATTTGCTTAAGGTCAGCTTAATAGTTTACTTGTGGAAGGCGTGGATTTCAAATGTCAAAAAAGTACAGTAGTTTATAAAGTTGTAAGTAGTTACAATAGCTTGTTCATAAGGAAGATTACTATTTGGCAATAGATTGCTATTGGGCAATATAATACTGTAATACAGTAATAAGATACCAATTGGAAAGGTTCATTTGAAATGAAAATATTTGCCATAATATTTATGTAGAATATTTGAATAACTGTGAAATACTGTACATACTCTTGACAAACATGAAAATAAAATGAATATACTCTTGATGGAGACTCATACAGAAAGTGTAGAAGAAGACTTTACTTATATTCTCTTTATACGTTTCTTCTGTTATTAAACTGTAATGTAGTGTCAGATCGATAGACGAGAACGTATTGTCACACTCAAGATTTATATGTTTCGTTTGTTATTAGAATGTTTCATGCTGTGATAAATCTATAGATAGTTTTTGTAGATGAATTAGATGGTTGGAATATTTTGATAATACAGTGATAATAAGAAGATACTAGTTGGAAAGGTTTATTTATGTGAGTACTCATTGACAGAATGTGCTGGTTTCGCGCTAGGCTATTGGCAACGTTGACTGTGACTGCTTTTCCACTTATTGTGAAAAAGGGGTGCGAGGGGGTGGAAATCGTGACGTCACAGGTCGGCCGCGTGGTTTAAATGGTTGGCGTTGGTCGAAGGGGGGAGGGGGTAGTTGGGTGGTTGTGGTAGGGGGGTACACTAAGAGGACCCCCGATCGATGCCCCAGAAATATAACATGCCTCCATTTCTCCTAAACCTCTCTCGTGACCCCCTTCCCGCCCACCCCGCTATTGAAACCCATCCCCATTCTTCTAATCCGAGACTTGCACGACTCTATGGAATATCTTCCCCCGCATTGCTAACGTCCGATTTTTTCCGTCTTATTTTATGTCATCTTGGTTGTCAGATCGAAATGAAAACGAATCCTAGATATCTACGGTTTTTATCTCAATTCAACTTACGCCAGTCGACTGGAAACGTGTAACCAAGGCACTGAAGATGAAATAGAAAGTGTAGACTCAGCTATGAATGTAGCAAGTGTGTGTGTTGTAGGTTCACTAATGAGAAACCCTGATGGCATGAAATTTCAATTCAAACTCTGGAATAGGTGGCTGGATAATATCGTAGCAGATTTCTGTTGGGTTGATGAAACTTATCCTCGTTTGAGCTCTGTGGTTTCAGATGAAACTTCTGATAGTTCAGATGAAGATCAATACTCTGTAATATTTTCCATGGTAGTTTCCTCTACATGGTAGTACCTCTTCACAAAGTCTTATTCATTTACAGTACAAGTTAGTACAATATTACAGTACTGACTAAACTTACTAAGAAATTTAACAGTTTCAAAGATCTTTAAATTATCATTTTTTAGGAGAGAATGTTTCAAGTATTTTTGAGTCTGTTGGTAATAGTAGTAAATATATTTATAATAATTATACTGTACTATGAGAATCACTTTTCGTTGAGAAGCTACAGTTCAATTTTCTGGTGAAATTGATTAAATTTTATGCTACCATATTTTTGCTATAATATACAATTGACATAGACTTTTAACATAAATACTTACTATGCAAGGTTAATGGATACCTTGCTAGCTATGTGAGCATTAATTATGTACTAGATACTAAATGCAGTAATAACTATGAACAGTACTTTTCGTACCTTTAATGCTAGAATCCATTTTTAAGCTATTTTTTTGTGTAATAGAACGGTTTAAACCTTTGTGTATTGCAACTTTGTAATTGTCAATAAGTAATGTAATGTATATAATAATTTTGTAAGATTTCAAATACATTATTTTATCTGTGATCTCTTAGTGACTCAATTTTCCTTTTGAACAAGTTTGAAGCTTCAAAAAAATCTATTCTATTCTCCAATCTGTTACCAATTGCTATGCATCTTTCAAGTGGTGAGGCATTACTTCTCACAAAGGCATGGAACTAATGAAAATTGTTATTGATAGTAAAATTTTATAGGCGTTCTTAAGTCATGATAACTGCTAGTGCAAGTTTACAATTTTAGTGCTTGATAACACCTCATCGACGTTCTGAATTGATCAAGATAGATAAGGAATTCGACAATAAAAAAGTAACTATTATGAGAGCATCTACGATTTTGTCCTACTAATCGGGATATGAATCATTAATAATTATTTGAAAGCAACAATCAAAATCTAAATTGATTTTTCTTTGGATATTGTACATAATCATAATAATAATTAATCTGAGAGTGAATGCCAGATTCTCTCACTCTGTTGATTACAGAATGCGTTCACATTCTAGTTCTTTGTTATGTCAGGTCACTGCTGGTCCGTTAGTCCTTGTTCAACACACGGCGTGTGAAATTTCGGTACCCGAAATTCAGCTCGTCTTTATGCCATTTTCATGTTCTACACAGATGAAGATTTGCATAATGCATCTCATTTGTCACTAAATGCGGATTTTGTATGCAGATTGAAATGGCCTACCCATCATTTAGGCTATTCTGTTGCTTTCTATTCCTAGAGATATTCTCTAGCTCAATATCTGTACTATTTCCATATAATATATCAATTTCCATCCTCATTTTATAGGGCAATAATGATGATTATCCTAGCGACCATATAATACAAATTATTTATTTGCATACTGTATTATGTGCATTGTTTTATTAGGTCGCTGATTTATTTCAAATTCAATTCAAAATTTATTTATTTTGCACACAACAATTTACAATGAAGATTATACAGTGTTACAGCTACAGCATTATCATTCAATTACATTTATTCACAATTCATTCATTCAAACACAATTATTCACAGATTGTAGGATTAAATTAAATCGAGTTGTACTGTTTGAATTCGAACAGAATAGAGTTGAATCCTGTTCGAATGCAAGTTGTAAAAGTATTAATCTCTTCTAGCTTGACGTCAAGAGATCCGATTGTTTCACTTATCAGCAGGTTGTTATTAACTTGAAAATTTCTTATCAACTTATTTTGCCTTCATTTTTATCTCTTCACCTCCGTTCCAGCTTTTATTCACCCAACCTAATTGAAGAATAATTGATTAATTACTTTCTTTTTCTAGAATTCAATTATTCTAAAGAATTATGGACCTGTGTATATTTTTAACTTGCAAATATTTTCGATTCAGTCTTAATAAGTAGGCCCTATACTTGTACTAGTTTCACTATGATTATTGTACAAACTCATAGTAACTTTACAAAAGAGTTGCATACATATAATCAGCATTATTGATTTGTATGAATAGAGAGCAATAGGTTCAAAAATCAACATTATTTTAATTGTAGACACTTTAGATAACTCAAAAATTTGAAAATATTCACATTTTGTGTTTATGCCCATTTCGCGTTAATGGTGTGCTTCATCAGAACACGCTGTATAGTACGTTCACTTTGCTAAGGCACTATAAAATTTCATCTATAATGGCTTGTTTTCACGATTCTAGTAGACGTTCTGGTTACTGGAGGCAGGTTACTGGTTTATAGGTAAGTAGATAGGCTTCTGGTAACCTGCCTCCAGTAAGTAGAACGTCTACTAGAATCGTGAAACCCAGCCATTAGGTATAAAATTTCATCTACTATGATGCAGACATATTCATTGTGAATGTTCATCACAATATCATCCTCGCTATTTTATAAAAAGGTTCCTATAATTACTTGTTCCTGTTGCTCGTTCCTATAAAGGTTCCTATAGAAAAGGTTCCTCGCTATTTTATAGAAAGATTAAGAATTGGAATACTTTTTCGTAACAAGTGTTCGTGTTCTCTCTAAGGCTATAGTGCGATTCACGTCAAGAAGTCAGCATTGCTTAGATGGGAGTTTGCTATCCTTGTTCAGCACAAGGCAGTTGCTGATGTCTCTATCCTATTCGCACTGTGCATAGTTGCCGCACTGTACATTGTTGTCGCACACAGTCCCAACAAACACGTTTGGTGCAGTTTTTTCTTTCTCTCTCAATGAAACTTGGCATCAATGCTCCTCATATAAACAATGCTGACTTCTTGACGTGAATCGGACTATAGGCATACACCGGTTAGTCAAGACAAGACAAGACAAGACGAGATTAGACACGTTTAGTCACAGTAATTCACATAGTTGCTTATGAAGCAGTACACACCGATGCAATGACTAATCGGTGTGTGTTGCTTCATAAGCAACTATGTGAAGTACTGTGACTAAACGAGACTAATGTCGTCTTGTCTTGACTAACCGGTGTACGCCTAGCCTAATGAAATACAGAGCAGTATCCTTTGGGAACGGAAGTTCTTCGATCACAACTCAGCTTGTCTGTCAAGTGCTTTACTCTTGATTTACTTGTCACCCGAGCTAGGTGTCGCCCACTGGTTTTGCGTGGGTAGGAGATGTGGATCTAGAAGTTTCATCAAATAATACTTATTCGTTTGTTGGGAAAAGTCAAGTCGTTGAAAATCGTGGGTAGTTGACTGCAGCTGACTGATAAGAGACCGCAATAGTCCTCACACCATTATCATCAATCAATCAATCTCTTGAATGCTCTTTGCAAACGCGATCCTATTTTGAACGTAAATAGAGTAGATTTCGATTCTAGACTGTGCATAGTAACCAACTATCAGCATGGCTTACTAGTAATTTGACTTCCAACTTTACTTTTTTTTTGAGTTTATCAGTAACGTTTCTAAAGTGATCTAATGAATTCCAGATGGCATGCAGACATGTTTATACAGTTTTCGAGTGGTGTCTATCTGATTGATGGGTGTGTGAGAATAGATAAGAATTTTATTTAGTCTAAACAAGCCCAAAACTTTAAACTTGAAAAGAGGTCAATTTGATAAGTACCAATTTTCATCATTACATTGTATAAAGATTCCTTTTTTTGTTTAATGATTTTCCTTTCTTTATTAAATTTATTAGTTTATTCAACACTTTATTTACTGACCAATAAATTGATGGAACTTGTCCACTAAAATCTCAACTTCTTGAGTGTAGAACGAGAAATACAGTAAAGTTACAACATGACCTGACCCACTGGGAATTGAAATTTAATAATAATAAAATTGAAATTAATTGTTAAAAGTTGATAAAATTGGAATTATTAATTGAAATAAATAATTCCTCAATTAATTATTGATCAAATCCATTTACAAAAGCCTTCCTATCTCTCAAGTTATTTATTATTAAATATATTATACCTTCTGTGAACGTATTTAAAAATTATTGAAAATAACTTGAAAATTTTTAAAGATTGGATTTAAAATCAGGCTTTATATCACATAAATATCTCTTCTCTATAAATGCTTAGTCAGTAAATAATCCACACACAAGTCAACAGTTCATGTGGGCTTCATCACAGCAAAATCAATTTAATGAGATCAGAAGCGTTCAACGGAAGCGTCTCCTCTGTTGTATTAACATAAAAATTTTGTAATATAATAAATAGTTGCTTTCACAAAATATCAGATGGTATAGCTATTGGATAGCGCTATGGCAGGGATTTTTTCACTTTGCTTTTTATTTCAATACGAAATATTCAATTTTCATTCCTTGTGTTGTGTGTTTGCTACTGAAAGTACTGTAAATTTTCATGGAAAAATAATGAATTTACATTTACCAGTAACAAAATTCCCCCAGTCACGTGCTGCAATTAAATTTCCGGGTATGAGAGGATAAGACGCTTTTTTGTAATGAATTAATCCATCCACCCTTCTTTTGTTTTACAACGCTTGAGGATATCAAGCTGTAGCGCGTCTTTTTTGTTCTTCACTTGTCAGTGGTGATTGAAGACCTCTAGAAATATACATTTTTTGTTTTTGAAGAGAGAAACACACATTTTATTTCAATCCCAGTCTCGAGCCCGCTCAATCCCGATAAAAATAGTGCTCTTAAAGTTTATGTTTGTTTTGAAAAAGGGTTCTTTGGTTATATTTGAACATACTGAGACGTAGTCTATTATTAAGTTTTCAAGTTCTTGAAAAATGACAATTAAAATTTGTGAAGAGGTTAGGCCTACCTCTGTTTTCCATAGTACTGTATCCATATTTTGTATATATATTTTTGGAAATGGTGTGTCAATAATAAAGAAGTTGATTGCTATTACATTTTTCAAATAAAATTCCACAATCATACTCAAAAGTCAGTTAATTCAAGTGAAGACTATAGAAAAAATAATAATCCAACAAAAAATGAGAAGATTGAAATGTATAATAAATAATTGGTGATTAATGTTATACTCGTAGATTGGTGATTTCAAATGATTGTTGCATTGGCTAAGGAATACAGTTGAGGATATAGAATCAAATTGAAGTATTGAATTCATCTGAATACGGTGTAATCATAATGTGATCAATTGTGAATTTCTTCAGATATTTTTCCATGTCTGTAAGTTATTACAGCTATCAGCAAAGACTATAATCATATTATTGCTTTAGTTTAGATTAGATGATGTTGTCTATGCTAACAGTCAAAGACTATAAAAAAGAAGACTATAAAAAAGAGTACAAAGTCTTGGCTATCATCGAAGACTATAATCATATTATTGCTTTAGTTTTGATGTTGTCTTCTATGAGTATGCTGACAATCAAGCTAGTAGAATGTAGAATATAATCAAGCTACTATGACGCTGTGACTTCGACACCTTATTGTGATCATATGCTTCAAGCTAGTTAAAAGAATCAAGCTATAGAACCATAACCAAAATTTCTTGTTTTTTTTTACAATTTCTCCTTACCAATACAGGTCAAATTTCTCAGTGAATAGTCACATTCCTCCGTGAAGGGTCACCGCGACCCTTACCTTATATTATTCAGTAATTTACAGAAACCTTTTTTTTGAAATTTTCTAATTGGATTCGACCAATTCGGACACTGTGGTGGAGAATGTTGGGCAACAAGTGCTTGAGTGGGTGTTTTATTGCCGAGCATGTACCAACATGTCGGCAAACGTGTCTTAGCTCAAAGAAGTGCTGGCTCTGGTCTTTGTTGATGTTTTCGTTTTTGTTTTTATTTCACGATGCACTTCCCCTTGGTGAATAGAAACGGACGAGGTCACAAGAGGTCGGGGAACGTGGTGAGTGTTGCCTTGCCTTGCCTCAAGAATCCTCCTCGCTCTGCCAAACGGTCCATGACGCAGCATCTCTTGCCCCCCCCCCTTCCCTGCCCCGCCCTCACAGGTGTCCCCTTAGGAGGGGGGGAAGGGTGGTTAGCTCTTTGTTTGCTAGGGCATTTTTTTGCACGGCGGCGAATATACTCGCAATCATTCATCGCCGCTCTGCTTGCTAAATAGAACAGAGTGAGAGGAGTGTTGTACTGTAGTTGGAGGAGAGTGTGGGATTCGCAACACTGAAGAACAGCTGATCGTGTCGCTCAGATTTTCGTTGATGACGTCACACTATGTACCTTGGCTTTGAACTTTGTGTTAGGAAATAGCGCTGTCATTCTCGCTTTGAGTGAATCTTTTGTATGTTTTATTGTTGCAATTGAAATCCAAATGATTGCAGATTGAATTGAATACAGGTTGAGAAGACAATTATCTGTTTGAAATTATCATTAATAAGGAACTAGTTATCATAGTTTTGAGGAAGCTATATTGTTCTCATATAGCTCTACTACACCATATTGTTCTTATCTATTGAGCACTAGTATTGATATTTATTTTTATGAGTCATTTATTTTTATGATATAAGATTGTTAGAAATATTGGCGTCTTGCAACCGTTAAATTCTGTGATATAGCAATTTTTATTCATATGAAAATATAGTGAGTCAGTTTGTTTTTTCAAGAATCTTGGTGATTCAACAACAATATTTGCTCAATTTAGTGCTAAAAGTTGCTATTTTTGTAATAAAATATTCGAATTTTCCGCACTTCTGTTGTGTAATTTCATTAATTATTATTCCTAACATTTTCTAGGTACATGGGAATCCTTGATGGAAGAGATCAATTCCTCCCCTTTTTGCATCACAATTTTCTCCGTTCAGCCTCTTATCTTTGATTATGTTTGTATTTTTCCTTCTCTTATCTTTGTATTTGTTGCTCCATTTTGTAATTGTGTATAAATAAATTTATAAATTTTATACGATAAAAAATTGTATTGAGTTTGTTACATGACAATAAATTTTGCCAATAATTATTTTTTGTAATTTGATATCAAGTTAGAGGAACGGGGTTTTGGGGTTGAATTATTTCCTCCAATTTCTGGTTTATTACTATTAAATTTATGACTGTTTACTTATATTGTTTTTCTTCTTTTCAGGTGAGTATTGTTGGACTAGTTCACCTCTTGTATATTCCCTTCAAGGTGGTAAGATTTACATTGATTCGTAGTCAAAGTACACTCTATCGTACTTTTGACTTTTAAGATTTGCACTTACACTGAACACTGATCAAATATTTTTAAAGTTTCACCACAAACAATTCTATCAGTGGCGAAGCGTGGTATATGTATTTGGTCATCGTCGGGTATATTTCCTATAGGATACTTTATATTTCCTATAGATTCCTATATATTTCCAAATAAGTATACCATTCTATCAATAGAATTGAATAGCAGTCTGTGAAAGATTGTCTCTGTCTTCACTATCAAATGTCATCTTTCCTCTTTCATGAATTTGGCATATCAGCATATGAAAAGTCACTCGTGCTGTGACATGCTGCACTTGAGTAATTAGCCATCATGATCCTCTCCATACTAGCAGTACACCATCGAATTGAAACATTTCATTGATTGACTATTGTTTGACGTTTCTGTGTGACAATGCAGTTCTTCTCAAATTACAATGGGGCGTATCGCGGTAGGCGTTTCTTGCCCTGTGTCTATGCAAGGCTTCTCCTATTATCCTCTTTTTTTAATCAATTATCTGTTCATTAACAGATGTTTATGTATGCAATCCCTTGATGCCACACTGATAGTGCATTTCCCTGCGGAGTTATTAATGCCTCCATTTCATTTTGTAACATCACTGAACAGATATCGCAATGTGTGATATTGGATGATGTAGGCCTATCCACCATAATAGATTACTATAGTACTAATCTAGTACAGTACTATCAGTCTATCACTAGTAATAATTTTTTTTCTTTTTTTTCTGAGAATGATGCCCACATGAGCTCTAGGCTTGTGCGTGGGTAATGAGTGGGGTGATGATGAGATATGACGACTACTTTTTAGGCAGTCGGGACCGACGGCTTAACGTCTCCTCCGAAAGACGGAATACTGAGTACAGTACTGTATAGCTTGAAACACTGCTATGTCATTTGGACTGGAAATAAGTAATTGTGGATCATAGTGAACTCTGTATTCTGATGAACTTTCATCATTCTAAAAACCTGTATGGTTTGAGTTATAGCAGGATTCTTTTAACTTGTCAGAAAACAGCTGATTTAACGTTAGTAAACGAGCGTACATCAATCAGCTGTTTTATGACAATTTAAAAGAATCCTGCTATAATTCATTGCCTCCAGGTGCCTTAGCAAAGTGACCGCACTGTACTTCTGAAACAAAAAATTCAATGGTGTACTCTGATACATTAAAATTCATTATAGTGTATTTAGGTGAAAGGTCGTTATTCCTGCATTCCGTAACTTTTCTTCTTCAAATAACCTCCTCATCTAACCATTCCGTTTTTCTATCTCATCTCGGTTTTCCTCACAAGTTTTTTCTCTTTCTCCTCTCGCTTTACGCGTTTCTTCTCTTAGCCCACCTCCTTTCTTTTTCTCTTACAACTCCTTCCTCGCCTTTCGTCTGACCATTCCTTTTTTATTGCTCCTCCCGCTTTTTCTCTCGCACCTTCCTCCTCTTCCTCCTTCCCTTCTCCATCTTCTCCTCCTCCTCCTCCTTCTTCTTCTTCTTCTTCTTCTTCTTCTTCTTCTTCTTCTTCTTCTTCTTCCTCCTCTCCCTCCTCCTTCTCCTCCTCCTCCTCCTCCTCCTCCTCCTCTCCTCCTCCCCTCCCCTCCCTCCTCCTCCTCCTCCTCCTCCTTTTTATTTTTCCTCACATCTCCTCTACCCTCTTTCATTTCCTCTCACACCATCCATCTCCTCCTTTTTCTTTTTTCTCACATCTTTCTCCTCCACCCTCTTTCATTTCCTCTCACACCTTCCACCTCCTTCTTCTCCTCTTCCTTTTCGTCCTTTATCACTCACTTTTTATGGCATTTGTCAGGCGCTGCAGTGAAATGAAAGCTCGAGTTTGTACAGGTTTTCCCCGCGCCATTGTACCGATGTCCTTTTCAATATTCGTGCTTGACTTCCATTGTTGTTTGCTAGCTGTGTATCTTGGGCTGTTTTATTTCTCACTCGCTCATTCACGCCAAGTTTGTAAAACGCTGTATTTGATGAATGACCCTTTGTGACGGTATTGTCCCGCTGTTACTTCGATTTTTATTAATAACTGCGCATGTCTTTCCCATCGACCAACGCTTGCTGAATTTGTTATTATTCAACTCTCAGCTAGCGTTGTGAAACTAATGAAGTACTAACAGATAACAGACCATGTTGGATTGATGTACTGTCAATGGGTCATCTCCATTCAGGTCACTTCAATCAAAGTTACAACTAGCTACAAAAATAAAAAAAGTAAACATTAAAATCGAGGTAGCATTCAGCAAGCGTCTGCTGGTGTAAAGTACCTGCATTTAAAACTACTATATTCAAGATTTATTCACATTTAATAGCTTCCGTTGAGAGGTGTTAACTAGCTATTTACGAGATGAGTTTTATGCATAGAAAAGGAAAACACTGTTGAGTTGGTACAGGTACATAAAATAGATGGTTTATCTTCATGTTGGACGTAACCGATCAATTATTGTACAAGTACTGAACATTTCCTCAGGGGAAAGGCTTCTCTTCAGTTGTGTAATGCTCGATGACGCTAGTTCCAGTAGTCATCTCCCTAGTGACTAGTCACTAGTCAGTGAGTTTCCCTGCTCGTTTGAAATTATTTCCGTTGCATTCTGTTCTAGCCAGCCAATTATAGCTGAGTACTGCTGTCATCGTTGTAACAAGGAGTTGTATTTTCCTCGGTTACTTGAAGATGAATGGTTGTAGCCCACTGTCTTATTCTCACTTTTATCTGACAATAAATACTTACTATTTAACTTTAAATACTTTTTATATCTACTATAATCATAAACAAATTTAGCCTACTGTCTTATTCTCACTTTCAAGTCACAATAAAAATTATAGAAATTTTAATTCTTTGTTGGTCGTGTTAACTAACATTTTAGTCTACTTTTAATATTGTAAAAGAATGCGTTTCAATATCTCTGAACCATAAAGAATCTGATGATAATAAAGGTGGGGAAATAATGTGTTGGTGCTGAGCCTGCTTACTGCCATTTCTTAATTTCAAGCTTCATTTTCATTCGTATAATTATAAAAATTAGGCTATTAACGTTATAAATATAGCGTTATAGCTATAGCTGTAGCGTTATAACGTTGACAAAAATAAAAAATCATTATTATATAATTTTATTACTATAATTATTATCACTACTGTATTAATAATATTTTTATACAGAGCTGTATTGAGTCCATATGCTTCAAAATGATTTGTGTGGTATTCGATGAATTTTGAGATTCATCAAGATGGTTGTGAATAACTGTTTTTTCTGACTTTAATTGCATTATGATACCTAATTTTTCTTTCTTTTGATGGAGGGATTGGGAAGCCTGACAAGGATAATCTCCTTTTTGCTCCTCCACCTACTTCTTCCCCTCCTTTTCCTCCTCCTTCTCTTCCTTTTCCCAAACCTTCTTCTCATCCTCCTCCTCTACTATTCATCATCTGACATTACTGTTGCTCAACACATCTGTTATCCTGTCATCTTTAAATCTCACGCTATTTCAGAACAAAGAGGTTTCGCTTCTATTCTCCGGTTCATTACACTTTCCAGTGTAATTAGTGGTCTAAATCATTCTGTAATTTGCGGAGTTTACATGCACAGAGATTTATAACCCAATTCTTTGAGTTTATACTGATTCCACTTGGAAGCAATAACAAAAGTACACGAACCGTGAAACTTCACAAAAAAACTACAAAATTAAATACAAAAGGAAAAGGGATTCAATGCTACAGTATCGAATTTTGTTATTAATTACCTATTTTGTAATTGATCCCTTGGTAAGCCTGATGGCCATTATGATCCAACATTATTCTGTGTCAAATTGTATTGGTTTGGTTCATTCATGCAGTCACAGTTTTAGAATAATTTTGAACTTTCCTAATGGAACTTGTTATAAAATCTTGATACAATGTTGTTATTCACCCTCCAATGCAGAGGTCTCCCTCTCAACCAAACAGAAGGATTCTATCACCTATCCATTTTCCTTCATTGTTTTTGAAGCCTTCATTTATTTTGAAGGGTTCAGAAATAATGAAAGAAAATGATCAATGGAAAATGAAAAAAATATCAATCAATCTTCAGTTATTATTTTTGAAAGACCATCCTTCTTTAGTTTCCTATTTTATTGTAATTACTGCATCAACACGCTATTCATAATGTTTCAATCTATTCCTTTTTCATTACTGCATGGTTTCAGTAGTGGAAACTTTCATTGTTGATACATGTGCACTAATTTGGCAAACGACTCATCTTGTTGACGTCTGTTGTTGTTCCTAATTATACTGTCCTTTCTATTTTTATAGTCAACTGTCCTTGTTTGGCATAATCAGATAACTTATCTTCGACAGCTTCAAACAGTAGTGATTGTTTTAGAAAAAGAAGCTCAACTATTTCTATCATATATTTTTTCATTTTGTTCAACTTGAGATCAAATAAATTTGGGCTATCAAAATTCATGTCCATGAAATTACCACCATCTTGTTATTGATTGATAACAATATGCAATTGTGATTCAAATTCTATTGAGTTGATTGCGATTGTTTCATTTCTTAATTCGAATACTTGTTTGTATAATGTTTTCTGCTTTTCAATATCAATCAATAATTATTTAGACTACGTTTTGAGGTTGTTTAATTGTATATTGACACAAAAATCAACACTTTTCTTCTTATGTTTGGAAGCTCCAGATATTATTTTGATAAAGTACTATTACATTGTATTGATTGTAGTGTGATTGAATAATACTAATTAATCAATTTTCTCTCATTATCTTCTGTTGTACAGTACTACCACTTGAAACTCCTAGCCTTCTTATAATTATTATCATACACTATTCTGTTATAGAACAAACGTAATTGGAATATGCCAAAAAATTTGAAAATTTTATTGTACCCCTAGCCTTTTCCAGTTCCGTTTGTGAAACCTATAATGGTCATACCACATAAGCCTTATAAGTTAAGCTTAGTTCATTAAGGACGCGTAGCCCCATGAATTTACGCCCCATTCACGTAATTTAATTTGTCTGGCTCATTAACATTTTCTCGCTTTTGTGCGAATAATTTCACGCCAGACTAGCGTACTTTCTCACTTTTTGCTCTTCCCAATTGCATCTATGTGCTCTCATTACTCATTAAATTACTTGATTATGTTCATCACCCAGCGGAAATCTAGGGTCTACTTTAAATTCATCCGCTTCTATTTTACTTTTTAGTTCTGTATTATTTGAAACGAACTTTTCTTCATGTATGCAGATGCTTCATGAAATTGTCCAAAATTTCATAACTTTTGTCAACGTTATTTATGATTGTAAAGGCTCTTGTATTATAATGTTCCAGGACAATAATCGGAATTTATTTATTATAACTTTACTAACCTTTCAAGTTCCAAGTTGACATATAGTTTCTCCAACAATCATTCAAACTTGATATTGAGCATTTAATCATTGGTTCTGTTTACTCCATTCTTTACGGTTTCGATCTTCAATCCCAACACCAAGTATTCTAGTTTATTTTATTGTGCCTAAATTTCAATCTTTGGAGTAATTATTATAAGTTTGTGATAATTAAGTATTTAAAAGTTATAACTATCCTTTTTTCTACAAAATAACTCTTTGGATCAATATTTAAATTCTATTAGGGTAGAGGTATATATCATATAGATACTGTATATTATTGCGTATCTAAATAGAACACGAACACCTAGTCGTATGACGCTTTCAGGTCGTATTCACTAAACCTGCATTTAATTAATCCAATATCCACCTAACGTTTGACTGGCTGGATAGATTATCCCAGGCTCCGCGCTTTGGGTTCAATCTACGTTGTTTAATTAGTTCTAGCTTTCAAACTATCATAGAGAAGGGATACTAATCTGTTCTCTGTGAAACTATGCAATGCTTTCTAAACACTTATTATCACGACATTGCTCGACTATCAATCTTCCTCAAAATGACACTGAGATCTCCCTATCAAAGCCATTGTATAATATTATATAATAATTTCGTGCATTGTGGTTGACACACTCAAAGCTATTACGAAACTCTGTTTTTCGAGACAGAGTATTCTGAATTGTTTTTCCAGTGTCAGTTTCAACTGTAGACTGTTCGTGATGTGGTTTATCGTAGCGGAAATAATGGCTTTTGCACCGGCGTTCGTTCGTTTTGTAGCATTGACAATAATAATTACTGTATTATAATCTAAAACACTGCTGTCTTCTAATTAATAACCCGTTTCCGTGTTCACTAATAATGCAGGCTGCAAATCATTTGTTAGGTTCTGTTGATCGTTCAATTAACACGCCTACAGTTTTGAAAATTTTGAAGTGAATTTGTTTAAAACAAATTATTTGTGATGAAATAATTGTGATCAAATGAAAAAAATATTGAATGATATTTGAGTTATTAAATTTAATACCTGTGTATCAACTGTTCTTTAATTGCAGTTCAATAATTCCAACTCAATTATCAATGTTATTTCACATAACAAAAATAAATGAAAACAATAGATTGTAACTAAGCATGGTTATCTTATACAATTCAATACCATGGATACTAGAAGGGTTCATGTTGGGTAGTTTGCGCAGTTGACTGCTACGAAAATGACGTACTAGCTCTAAACCCTCCACATCGAATCTAGTTACCATAGCAAACTTGTATAACAGTTTCACCAGGCGCCATCATATAACAATCCTTCACTTGTCTACTGAGAGGCGTGACGTCACCCTGTACCCAGCCAAGACTGGAGATTCTTCTACCGTGTATTCTAGTATCCGTGTTTGGTACAATTCGAGGAATACAATGAAAGAAATTGTTATTCTTTAATGTTTGACATGAATAGAATCCTGAAAATTTTAGACTACTATGTCTCCAAGTACTTAGTATACTATAGTCGGATTCACGTCAAGAAGTGAGCATTGTTTATATTAGGAGCATTGATGCCAAGTTTCATTGAGAGAGAAAGAGAAAACTGCACCAAATGTGTTTGTTGGGACTGTGTGCGACAACAATGCACAGTGCGGCAACTATGCACAGTGCGAATAGGATAGAGACATCAGCAACTGCCTTGTGCTGAACAAGAATAGCAAACCCCCATCTAAGCAATGCTGACTTCTTGACGTGAATCGCACTATAGGGGAACTTTATGAGGATGTAAAATATAATTGAAGGCCTTTAAAAAGTTTGATGATACAACTCTTCAGAGCAAAACTTGGAATGGTGTATATGTGGCATACATGTTGTGTGCCATGAAGTAGTATCATATAAATGCGGCATATACATAACTGCAATATAGCAACCAGTACTGTTGCAATCCCCGAGGTGTTATGGCATTCAGCGTTCCTCAACTTCTGTGCACAGACTGTACTTAGCATTCGTTACATTGGCGAGATTGTTGTGCTACTCTCAGTACATGCCTGCAAATCTACCTGCAAATATATTCTGCTTTGCTATTTGAAGAAAGCGTCATAGCAGAGAAGCTGCTATCTAGGTTAGTAATTCAAGACGAAAACTTTTACTAACTTCTCAAGTTTCTCGGCGGTCGTTGTCAACGAAGAACTTGGACATTGTTTTTTTCTCTCTGTTTCAACATCTTCTGTATGATAGGGAAACTTTCTCTGTGCCGCTATTCTCAGCTCTTTATTAAGGTATTGAAGTGAGAATACTCTACTGAATTTGGGTTACTGATAACCAGTGGCGTAGCCAGAAATTGACTTCGGGGGGCCCAACACCGGGGGGTCTGGGGGTATGGAAATTTTAATATTTGACAGGTACATAACACTGTTTTAGACTACTTTTAAGGTCTTGCGATAGCTGAAATTCGAACATTATTCTATTAGAAGAAACAATCATTTACTATTAGAATTAAATTTCGACAATTTCAGGGGGGCCTGGGCCCCCCGGCCCCCTCCCTGGCTACGCCTCTGCTGATGATTTATTTTCAATTGGTGGTCCTTGGAATTTTTCTTGTATTAATAATAAATTGAAATTAGTTTTGCTTAGGTGTGATGATATTACCCAATTATGGGATATTTTCTTAATAAAACATTCATTGAAATAAACTTACAAAAAGAGTTTCTATTAAACTTGAAGTAAAAAGAGTAAGCAGAATCTCAATCCTATCTGAATTGGCCCAGGAGCGCTTATTAAAAATTACCAAATCTATTACGTAAAGGAATAATTTAAAACAAACTTACTTTGAAAAAAATTAATTCTAGCCTACTCTAGGATTAATTCTAATCCTTATTAGCTAGCCTACTCTATACTCTGTTCACTGAAACAAGTTAGTAAATGTAACAGCTGAGTGAGTTTATGTGTGTGTCTTTTGTGAGTGTATTGCATGACGGCATGTTCAAATTTCAGCGTTTAAATTCTGAATATCGCATATTCAGCTGATACGGATTGAGAGCGAGAGAAATTCAGTTATAACATGCCTAAAACGCCTAAAATGCCTAAAACTCGGTCGTCCAGCTGTTTTCCGATTCACGCACGCACACTTTCTTCACGCGCACTGACTTGTTTCGATGAACAGAGTATAGTTGGGAATGAATCATGCATTGAAGTAATGAATGAAGCATTGAAATTATCCAAATATTTATTAGAGGAATGAATGTGTTGTGTCTTTAGAATGTAAAGAATGAATGCTCTATTGCTTCATTAATACACAGTTTCTGGCTGAATAGACTGAATAACTGAACCACGTTGACTCATCACTGATTCAATAGAAAATGATGGCATTGCATTTACTGTCATGAAACTACTGATTCTGTCTTTTATGTTATATTCAGCATTTTTGTGTGAAAATTATTGCTGTTTGTTGTAAAATGATTAAAATTGTCGAATTTGCTTTTGTAATTGCCAAAAAATTGGGAATAAGATTTAGTCCAAGCTTATTTGTTGAGAACTGGGTCAACAAATATGTTTGGAATCTTACAATACACTGACACATATTTATGTAGTGTTACAAGCACTTCCTCTGTAATTCACTGAATGAATGATATAATTTCCTCCATAATCCTTGTTTTAAAAGTTTCTTTTGTTCATATTTTTATCCAAGTATACAGTACAATGATAACATTTATATCAAAAAGCGATGATGAAACATTTTACTATCATGTATAAGTATTATACTTTAATACGAAATATTATTCAGGATTTTTGAAAGAAGCAATTAAGCTGAAAGATTTAAATAACATGAATAATGAAATTTTAGTATATCAGTTGTTTGTTGATGGTTATTGGTAATTTAAATTTCAAAATTGAAGAAAGAAAATTATTGTAAATTTAATGCAATGACAATCTTTCGAGCTCATATACTAGCGCTAATGATTTTATACGAATGGGATGCACAAAAATGGATTAAAGTCAATCAATAAAATTTATTTACCATAAAGTTAAATTGCCATGAGTTGCCATAAAAAATTGCCATAAAGTTGATCTAACATTATTATTGGCAGAGAGAGCTAAGGCTCACACCTTTATACAGTCGTTTCCCTGAGACATGGACGTTTTTACCACATTTTTAGAAAACACAGTACTGTGATAGTGATGCATTTAATATGTACATGTGGTGTATCACCTATAGAAGTCATTAACACATTCTATTTGTGACTTATCACGTTTTTTCTATATCCTCCTCCATACTATAACTCTAGTTACAATGTTGTTATAATTTTTTTTAACCGGATCTTCAGTTTGATTAGGTTTTCGGGCCCACAACTCGAGTACTCCATAGTGACAAATGCTACCGGCAGTCATTGTCCAATCTGTGGGTGTGTGATGGTGCGTGTGTCACAACGTCAGAGCGATAAATTGACTGCACATTGCGTGCGTTGTTCTTGAAAGATCAATGCTAGACCAAGTTTCAAGCTGCATGAATCACCGACACCACAGCCCAACATGACAGACATAGGACAGACCTAGTAATACATCCAGTATAGTATATATATATATGTATTATAGTTCTATGAACACCCACCTTGCTATTCAAATCAGGCTGAACTGCCAATCTATATAGCAAATAATATATGTATATTCGTAAACTCAGTACAGCACATATAGAGCACAGTGTTCCATACAGGCGCTACATCATGTCTGTATTATTTTACATGCACGGAGCTCGGAAAGGTCAAAACCGATTGTGATGGGTGTGTGTGTGTGTGTATTGTCAAGAGAATGGGATTATCCGATCACCAGATACAAATATGGAAATGAGGATTGAATATGAGACAATGCTTGCGACAAAAATAACAGGATGATCCGAATTGGGTACGATGAATTTGGTACGGTTAATGGAAACGAGAATGCGTCAAAACCGTACACTTTCAATGTAGTAATTTGAATGATAATAATTATAAATTGTTCACAATTGAACGACAATGTTATTGAAATGGATAAATCAAGGAGATGTGTTGAGGAGTCCAGAAATGCTGAAATTTTGGGATGATATAAATCTACAACCTTGTAGAATATTTATTAATTTCATTCCCATTTGTCATTCAATATTTATTTTTTCTGATTTCCTATGATTTGATAGTAATTAATTACTGTGTTGATATCACATCTTCCATCTTGGGAGAATAAATGACATCCACATGATTTTTCCATCTCTAAGGCTGGTTTTTTTCTAGCCCTGGTCCTGTAGTGTACCCAATCTTTTTATTCGAACCACCCATTTAACCGAAGGGTGCTCGCTTGGTGAGTGTGGCGCGTAGTGAATTTTCTCAAGCAAAAGAAAGGAGCCGCTAAGAAAGGTCGCCCGCACGCACACACACATGCCTGGCTGGAAAAATACAATGGCTTACGATGCACCTTGATCGAACTAGAGTGCTGCTTGTGCTTAGAGAAGAAGCACAACCACGGACTTGGTTCACGTGAAGTCCCACACGACGATCGATGTAAGCAGGCTGGTGTAAGTTGTGCTTAGCGAAGTGGTCGGGGGAAGAAGCTCCTTGGATAATAATGCTCACGTTTCCAGTTACCTCTTCTCCTGTTGCTTTTTACAACTTGCCGTCTTAATTAAAGTAGATTGGATTCTTTCTCTTTGAAAAAGGTGAATAGAAACTGTTATTGGGGGTAGTGGGCGACTGATTCGAGTCTAAAGAGTTTCAGACATCTGATAAGAATTGAAAGTGTGATTAAAGTTTCAGAGGCTATTATAAACAATGCGAGTGAAGAGTTTAGCTACCTACTTCTAAATCCTTTTAATGTTATGTTCGATAACAGATTTCATAAAATTTTAACGTTTTATTCTGTTACAGGTGAGTATCCTTGAACTTGCTGAGTCAGGAAGTTGTGAGTAATAAAAGTGACCTAAGATCCAGGCTTAAAGTATGGTTTATTTGACCTTCGTTATGAATGAATTGCTTAGGTTAGGTTATACCATAGACTAACCAAATTCGGATTATCTCTGGTTGTAAACAATGCACATATAAAGTAATAACGGCCTCATCATTTTATCACTAAATTTATGAAGGAAAGAAAAAATCAATCATTGATAAGTATTATAATAAATTTACAAATTTAAATGATTGATGATATAGCTAATGTCATAATTAATTTATTTGCACTTATCTTGGTACAGTGTTTGCTTGATGAAAGTTCATTTTTTCCACAAGCACTATCATTCATTCTGTTTTATGAAATCTTTTTATTGATCAATAGAAATTTTGTAATGCAGTACTACAAATTCATGAATTGATACGATGAAGTTGAAAGTGTAACTATGTTTCCAAAACTAAATGGGGTTAGAAGGTCATTGATGGATACTTGAACCTAAACTTCAATATTTTGACCTTATTGTTGATTTCTAATCCACTTATTAATACGGTTGTGCAATATGGGATAGATTGTTTCTCACTTCACTCTCCACCAATAAATTATCAATTTTAATTGAGCATGTAATTAATTGTTCTCATGAACAATGTCGTTGTGCTTGTTAAGATGTGCATCATAAACAAAATTGTTTTGGTGAAAATGTATTGAAAACATGAACCAGTATGAAGATACAGTACATAATCTTGATAATATCTAAAAGAGTTTATTCCTCATTTTCATTGGCTACCTATTGTTTCATCTAGATTTGGCTGTTTTTCCGGGTAATCTAACCTATCAGCCAATGTCATCTGGCAACGCTGGGTTGCTGACTGAAGTCAGATAGCAGTTGCTCCGTGGGCACACGGCCTCTAATAACTTTTGTTAAAAACATTTTTATTATTAACTCCGGTGTAAACGCAGCTTTACATTTGCAAACGCGTTGCGTTTCAACATGGTCGTAGATAAAAATGAAAATGATCCCAATTTATTGCGGGAATTGAACAAAGTATGATTTGTATGCTTTTGTGGTCATGCATTATTGAAAGCCTGACTTGTACAGACTAATTCGCCTTTTGACACGACCTTTTGATTCCAAATTCACTGTCCCTGATAATTTGCGTGGCATTGAAGTCTGATAATTATTGTCGATACGAGCTGGAAAGTTACAGAGGGATATTGTCCCGCATAGAGACTATTTGGCACTGTGGTTTCGTTCAATTCAAGGGTGAAGCTAACGTTTAATTGTGCAGTAATTGATTGTTTTTATTGGATTCTGCCGATTCATGGCTAGGGTCTCTCATGTGCAGTATCTCTCTTTTTCTCATTGGTACGTACGCTCTTGCATCTCACAGAGAGGAATGGATTTTCCAATTTTCACGAAGCCTGTCCTCCACATGCTCCTCTCTATTCTTGGAGGTCTGTTTTGTTTTCATATCTTCAGAGAAACAACATTTCATAGAGATATGATCGGTTTTTCATTGAAAACTTTGTATTTCATTATCTTCCTATGGTTCTGCGATCGTTTCTGCATTCTGTTGTGCGAATTTGAATATAGTGTAAGTTATGTAAATTCCTATTGATGGATCTACACTTGAATTGATTTTTTCAGTTGTTCTCATTTTGACCTTAACTGTGGATTTATTAGGTTAAGTTAGGTTTAACGTAATGTGGTTAGGTTAGATTGACATAATTTTTTTCATGGCTGAAGAGATTGCGTTAGAATCCCCCTTTTTATCTTACTATTCCTATTGACTAGAAACTGAAAATACAGTAATAGTGTATTAGCATCGTTCCATTTTTGATAATTTCCAAAAATTAAATACTTGTAATGTTGAATTGAGTAATTGAGTGGATTGTTGATTGCATCAATTATTTTGGCAGCAGCCTCAATATTAATATTTTTCGTGGCTGAGTCTCTTAATTCACAGCAAAATATGTGTTGTCCAAAGTAGTTACTCTGGTTTTTATTACTCAGAATCCAATACACCCGTTTATTTGGAGGGGCCTAGAATTTGAGGAAGCTTAAATACTCATTTAAAGTGATACTTTTGAACACAGATTATAGATCTCTTTACAGCCTTTGGTGCAGAACCATGCATCGGTTAATAATTATCATTCTTCATGGTTGTTCTCTGATGAATGGTTAATTTTGTGTTAACAATTATTTCGTTCTTGATTGCTGTGAGTCATACATATTAGGAAAAAAGTTATTTGTGATTTCCGTTTTTCACTCTCATTCTTTTACAAGCTTTTCCTGTCTGCAAAATTGATAATTCACCAACCCTCATTGAGAACCAAGAGGAAGACAGTTGGTCACGCATTTGTTTTCGAATTTACCACTGGTGAATCATTGCGAAAAAGCGGGGGTGCTCGCGTGTCCAAGTATAACTCAGACTCAGCATAATGAACCCCTACAACAGTGGGTTAGCATGCAAAAATTCAGTGAATTTTTAATTAGATCCACCCAAGAATTATTCCATTCTGTTCCAGTATTGGTTTAGGTGTTCCAGAGGATTCCAATTGTAAAGCTCTGATGTTAAATTGTAGCCTGTAGCCGCAGACCATTACAACACAGATAAGACAATTACTCTGATTAGATCAGTGGTGTACTGACAAATATTCCAGTGTGGGAACGCTAAATAAATATATTTGTCAAATTAAAAAGAAATAGGTTTGCGTAGAATTATTACAACCTACAATAGCGTTGTATTGTTTTATAATATACAGTAATCATTTCATATAAAATCAGTATTTATCAATAAATTTTGAATTTTTTTCACTGTGGAAAACCAGTGTGGGAACGCCATACCACACCACTGCAGAAACACTTTTGGGTGCAGCAGGACTCTAAATTGTTTATAGAATCCAAATAAAGTTGATTTTCATCCGGTTGGTCTGTGATTACCCAATGTTATCAGGAATAAATGCGTCAGGGTTGATTAATTCCAAAGACATTCTGTAAAATATTATTTATATGTGCTAATAAATTTTCATTATAATATAAATCATGAATCATAAATTAATTCAACCCAGTATTAAATTACGGCATGTAATTGCACACAGAATTTGATCCCGTAACTACGGTTTGCTATTGGTTGGTATGACCTTCAACTTACCGCTTGGCTAAATTCATTGATTGAATACTCTTGGGCTCTGTCACCTGCATATCATGATACACGGTGTGGCCACGGACGCGTGAGTGATGCGATAGGGGTTTATTGATGGGGGGGGGGGTGGTTTAATAGGGGTGGGGGAGTTGATTTATGGCTGAATAATTTACCAGGTGACGCTCAGGGTGTGGGTTTGGGGGTGGTAGGGACTCCAGAGTACAGAGGTGTAAGGTAGAGTAGAGGTTTGGTAGTTGACATGTTTTAAACGGGATTAGCAAAAGTTTGTAATTCATCATCGCTGGATCACGATATGAGCGGACGGTTGATAAAGAGATAGTTTTTAGTTTCTGTCAACGCTCCTTTCAACGGCATCAGGTGACAAAATATCATTTAGATACTTGAATTGACTCGGGTCCTGGTTTGCAGTATTTAACACCAAGCAAGTTATGATTGCAGTGATTCAGAAATATACAGATTTGTGAATCATAAGATTGTAACACTTTATTGAAGTTCAAACTCGAATGGTTTTATTCAAAGAAAATACAAGAGAAGTAGCCTATATAATACGAATCAGTGTGAGGAATGAATCGTTGGAAAGAGGCAAATAGAGTCAATTTTCTAAAAGTGATGTTCTTGAGTCTTTTCTCACCCTTACCATTTTTTTTTTTTGTATTAGACGTTTTATTATTTCATCCTGAATGAACTGAATATTCTAAATGAGTTGAATAATATTTGTTGATCCTTCACAAACGTTTATAGTCTCATGAGATATCAAAGTACAGTGCTGTCAATTTATCATGACGTTTACAGTATTTCCATCAACTGTAAATACACGGAATTGACAGTCAAGACTGTGAAATTTGTATTGAAGTTATTCGGTTAAAATAAGATGAAATTTGTACAAATATAAAACCCATGCATTCAACGTTTCCTTATCACGTTTTTCTTTTCTCCATTGGTGAATTCGAATAATTTTACCTTCTTAAATATGGCTTTTAATTTCCAAACAAAACCAATCATCAAGTCTCTTTCGGTATCTGTTTAATAGCATACAATTTTCCACAAAATGAAGCTTCGCTTATTCAATCAACTTTCTTCTGTTATTTTATCTTTTATTGGGAATGTTCACTGGATAGGAAACAACACTGTCGACGTCGAAGAGTGCCTAAAATGCATGATAAAATCGCCGAAGTAGTAAATAAAATTATGGAAGAATCGCTAAAGAAGTAATTAAAATGACGGAAGAATGGGATGACATTCAGATTTTGTTGCCAATTTTCTGCTGCCGTACAAATTCGCGTATCATTCAAGTGCCGCGGTTGTGTAATCGTGTTGAAGCGAGCACGAATCTGAGCGGCACAAGCTGTCAGTTAAAGTGAGCACGAATTGGAGGAGACGACTGACGGACGCGACGCTCTTCCGCGTGGAAAATCGAGAGGTGAACGTCACGTCACGCCGGAAAAGTCGAATTGGCAACGCTAGAATTTCCAAACTAGAAAGGAAAAGCGTGTTTTTATTATCAATTTGCGATTTTAATAATTCATCCATTCATCATTGTTGGACCGCTCATCTTCCCTCTTCTCTACTCTCTTCTATCTTCTTCTCTTTTCTTCTCATCTTCTTTTTATTCTATTGGCTCTTCTATTCTCTCAATTCTTCTCTACATTCCTTTTTTCCTCGGCATCTCTTCTCATTCATGATAACGTTGTGTAAACGTTATTTCCATGGGGAACGCCGTGTCCTTTTTATTTTCTGAAGGTGGCACTTTCCTTCATGGCTACTAGTCTGGCACAATGCACCAGCACTGGGTCAATGAAATTCGCGTCTCTTTGCGTGAAATATTGTCAAGGATGAGTTGTTTATTTGTTGTTTGAAAAATTGTTGTTGAATTGTGGGAGTTTTAGTACTTGTATTGTTTTCTATTTAAATCGCTAAAAATATGGAATTGTTGCATTGTTGTATTCGTCTTGAAACACCAATATTGCAGTTGGGATGTATATGAATGGAAGAGGAAATTGTTCATGAGAATTTTTACAGTGGTTCGATTTATTACTATAATTCGAATATGTCTAGTTCGAGTGTTGACATGATTCAAGTACAGTAGACGCAGTGTAGAAAGTTATTCTAATTTTCCAACTTGAACATTACTTTTTTGCTTTGGGATGAACTCATACTGTGGTAAATTAGCTAGAGAATGAAAAATAAACTAGAATTGTTTGCAGAATCAATAATAATCATAGTTCAAGGTGAGTTATCTACCTGGTGACACACAGTCTAGAACAAGGAGTTCCGTTGAAATTATATGAAAATATTATCATTTCGTTCGAACAAGGTAAAACCAATATTGCATTTCCGGAGAGCAGACCGATCCCAGCTTGTTTACTGATGAATATTATTGACTTTGCTCTTCAATTGCTGTACTGCCGTTGTACAAGTTTTTGCTATCTGAACTAGAAATGATTTTCTTCAACATTTGAGAATTTTCTATGAAGAGAAAAACTGGCTATTATTCTGTTGTCAATATTCCCAGTAGCGGAAGTCTTCAGAGTATTATATAGCATTATTAATTTGGAATTTAGTTCAATTAATTATTATGGTCATGTTCTCAATTCCGTCGTATAATCCAATAATTTAGATGAACATTTCTGCTGAATGAAGTTCATCTTAGGTGACTCTTGACCTTATTTATGAATAATACTGGTTTTTTTTGATGTGGTGATGCCCTCATAAGTTCTTGGCTTGTGCGTCGGTAATGGGAAGATAAATGGACCTACAGGTTTAGGTGGATTCCGAACCACCTGGAAGCTGTTTTGATTCTCATAAATGATATTCAGCGGAGGAGGTCTTGATTAAACTTGATCAATCGATTATTATTAAACTTGAATAATTTTATATTATTACTTGAATTTATTACACTTATTTTATTACGCATTATCACACTTAAAACATTATACTTTGATTAATTATGTTACTGATTAATAATGTATGAAATTTTTAAAATAATGGATGTTAGTTCCTTTCCCCTGTGATGAAAAGTCATTTAGCTGAGTAATTTATTGTAAGGTTTTCCAAAAGCTTTTCTCACTGTATAAGTTGGATGGTCGGTTGCCTTAGCAATGTGCTTTCTCATTAAAATAGAGATCTTTATGTGTGAGGATAGCATATGGTAAAGAGATATCGGCTTCCCGGAAGTAAATGCAAAGCATCTTTGCCCAGCCAAACGTTCAGTTTGACCAGCTTGGCTAGCGGTAGTTCAGTGTGGAACCACCCGAGTGAAAAGCATTCAATTCGCTTCAGTGGAAGCTTCTTCGGATCTCTGTTCCATTAAGATCCTCACTAATTATTCAAATATTTCTTTGGTACTTCAATTTTGTGAGCATTAAAAATATCTCCTCTGCTCTTACCTCATTAAAATAGCCTCCTATTTAGTATTCATGCCACTGAATTGAAAGATTCAAATTCGTGTGAGATGTTTTCCTGCTATGTTCATTGAATATTTCAAAAAATGATGCAATGATTATACAAACTTGAACATAGAATTAGTTTTTAGAATTATTAATTTAGAATAATTATTAATTTTAGAACATAGAATTATTAATTGATAACCCCATCGCATAACATGATAGTGTCGTATTTCCATGCATCTTCTAGAAACAGCTTTGCCTTTATAAGGTTTATATTTATTAATTTTATATAAATAGAGGTTTTGCTTAGTTCCCTTACTTGGTAATGGGAGGGATGACGAGCTATAAATTATAAATGGACCTTCAAGTTCTAAACCGCAGGAAAGACCTTGATTATCAAAAGTTTTCCACTGTATTGTAACGATTATATACAGTACTCTAGTTTCAGACAAAATATTTTAGATATTGTAGATAATATTTGTTTATTGATTTTAATTCCATTGATTAATTTGAAATGTTTTATTAGTGTGATAATTGACATTTTGTTGTGGTTCACTGGAAGAGTATTCTGGTTCAGTGTTCTCTAATCTCTTTTCAACACCTTATTTTCCACCACAATTTGAATCAAAATTGATACCTTCATTTGATTTTTTGAGGAAAAGAACAATCTAATTCTTTTCTAGAATAGAACCACTCTATTAGTAGAGCTAAGAAGCTTACTAAAGTTTAACGAAGTCAACACTTACGGATAACACACGCATATTATCATGCACAATTCGAATAAATTTAAGTTGAAGTTCTGTTTGTTCTTGAGAAGTCACATTTAGTGCTTTCTGGCCTGAAGTGGCAATGTCCGTCTGGCGTGCTAAGTAATAATTCAACCCAACTGCTTATTGTTGTAGGAATGCAGCATGTAACGCGAGCATTTTACATATTTTTGGAACAAAAATAGAAGCGAGGTCAATGTCTGCTTAAATATTTTTTAGCTAGTTTCTAATCAATTATTTTTTACATCCAATTATTCATTCAATTCAGCATGATTTATCACTATTAATTATTGTATTGGTGATGTTTTACTGGTCGCGGCGCGGTTTTTTATTGACAAGATGAATATTGTCAAGTAGGCCCATTTTTATCAATTTTAGGATTTGTTGATTTTGAAGAAAAACTCATGGCCATGTTATCTATTTGACATGGGAATTGAAGTATAGTACAGTAGCTCAATTACTTCCGCAGTAGACGTTTCAGTTTTCTTGATTAAATTTTACACTTGTATAAAACAGTTGAACTTTTAAATTGTCTTTTAAATTGTCAGAAACAGCTGATTGATGTACGCTTGTTTACTAACTTTAAATCAGCTGTTTTCTGACAAGTTAAAAGAATCCTGCTATATTTTGTCATCATAAACGTCATGATTTAACAAGTGGAAGCACTAAAACCGAGAAACCTATCAATACACAGGAAATTCAATTACTGTACATTAAACGTTTGGAGAAGCTGTTTTTTAAAGCTCCACTCTTCATAAGTTGGCTATCATTGAAATTTATAAGTTGGTAATGATGAAATAGATCATTGATGATTTTCTGCAAGAGCCAATATGGGAGAATAAGAAGCAGTAAGTTCTCATCTATATGTGAAATCATTCAATAAATCATTAATTTAGCTTGTTTGACTACCATTTCTTGATGAAAAAAAATTACGTTGACCATGGTATTTCTTATCAATCCTTATTGACAAATTTGAATTTGTATCAATCACGTCAATGCAAATACCATGAAACACAAACACAACTAAATGCTAGATTTGTCAATCTGTTCCATCCAAGTTCCCATCATTATCAGAACTGAAGCTATAGATACGGAAGCTATGAAGATGTTATTATTGTTGATATTTCCGTGAAACTTTCCCTATGACATAACAAATACCAGGGGCCAGTCAGATTCGTCGACTGTTCAACCAAAATATTATGAAGTCGCCAAATTGAATACTAATGCAGTAGATACCGTCTTTGAAAATATGTAGAGATCGTCAAATTTTTGTTGTGCAACTTGTTAAAATAATATGGCGCAAGTTTGGCTTTCATTTGCAAGAAATAAATGAGATTTTTCCCATTTTTTCCGGATGTATATGAAGTTCACCAGTTGAGGCAGACCTTCTCAGTACAAAATGGATTGTTTCTGTCCAACCGGCGGGGGAATTTGAATTTGACTAATGCTTGTTGGTAATTTGCTATCACAGGTAACCGGTTTCATGGAATAGATGGGAGATGAGTCTGCGAATCTGGTAATCACGTGACCAAGGTCATTTGCCTTGGAGGAGGAGGAAGAGGAGGAGTAGGAGGAAGTAGGTAGAAGAAAAGAGGGAAGAAAAAGAAGAAGAAAATAATATGCAGAAGAAGTTGGTGGAGAGGCTGCGGCACAGTCTAACGAACTTTCACGATTTATAACTGGTTCTTTCCACTCGTTCATCCTCTTATATTCTTGCTGTTAACATTGAAAACAAGTAGAAATTAGAAGCAACTTGCTGTGATTGATTTGGATCATACTTATTAGGTAAATCATGCTAAACATGCTGTCAATAATAATAATGTAAATATGTCGAAACATTTAACACATTGAACCTCAGGGGGCTGGTGAACTTGATCAAAGACACTTTTATAGGCGAACTTGATCAAAGACACTTTTATAGGTAGTAATAGTCAGGATATAACTTTTTCATATTCACAATATTGAAATTAATATTTTGATGATGAAGTGTGCCTATAGGCAAAGAGTCTAATTATTATTAGTGTCTGTGTTTAGTCGCTCGGTGAATGCGGTTGCTGAGTGATCGTGGGGTTAAAGTCACGACCATTCAATATTGCTCTTGGGGGACCGATACAAAAATAAGATGAGGTGTCTTCCCACCAATAAAAAGGCATACAAATATTATGTTTTTTATTACTATAATTGATAATTAACTGGTTAATTCAATGCTCGGTGAGTATTAACTATCAGTTATCACACCGTAATTGTTGTTTAGTAAATAAAGATTTTTCACCTATCGGTTATAATCTTCCTCTTTCTTTTCAATATTAGAATTTATTTCAAATGTATTTTGAAGTTCATTTTCATGTATCTAAAAATGTAAGCACATGAAAATATTTATATTTTTATTTCTCTTTTGGGGGTCATCAGCTCACTACATTTCTTCCATCTTTAAAACGGAACTTTAAATTACTATAATTATAGCACAAATGATGTGCATTTATTATTGTTTGTGTCCAGTACACAATAGGGGATAATAGATTTATAGATTATGTCTGTCATAAAATCTGAGAACGGTGTTTAAACATTGATGATAGATGGATAATTTATGATAGTGGGTATATTTGATGTGGGATTGCTGGAACATAGTGACCTACTACCGCGGAGCTGTGTGGAATTTTACTGTCGGCGAATCAACAAAGAAAGTGAATGGTTTCGGGGAGAGATGATAATGAAGAAAGAAAGAGACAGAGAATGTGGGAGAGTGGGGTTCTTTCCTGAGAAAGATTCAAACATAGTCATACTGTAGTCTCATCGCATTATTGTATATTACAGTGAGTGAATGGACGTTGGATGTTGAGCCATCCTGAGCTGAGAAACAGAGAGAGGAATGTGAGACAGCGACTTCTCTTTCTCTCATGATGAAATAAGGTTCATGGCATTTCCTTCAGCATCTAATGGCTTTCAGGTCAACTGCATCTCTACGTAACGAGTAGAATCCACACTTGCGAATTTGGGAATATAGTGTTGTTGTCTGCATAAATCAAGGCTTCACGTATTGCTCAACGCTGTATTTCAAATAAAGGTCTTAACGCTGTTTGAATTTGAGATGAGATGGTTTGTTGATTATGCGGAGTTGAGTGAGGTTGAGATTTGATTGAATTAGAACGTATTGTTGGAAATGTATTGTTAGACATGTACATGGTAATTAATAAGTTGAGTGATTTTGTTGTTGGGTCGAGGGAATTTTGAAGCTATGATTCTTGAATGGAGCCAGATTGAATATTCGTTATTTGATATTTGTTCTTCTCGCCTTCCATCTTCTTTCTCATTGTTGTTGTATAACATGTGGCTCAATTAAATAAGCATATTCTTCTTCATATTCCCATTTTGTTTTGAAGTAAATAAATGACTGTCAATGAATAGAATGTCATAAAATGAACGTCCACATAAAGTCATCGATGCTTCAAAAAATAAAATCTACTAAACTTAGTTCATAGGCTACTCTACTGTATTGTGCCTTTCCAAAACATTTCTGTTTCAAGTTTAAACTAGTCAATCTCAATCAGTACTTAGTTGTATAATTATAATTATTATTGAAAAAATATAATTTATTATATTTTTAATTTATTTATTACATTACTCTAATGTTTTTATCTCAATTTTTCTCACTTCATAGATTTATGTATTGTTGTGGGTTGTGGTGTGAAATCACAATAGGAAACAGATTATCCACCATTTCCTTATTGTTTAAATAGAAATGGATCACTTTATCTATTCTATTGATATACTACACCGCTAGTTGAGTAGTAAATTGTGTATCAGTACACATTATCCTGAACCGTACGTGTCAATATTGAGACACATTGTTCATTGTTAACAGCACGCAAGTTGAGATATCCTTGGCGCAAGGCCGTTTGTTTTCAACAGAAGACGTGAGAGCTATGAAGTAAGTTGTAGAAACGCTGTGATTGGGCGTTTTCTCGGCTTACTGTTTTACCGTAATTCAGAAAACAATGACAAGCATCTTTACCGTAAGCAGTAATGAATGGGGATGTCTAGACAGTTGATGACGTGCTTGTTTCTATAGATAGACAGTAAATGTTTACTACTGACTGACACTTTTGATGGAGAAAAATAGTTTGATTTATAGATCATCAAGATACTTGAGCGTTTACTGCTGACACTTTTGGTGGAGAAAAATAGTGACTTATATAGATCATAAAGTACAATAGTACGTCCACTCAAGTTGGTACAAAAGTCTATTCAAGTCTCGTTGAATAGAGATAAAATAGAATGGGATTTTTATCGCTAATTTTCAATCAATTCATGAATACTGGCGGTTTAATGGAAAACTGTTCATTTGTGAATAGCATCTCCAATTATTCGAATTGATGGTAGATCAAAAATGAAAACGTTAAACGTCTTTAGTAATTTAATAATTTCTTAGTGATAAGTAAACGAATATAATGAAAGAGCATTGTCGAACTAATTGAGTCATGAGTGAATTCTAACAAGTTCTGTAAACTTCAGTTGGATTTTACATTTTCCAAATGTTTGTTTTGTTTGGAAAGCTTGTAGTATCCAAACTTTCCCAGGATTCTTTATTGCCTTACGAAATCGAGAGAAACTACTGTAATAATTAGTGATACGATAACCTGAAGAAATTCTAGCATTTGGTCAACTGCAACGTCTAATTGCATCTTGAGGCTACTATAAAATGTCTACTTCATCTGGGTTTTTTCATCCTTCAAACTTACTGACAGAAATTTTAAATATTAGTATATTTTGCAAGTAAGTTATGAGTAAGTTACTCACACAAATAAAACATGGGCACTAATTTTTATCAATTCACTATTCCTGTCTGTAAAATTTTAAAAATCGAATACTAATGAAAATAATGTGTATTTCTATTCCATGAAAGAGTAGAGTATGAGATAGAATAGAGAGTACACTGAGTAGATGCATATAATATTCAAGAAATCGTTGTATATACACAGATTCACATAATACTGTATATCACCTCTAGGTGTTGGTAAAGCACCATGATTTGCTAAGCTGCTCTCTAACCTAACCTAACCTCCATTCGTGACCTTACTATTCGCCATGTATTTTCCCTTACCATGCCTCTGTGTCATGACAGGGTTTGGTTGTGCAATTATGCATGGAGTGTATAGTTAGCCAGAAGTGCAAGCTTTAGCCAACTAAATAATTGCAGCCTGTCTATCTTGCTGTGGATTTGTCTCTCAACTCCCTGCAATTGTGTACTAGTGATTGGCTGATCTTGATCATGCTGTTGGATGCTTCTTTTGCTGCCAGTGATGTTCATGATGACTCTCTGATACTGATGATCATGATGACTCTCTGATACTGATGATTCTCTGATACTGATGATCATGATGACTCTCTGATAGACTACTGATAATCATGATGACTCTATGATACTGATGATCATGATAAAGTAGTTTACAATGATGCTTATGTTGCTGATGTATCTGTTGAACTATCTCCCGCTGGGAATTGGGTTCTTTCTACTGCTGAAAGTTAACAGCTTACACAATCTAGTTTCACTCCCACGCTTTGCTGTCTGTTGTCTGGACAATTCCGATCTCATGCTTGCTCTCAAATCAATAGGGGAGCTGTAAATTCTCGCTCTCATTATTGCGCTCTCAATCTCAATTGGGAGTCTGCTGTATCTGTGTTAGGGCCGATCTGGAAGGAAATTCTCTACTTATCGCCTTGGAGCGGGTCTCTGAGGAGACTATTTCCAAGAAAGGCCACTTACGTGTTATCATGATGAAGTAATCTAGGAGATGTAATCTACTCCTACTGAACCATATAGTAATCTAAATTTTCGATATACTGTAGTAATCTACTGAGGAGAGAAACTAGGAGCGAGTCTCGAAGGAGATCGTTTTCAAGAAACAAGGAACGATATTTATATGCTCTCATCATGATGAAGTAATCACTTATCACTTATCTAATCCAGTTTCATGGAACAAGAAAAGTAGATTAATAGATTATAGGAATAAAAAAATTGAAAATTAGTGAATGGTTATTAATTATTGGAAAAGGATATTAGACAAAATATATAGATTTTTATGGAGTACGTTACTTCTGTAGAGAAAGTATAAATATATATTCTACCTCTGTACTTCTATCACACCTACCGGCAAATATTTTTTTATATAAAATATTGAGCCGTTCTCATACTTTTCACACCCTCTTTATAATAGTGCACTATAATATAGACCTGTAGGCCTAGTAGTATAAAATAATAATACTATAAAATCTGCTCTGGTATTGCAATTGAATCTACCTGAAGTAATTAATACTTGTGATATCTATGAAATTTACAAGTCATCTATGACCACCAACTTTAGTTCCATCTAATTGCATGTGCTGTTGTTTTGTAATGAAAATAGTTGATACATAGATCATACTGTTGCCAAAAGTCTTATTTCTTATCTTTTAAATAGAGATAAAAGAGAATGGGGGTTTTTATCGCCAATTTTACTCAATTCATGAATAATGGGAAATCAATTTACAGTCCATTAGTGAACAGCATCTCTAAATAGAATCTTTATTCAGATTAAATATTAATAAATTATAAATGTATTCCTACTATTGAATTGTTCTGATTTATTAATAATTATTTGTTTTTGTTTTGTTACAGATTTGATCCATTGTACAAACGAGCCGAATGTGTCGATTCCACAGCTAGCCAACCTTCTAATAGAGCGTTCACAAAATGCAAATTGGGTCGTAGTATTTAAAGCATTAATAACAGTGCATCATATGATGTGTTACGGGAACGAAGTAAGTAATATATTTAATTTTCTGTAATACAACTATTACTATGATTGATTTCACCATTAATATTGTGTTCAAGGTATGAATATTTGGACTATTAATATTAATCAGTTTGAGACTCTTGTTTGTAAATAATTTAGTCACAAACACAAACAAACATAGTCCAGGAATTCATGAATTTTTGGGCTATTGCCTGTTATACACTATCTTTGATATTGTATTTGTTCAACTGTATTCAATTATATTTGTTTAGCTGTCCCAATAAAGAATATTAATGTAAATTCTATCACGGTAGATGTAAATGTATTTAGCTATCGATGTGAATGTGAATGCTATTTAGATGGGAATTATTCAAGCTATCCACATGCTGATAAAATTTCCTTGTCTTAAAAATGGAGAAAATTATATGAATTATTGGAGGAATTGAAAAAATGTACCTCAACCCAAGCATGGTGTTCCACAATGGAACATGCCATATAATAATCATTTACAATACTAGAGTCTCATTTAATTATTAGCTCAGACAATAATGTGATGAAACCAGGCTCATGTTATTTATTGAATAACATTGTTGATGGTTGTATCGTTGTATGATTCAATTGCTCCTTATTAAAAATAAAAATAATAGATAATTGTATCATTCAGAAATTAAGTTGTATTATTTGAAAATAATAAGAGAGATCAAAAATGGCAAAATAATTATTTGGATTATCTACTTCATTCACAGTAATTAAAAAGATGAATTTGAAGAAGTTAAACTATTATAATATTTAGAAAAGAAATAACAGATAGTCGCCCAAAATTTCTCCAAATTCAAATTTATAAAATAAAAAGCATAATACTGTACATATATTTGGGGGCACAAGAATGAGACCTCCATGCTTAACCCTGTTATTACTAGAAAATACACAGTACAGTAGATTCAAATAAATAGAGACTAACACAAAGTTTATTTCGTAGTTCCATTGTACTGTACGTTCACTTAATTTTCCCCCATCTGCAAAGTGATATCCTACTGTAACAAGCTAAGATTGTGAGCCTTAATAGAGAACTTGATCTAGCCATATAATAGCATTAATGGGCTAGGTACAGCTTGGCAAAGATATAGGCTAGGCATAGCGTGTGAGAACCACAGAGTTATACAGTGTGAATGGCCGCTTTATTTACGTCTGTGTGTATCGATTATACAGACTCTTCCCTAGTTAGTAATAGTGAAAGTGAAATGCAGCTCCTCTACTCATTGAGCAATGCTCACACCTTTGCACATAAATTAGCTTTTTCCTGCTCAATTCTTACCCTACGACGCTTGGTCAGTCACCTGGATCACCCTTCCATTTTAAGTCTTCTTTTTACCTTTTTCTCAAAACTTTGAAAAATAGAATCCAATGATTCTGTGCATCACCCTTAAAAATAGAATCCAAGCACTCCAATGATACTGTGCATCACCCTAAAAAAATAGAATCCAAGCACTCCAATGATACTGTGCATCACCCTAACTTGGAATTTGGAGTTAACTATCGAATCACACTAAGATCAGAAATCAGAAATTCGGTGATCAGAAACTTTGATGATGTCTGTAAGACGGATATCTGTAATTGAATTATTTCAAATTTTATAAATAATTATCTCTGGCTGAATCGAGTTGTGCGAGATTGTCTCTTGAATGATTGTTGAAATACAATCATATCATATACAATCATATTGTGGTCATAATAAATCTAAGGATTGTCAGAACGTATTTGTGCTATTGAAAAGTATACTATTACATTATCTGTGAAATAATGTTTCCTCTAAAATAAAGTCAACTTCAATATTGATGAAGTAAAATTGAAATTTTTAGATCTAGTATTGAATGTTGTCAGTTTCTAACGGATGTGATTGGTTGTTCATCCTATGATGGTCTAATATATTTATTATTCATTTTCAGAGATTCACGCAATATTTGGCATCGAGTAATAGCACATTTCAATTGAGTAGTTTCCTAGATAAAAGCGGAGTACAAGGTAAATATTACAAATTTAATTTAAATTTTACAATAATAATTGAAAATTAAAAATAATCATCGACTTGATGTAGGCTGAAATGATTGATGTAGTACCGGTAAATAGAATGATTTATTTCATTCAAATTGTATTAATGTCCAGTTCAAAAGTTTTAACTACCAATGTTTCGTGTGTGCTTGAATAACTTATCATTCCTGTGAATTGCTTCAAGTATTATTGTCTCAAGTACAAGTAGCACCTAAATGACCTAATGTACATGGATCACCTTAATCACCTAAATGTACATGGATGAGAGCGGATTGAAGCTCTCATCTAGTCTTCAATTTCAAGTTTCAGTGAAGATCCGTGTATAGATAGTCATTGATAGGTGATGTCATGCATTAGGGAACATAACGAGTTTATGCTAGCTCTTCAACTGATTCACAAAATTTCGTTGATTAAACAGTTGTGTGCATTAATTAATTATAACTCTTAAAGGAAACATGAATAATGAGTTAGTACTTCATTAAAATTTATAGTTAGTTGAACCTCATAAAATTCAGAGATATATCCTCTCCACTTTCTGTGGTTGAACTATGTTCCAAGATGCTGAAAATCATAATATAAATTGAACTGGTAATATATTATTATTAATTAATCTATTAGATGTTGAGCGAATATCAATTAACTGGATATATTTTTTGTCTTTTTTCTTGCTTCCCTCATCATAGCTGGAGCTAGAGTTGGTGAGTGAAAAAACTTAGGACTGTTGGGTGCATCAAATATTTCCAATAATCCAATTAGAACTCAATCTTTCAAATTGATTTTTGGTTCTTTTTTCATTTGCTTTCTGATCATGGTTTTCATTTTTCCATTAATTCCTATAATCAAGTTTGTTGAAAACGCAACAAATTAGATGTCTCATCTGCATACATACATCTTTTGTTGGAATATTTTTTCGATTATCTTTGGGATAAATACAATAATTTGGAATATTTTTCGATTATCTTTGGGATACATACAATAATTTCAATTGATCACTTATTTCTGACTTGTATTGCAAATGTCTCTGCACATTTATTTTGAATTTGTATATTATGTCAGTAATTTGTGAAATTGGTAACAATTGAGCTCGTAATTCATCATTGATCATCTGTGGGGAAAATTGCATTGATTCCAATTACTTCTCAAAATTTGGGATCTCTAAACAGGCGCATGTATACCGAGATAAATGCATGGAAAGCAATAAAATTAATAAAAAATTTCTAATATAGTTTTTCTCACTGGGAGTTATGTTGTACGAGTAAGATTTTCTTTTTAGTCTGCATTTTGAATTAACGATTGGTTCGAGATTGTTCAATTGTTTTCCCAATTTGTAAAGATGCAGACTCAACCAAACGTATTCCAACTTCATGATTGTTTTCAATATTATTTTGATTCAGATGGGTCCTTATTTGAATTATAAAATATTTTTCCTGGCCTGACTGATAATGCAAACATTACGATTATTGGTTATTTTATAGTTTCTCCCTAGAGTCCCAGTACATGTACTAATCTCAGTACTTTCTAGTACTGTTACTGCTTTTTCACATCCTGGGACGTGAGGCGGCACAGACTCTCTATGCTGCTTTTTAGTAGGTAGGTTAGTTGTTAGGGAAAAGCTTAGAACCGGTGCATAGCATAGAGAGCCTGTGCCGTCTCACGTCCCACGATGTGATAAGTGTGCTCACCATTCGAAGCATTTCATTTTTTTCATTTCATTTCATTTTTTCAGAAGTTACTACTTTGAATTTTATTTTCCTCTTCTTTCCTAATTCTCATACATTGATGAACATCTTATCAGTTCAATTAGTCATATTTTTTTCATTCTATTTGCAGCTTTTAGGCTAATTATTTGCATGAATAATTCTATTCTAATCTAGGAAATAGCTAATTTGACTTATCACCGTAATTGATTCGACATTTCCATACTTTTATTTTTAATCTTCTAATATTCGTTCATCTTTTATTTTCCATTCAATTTTAGTTTCGATTATCTTTTATTTTCCATTATTTCCGATTCAATTTTAGTTATTCATTAAACTGTTTTTGTTGCTCCTTTTACAGTAGGCCCAGAGTGTTATACCTGTATTGTAAAAAGAACTTTATTGTGCTTCGACGTTAACAATGATTTTTGCTATTTATTGCCAGATGAGGTGGACCCTCATAAAAGGCTCAGCTGGTTTTCTGGTATCTACTCATTCATTTAATCTAATGCTGTAGAAAAACAAATGGGAATGAATGAAAACCGTGTTGTAGAATTTTCCAGCATAACAGGCTATTTTGTAGTATTTTGGATCGGGGAAAGGTTGAAATTTATTTTGTGATAGGGACAGCAGAATAGGACTGGGCAATGGGATGCCAAGATAAGACGATATAGAGTTCTCAACAAAGGAATTGGATTAGGTTTAAAGCTGTTTGAACTGACAGAATTGATTCTATGGAAAAATGGAATGAAACATGGTGTTCTTCCATTGTTGATGAAGAATCTTCCTCGATAAATTCGTCTCCGAACTTGAATTTCGTTTTTCATCAAAATAAAATAATACAATTCAGTATTGACCTTGAAACGTGGGGTCATCACCTATTTTTTCAAATATAATTTCAAGATTTCTCTCTTCAACGCTATAAACCGCATAGACTTGTGTGTGGTTAGTTGTTCTCATTCTGTTCAGATCTAAAAAGATTTCGGTTTATTTTATTTATCTTGATTGTAGGCTATTCAGTTTGCATTTCATTTTGGTCTCTGTTTTTTTTTGTGTAAAGAATCCAAATTATATTTTATTTTGTCAAATTTTAATTTTGTTTTCTGTCGTGATTGGTTAGCCTTCAGTCCCATTTGAACGCATGGCTTTTTGTGAATTCTGTGTTTGTGTTGTCCCAATTTTTGAATTTGTGAATTTTGTAACTCACAAATTATGTAATTATGTGTTTTTATTATATTGTTTTACATATTTCTCATAGGCTTTTTGCTTCCTTACAAAATTATATATTTTTTATACTTGCTTCATCAATATGACAAAATTAATTAAATTAAGAGTCCAGCGACCACATAATACAAATAGACGGAGCATTCCTATTACTTCAACATTACGGGTGATGAAGCCAATTCTGGCGCCTAAACCCAAGGAAGATGACGGTCCACTCAGCTGATCCACATACAACTGCGGGCCGATCGCTTGACCTCTCTTCTATGTCAACCACTGTGTAAACCGCCGCCATCTTCCTTGGGTTTAGGCGCCAGAATTGGTTTTAATACTGAGCTGGAGTGCTCCGTCTATTTGTATTATGTGGTCACTGTAAGGCTAGGCGTACACCGGTTAGTCAAGACAAGACGAAATTAGTCACGTTTAGTCACAGTAATTCACATAGCTGCTTATGAAGCAGCACACACCGATGCAGTGAATAATCTCGTCTTGTCTTGACTAACCGGTGTACGCCTAGCCTGAGAGTCTTCCAAATTTTATTCTCAATGAAATTTTTGAAACTGTGATTTTTTAAAACTCATGAATAATTTCATTAGGGGATTCAATTGAACTAGTTATTTTGCAAAACCTATCTCAATTATGTTGATCAGTGAAATGGATGTTATATAGAATTACTCGAGTTACTGATAGGTTACAATAAATATAGATGAACCATCCAGGTTGATCAATAATAATGTGAGTGTCATCATTCTCTTGGAATATATTCTGAACATCTCATGGAAGTATTTTTTCTACATTCGTTCACCGTTGAAATTTGTATTATTATAGTGTTTCATCATCCAAATACTAACAATTGTATATTCTCACCATTTACAGGTTATGATATGTCACCATTTATCAGGCGGTACGCCAAATACCTTAATGAAAAAGCTATGTCATATAGGACAGTTGCATTCGACTTCTGCAAAGTCAAAAGAGGGTAAGTTCATCCTCAATTATTGTGAAACTATTTTATTTTGTTTTTCAACAATATCTGTTAGATAAGAAACGATTCTTTATTCTATCTTTATCGGAAAATTCTCAATTATTACTTATTATGCAAATCACAATGATGACGTCTCCCGTACTATCAAGACTCGATGAAAAATCCCTTTCGATTTCACTACCTGGTTATTAATTTACTCTCAGTTCAGTACTATACTAGTCATTGATGCAGGGTGGGGCACCCTGCATTTCATGGCCAATTGAAACCAACTTACAACTATTCACTTTCTCCACATTGGCCTATATGCTTTTAATTGAAAATATAATTTTTGAATAATTATATGCTTTGATGATTCCTCTTCAGGGTAATTCTAAACTTCATGAATTTATATCTATTTATTTATTCACAATCATCACATAACATCAATTATTGGGATATTTCTCATTTGACAGGTGGCTTGTCATACTATGCTAAAGTACAATTCATAAAATATAGTTAAAAACTAATTTCCAGTAGATATGAATAGGATTTTCCGTATTATTTCACTCTCACTTTTGGCATATTTTCCATTGAAAGGTTTAAACATCACTACACCCTAGAAGATATAACTTGATTTGAAGTTTTCCTTAGAAAATAATCATGTATGAATAATTAAACTTATGATTTTTCAAGTTCACAGATTTGGGTCTTTGGAAAAAGTATTGTTATTAGAAAGATACCAGGGTAAGTTAGAGAATTGGGGTGTTTTGGGAAGTGTTTTTATTTTGTGTTTTTCCAGTTTATTTTGAGTTTGGTTTTCATGGGTAGCTTGTTATGTACATTCCACTGATCATCAGGACATGATTGAGCTAATATTTGTATTATATTTTACCTCTGCTTTCTGATTGGTGCTCCCATTTAGTTTTTTGTGTTATTGTTTTGGAGATAATTCATTCACAAAATATTGTCATACCTGGAACGAACATCATCCTGGAATAATAAATTCCTAGATTTTATTATTTGAGAGAAGTTTTTTCAACAGTTCTTCAATCAACGTCGAACATAGAGTGGGACGTTGGTGTAAAAGACAAATTTACTTTTGGCAGATTTTACAAAAACCTTCGACTTCTCACAAAAAGAGGCGAACATCGTTCGTGAGAAGGAGTTGGATGCATTCAATTAAGTGAATTAAAGATAGAAGAACAGTGTGAGATAAAGTAGATGATAAAGATAAATTAAAGAAAGAAGAACACACATCACACAAGTAGAGTTTTAGTTTCACCTTTTGCAAGAAACAAAATTTATTATCAAAGTTTGTAGATACCAATATAATATAGAAAATAAAGAATAATAATGATTGAAAATAGATAAATTAATGAAAGCCCATCTCATACTACATTATAATAGAACAAAGAATAGAGATTAGGTTAGGAGAATGATTCAAATTAAGACTATTTGTGACATCATCAAGTAACGCGTGTTACACAATAAAAAATTGAGGGCATTAATCAAAGCATTAGACAAGTGTGCACTTGTTGAAAAAAAATAATAATAGAGGATAAATAACTTATAATATATTATAAAGTAATAAAAAGATAAGAAAAGTGAATAAATAAATAAAAAATTAGTTGATTCATAAAGGAGGTTGATTTGATCAGTGAAAATCAATGACATAATCAGGATGTCAAATCAACGAATGTAATGCTAATGCAGACCAGCAACTCAATCCCCTGAAGAAGCCTTCCACCTCAACTGGCGAATGATTCCATATCCAAAGCTCCATATCCAAAGTTTTACGCATAAAATGCTGATAGTTATTAATCCGTCTCAAATTAGAAGGGAGCAAGTTGTAAAAATTTGGAGGAAGGAAAAGAAAACATCTCTGGAAAGTAGTATAATTTGATTATGGAAGTCTTTTAAAGACTTTAAAGGTCTTTAAGACTTTGAAAAGTCTTGGATTATTGTGTCAAAGCTGCGTAACATCAGCTGTTTACTGATCGCCAACCGCCAAATTAAATGCATCCTGCTAAAGTTTGATTAGTGAATTCAAAATTAATTTATATAATACTAGCTGTCCCGGCGAACTTCGTATCACCCCCTCCCCCCCCCCCTCTTCTCCCCACAAATTTTCCCCCTTCATGTCGCCCTCAAATAACCCCCTTAATGTCACCCACCTCTTCCCCCCAAATGTCTCCCCTTAATATCACCCCCCCCCCACGAAAAAAATGTCACGAAGTAAAAATATCTATATCCACTCGCTTTATTGATGGAAAATTAAAAGAAATCTGCAATATACTAATTTTTAAAAAGCGAGTGGATAATAATCAATATCAATCAATGCTGAAAGTTGCCAAAAAAATTTCACCCGTCTCGGAATCGAACCCGAGAATTCTGCGTGGACGGCAGAGTCGCTAACCAATAGACCACCGATGCCGTCTTTGGGAAGACCTTTAATGTAGCATCTTCAACTACACATCGATTTCATAGGAGCATTATTGTTTGGACTGGATCAAAATGGATGTCATGTTTGATAGGTTAGGTCATTAATTAACTAATAATTTATTAATTATCAAGGGATTTCTTATATTTTAATACATATTATGTTAACCAGTGCTTTAAAAATTCAAACGAATCCAAAATCATCTAAATCGGTTCAGCCGTTCTCCAGTTATAAGCGAGCGTACAGACACCAACTCTCTTTTATTAATATAGATAATGTCGAATCGTTTGCTGCTTCTAAATATCCCTGAAAAGTGGTAACAAATGAAATGCCGGGGGAATCGCCGCGGCTAGTTGGTTTATATGAGGAGCATTGATGCCAAGTTTCATTGAGAGAGAAAGAGAAAACTGCACCAAACGTGTTTGCTGGGACTGTGTGCGACAAGTATGCACAGTGCGAATAGGATAGAGACATCAGCAACTGCCTTGTGCTGAACAAGGATAGCAAACTCCCATCTGAGCAATGCTGACTTCTTGACGTGAATCGCACTATAGACCCGTGTATTTGCACCCTTATTCTTGTCTTTTTTTAAAGGAAAGTTATTTATTATTGAGGATTGTGGTGGGTTGCAGGAAGGAGGACGGCGTGCTGCGCACGATGAACGCGGAGAACCTGCTGAAGACGCTGCCGGCGCTGCAGGCGCAGCTGGACGCGCTGCTCGAGTTCGACTGCACGCCGACCGACCTCAGCAACGGCGTCATCAACATGGCGTTCATGCTGCTCTTCCGCGACCTCATCCGCCTCTTCGCCGGCTACAACGACAGCATCATCAATCTACTCGGTAGGTAGAACAACGCGCAAATAGCATTCAGTACTGGATAGTGTGGTACTAGATACTACATTATACAGAGTGGCGCATAAAGAACGGATGGTTTTCAAAGTGTTATAAGAAAGTTTATTTGAATCATACATTTATCTTCCTAACACCAAAATACTAAGTAAATAACCCAATTTGAGAATTTGTATGAAAAACTCCAAAATACTTGAGTATATTTCAGAAATTTCATAGGAAAAATTTCGCCCTTAATGCGTTAATGCTCATTAAAAGCCTCAAATTGGTCCTTAACTTTTGATACAGCAGCAATTCATTCATGTATTGCAGTATTCAAATCTTCAATGTAACGATAGTAAACTTGAATTTCAAGTGAAGAAGAATCTTATGCCAATAAGCTCGACTTGAAACTTTCTGCTGAAGCTCCGTTGAACGACGATTGCAGATTCATTCTATTGGAAATATTGTTCCACAGCAAATACGCGATTTTGCAAGGTCAATTGCGCCATTGATACTAAAACTGGATACTTTAACCTACAAAATGGTGTTGCTCTGCGGTCACAGACAGCTCTAGTCCACTGATACTATCCTACTCAAATCCATCCATTCTTTTTGCGCCACCCAGTACTTTACTGGCGGCCACGGAATTGGGAGGTTTTGCGCTGTTGTCTGATATGGATCCGGTAAAGTGAGGGAAATTCAAAAATTGCTTGATCATAATCATAAATTAGTCATAATCATCGAGTAGTCAGGTGGCACATCTACATGTCTGAGCCGCCTTATTTTGTGGACGCCAGTATAGTCATTCTGTTATAGTGCTTTCCATCCTTAAATACAACTGGCCAACTTGGTGCCTTATTCAATTGGAATGCCCGGCAATGTTGTCATATTGTGTGCTGTTCAATCATCTGTGCACGCATGCGTATTAAACCGCAATTTCAGTCTGATATCCGACTCGGTGTGTCAACTTGGATGATTACAAGTGGAGCAGATGATCAGGAAGTAAACATCTGTTCATCATTATTATAGAAGTGTGCATATTGGCAACGTTGCAGGCGTGTGATTGGCTGGCTCAGAAAGTTGTTGGGTACTGTTTCTGTACTCAGATGTCTTAGGCTAGGCGTACACCGGTTAGTCAAGACAAGACGAGATTAGTCACGTTTAGTCACAGTAATTCACGTAGTTGCTTATGAAGCAGCATACACCGATACAGTGACTAATGACTAATTGGTGTGTGTTGCTTCATAAGCAACTACTGTATGTGAAGTACTGTGACTAAACGTGACTAATCTCGTCTTGTCTTGTCTTGACTAACCGGTGCACGCCTAGCCTTACATGTTCTGTACATGGATGAAAAGAACTATAGCTACAGTAAACACTACTGATTTCCAAAATTTCCTCAATTCTTGTGTGGAATTTCTGTCACTTGAACTATCTTTGTCTTTATCGTATCAGTTGAACAATTACAGTTTGGAAACACATAAAGGCAATCGCCCAAAACCTTTTGAATTCAGTAACATAGGTATTCTAAATATCTTAAATTCCTGATTTAATCAACATAGGTACTCCAAATATTGAGCCTAAGCCCAAGTTTCATCAAAGATTTACAGTACAAAATGATCAACTTTAAATTATAAATTCATCATTATTTCATTTTTAACATATTTAAATTTTATCATTATTATTTACCATTTATTTTAAATCATGAATTTTTAAAGGTTGTTAAAAAAGCAGAAACCTTTTTAACCAATCCAAAAACATTAATAATATTGAAATTAACTGAGACAGTGTGCAATGTAAAATATCTGTACAAACTCTATTGCTTTGGACTTGAATTTTTCATGAAAATTCCCAATCGACATGGTTGTGATGATGAAACAGATAGAGAAAACGATTAAGTTTTGTTGTACAGTGTATCATTGATTGTAAAATTTCATTAATAGAATGAAATTATTTGCGATACAATAATTGTTATCGTTTTGGTTTTCAGAAAAGTACTTCGATATGAATAAGAAACAATGTAGAGAAGCGTTAGACCTCTACAAGAAATTTCTCATTCGTATGGACAGGGTTGGCGAGTTCTTGAAGGTGGCTGAAAATGTAGGCATCGATAAGGGAGAGATTCCAGACTTAACCAAGGCGCCCAGCAGTCTCTTGGACGCCCTAGAACAGCATTTGGCCGCTCTCGAAGGAAAGAAGGGATCGGCTGCTAATACACCCACACAGTCTGCCAGGTAAAACTTGATTTGCATAATGAAAACACTAATGCCCGGTTTCTAGGACAATCATTCGTGGCTAATGGACTAGTAAAGTTTAGGCTACCCTCTTTTCCTCCTTTCTCAAGATCAGTCGATCTGTTTAAGGAAAATTAAGTTGCGGAACATGGTTTTTCAAACCCATGTGACACCAAATTTATTGTATTAAAAATTTTTGTAGTGTGTAATTTTTCAATAAAATTACACTTTTCTGATTTTCCTCAAGTTTATAGCAACAACCGGGCGTGAAATGATTTAATTGATTTAATTATGGATAGATAAACTGAATAATCTGGATATAATTGAATACTGCGAGTATATTTTCATTGATGAAATTACAAAAATAATGCAAATTGCAGGGCCTAGTTTATTGTACTAATATAATGATGAAACTTTTACAATGAGAAGAAATATGATAGATAATTTGAGTCAATGGACTGAAATAGGAAAATAAACATTGGAAAATAACGATTTTTCATTAATAAAGGAAATTTTCATTCTAAAGGCATTTTCAAAGCCTAGCCAGCCTGCAAAAACTGACTTATATAACTCAGAAAATAGTTTCAATCGGGTTCAAAGCTTAAAAAATTCATTGATCAATTCAAAATGTAGGATAAATACTTTGTGATAATATCCTCTATCTAATCGAAACAAATCTTCTCTAGCTCGAAATCTAAACACTAGATTCATACTCAAGCTTTTAAATCTAAATCTAGCACTATGTTGAAATACTACAGCGCAGACTTTAGTTTTTTTATTTATTAGATAAGTCTTAAATATTTTGCTGCCAGTTTTTGATGGTATTCCAATGGATTTATCAGATTAATCTACCCTATATAGTTGAAAACTGACTCAAGTACAACTTGACGCTTGCGAAGAGCTTGAAAGAATTGTCCTGCTCTCTGAAATCTGAAAATTTCATGTTAACCGTATGAATGATGTAATATGTTTCTATTCGAATATAATAAATGCGAAACTCTTTTGTAAAAATAGTAACGTTAGCAGTGAATCATCCTTGGAAAACCAAGTAACGAAGTAACTGAAGTCAGTTTTGTAAATTAAGTTACCTTACTTTGGAACATCACATCACCAAAAACAAGTATTATTAAGAAATGATCAAAATATTGTTTATAGAAATCTACTTCATGGGAATAGTGTTGATAGTTATTACTAGAATAAAGATAATTCTATACAAATAATGCTATACAAAACTATCTATTAATGCTATATAAAATGATCAAAATATTGTTTATAGAAATCTTTTTCATGGGAATAGTGTTGATAGTCATTACTAGAATAAAGATAGTGCTATACAAATAATGCTATACAAAACGATCTATGAATGCTATATAAAATGATCAAAATATTGTTTATAGAAATCTACTTCATGGGAATAGTGTTGATAGTTATTACTAGAATAAAGACAATTCTATACAAATAATGCTATACAAAACTGGATATAATGATGAAGCGGTTGACAAGTTTTCACGTTTTCTCTGTGTAGCCACCGAACAGACGTGAAGAGCGGTGTGTCTGCGCTGAATACAACCTCGTCCTCGTTTGGTACCGCGGCGCAGCAGGCGGAGGGCGTGGAGGAGTCACTCAGACAACAGGCGCTTGCTGAAGAGGAGGCCGCCATCAACCAGTATAAGGTGGGTCCACTGCTCCCGTAGTAGATGTCAGCCATCTTGCAACTGTTATCGGAATGTCTAAAATCAATGCTCTCGTGCTTTTGCAAACATTAATTTATTCTTCCGACAATAGAGAAAATAACTTCCAAAATAATTTCAATAAAATAAAATAATACCAATAAATAAATAGAATAATATCAGAGAAAATTTCTTCCAAAGAAATATCAGAGTACGTAAATACGAATCCTAATGCTCCTTTAGTAGATTCCAGTGATCTTTGTAATCTTTACTGAATGTCTCAAACCAATGCTCTCGTGCTTTTGTAAAATAATAATGTAACTTACTCTTTCAAAGAAATTAGAAGTACTTGTACGTGTAGTATCACATCAGAAAACTTGAAATAGGAATCTTACTACTCCTTTTGTAGATGCCAGTCATCTTTGCAACTGTTATCGGAATGTCTCAATTTAATCCTCTGGTGCTTTTGCAGACATTAATTTATTCTTTTAACGAAATAAGAAATTATCGTACATGTATTATCATATTAGAAAACTTAAAATAGGAAACCTTCTGCTCCTGTAATACGAGATCTTTGCTGGAATGTTTCAAACTAATGCTCTCGAGCTTTTGCAAACAATAATAATCTACTCTTTCAACGAAACTAGAATTACTTGTGTTATATCATATCAGAAAACATTAAATTAACATCTGAATCCTAATGCTCTTATAGTTTATGTCAGTTATCTTATAATATTTATTGTAATTGGAGTATTTGGATTGATATGCAAACTTGAACTTGCGTATGCAAACATGAATTTACTAATGCAAACATAAATTTGATATGCAATCATAAAATTTCTATTAGAAAACTTGTCTTTATAGTTTCAAAGAAATGAATGTTTGTCGCATCATCCAAATAAACATAGGCGTGAATAACTATTTTCACCTCTTTCAAATATGCCAATTGTTTTCAACATTGAAAATAATTTAAATTCTTCTCTTATCTGGTTACATTTGTAAACATGTCAGTCCTTTTTGTTCTCTGGAGCAGGAATTTTACTCTGAAAACCAAACATCAATTATTTTGTTCTAATGTTTGGGGAATATTTGATTGTAGTTATGTAGTCACTTCAAAATTTGAAAAGGTTTTTGGTTGTTTCCGCGTATATCTGCATGAGCATGGTTTTCTGTATTTGCTGGGCAACATTATTTTAAACAAGTCCATTGAACTTCGCAACTGACAAAATCACTTTCCGTTTCCAACGAAGAAGTAAAATATTATGTCCAGGAAATTTGAAACTGGAAATCAATAATTTATCATCTATTCAGATGATAATCGACGTTATTCGAACTAAGTTTATGCTTTGATTCTTTGTTGTAATTGTGAATGATAAATTATCAGGGATTAAAATGAATAATTTATTCATGGTAATTAATTTTTTTTGAAAGTTTGATAGGCTATCGTGAATTTTATAATATCATGAAATTTAACCGATTATTCCGGTAGTTGATTGTGTTTATGGCGTTTTAAACCTATATATTTTTATGTTTTGTTTGCATGATTTTCTCAATTTCAATTCTTATTATGACAATTGTGGCAGCATGATTATGGAAACATGATATTTTGAAGGTTAAATAGTGATATAGTGAGAATATAATATACCACTAGATTAAAGTATTGAAGATACATTTGAAACAATTTCATACTTAAATGAAGAAACAGGCAGTAGGACGAATTTACTTGGCATTCAGTATAATATTATCGTTTTCAGTTGTAATTTTAGTGTAAGGCATTAAAATCTAACAAACCTTTACACAGTATTTGATTCTTTCCTGGAATATACATAACCCTTTCCGATATACAGTATTACTTATGAATCCCATTTAATTTTCAATGGGACCTGATGCAACTTTCAAAAAATTGAGATAAATCAGCAAGATTTAAATCAATCACTCAAATTCTAAATTGATAACTAATAGGGTTTTATTCTCGGTAGTGGAAATTTGTGATTAGCCAGAAAGTGAATGTGAGTGAACATAACCATAATTTTTAGTGTGCAGGGTGGGTGAAAAGTTTAGGACCGGCTTAATATTTCTTGTACAAAGGTTATTTGACGGGATGTGACATTATGCGGTTACCAAACTAGCCTTTCAATAAATCGATTGTGGCCCGAGCTGTGTGACATGTTGCCCCGTCTTGTTGGAACCCCAGCTCTTGGACATCATGGTTGTTCAATTCAGGAATGAAAAAGTTATTAATCATGGCTCTATACCGATCACCATTGACTGTAACGTACGGACCAATGATTCTACCAGCCCATAAAGCGCACCAAACAGTCAGTTTTTCTGGATGTAACGGTGTTTTGACATAAACTTGAGGATTAGCTCCACTCCAAATGCGGCAGTTTTGTTTGTTGACCATTTGGAAGACAACATTCGCCGTGTTATTGCCGATATACGGCCACAAATGTTGGAAAAGTCATCGAAAATTGAACATCCAGATTGGACTACATCCGAGCCAGCCGTGGCCGTCATGTGCCACAAATCATATCTAGAATGTAATGCCACAAGATTATCTTTTGAATAAAAAAAAAAATTCATGTCAATCGAATAATCCATCGTTGTTTTATTGCAATTTAAAGTTTTATACCTGTAAAATCACCCGTTACTATCTTGAATAAATAAATAAATTTTATAAATATTTCATATAAATAAATCAAAACTATTCTATCCAGATCATATACTCCTCTATACTCTATCTTCGTCATACATAATAAAGTATTTGTTAAGTATTCAATATTCCACAGAAGGCGAGAAATGACTAATTTTTGTAACCTAGCAAGCCTCCAAAGAGATGATTGAACTAAACAATCAATTGAACAATCTATTAAAGAATTATCCAACTTATCGATTGAAGTGTCCAAAATAAGAACATCTAATAGTAGTTGAAAACTATTAGATAATATGGCAAAGTTGAAAATAATATTGTGATAAAATTTAAAAAATAGTAATAATTAAAAAAGTTTAGTTATCTTGACTTATATAAATTGGCCAGTGTAATGCTAATAAATCTAGAATATTTTAGGCTGCATGTTAATGCGTTTCTGAATTCATCTGCCTCCAAGTTACATGATTGCGACTAATTAAGGTAATTGAGTGCAAGAAGTGCTTGCTTACTACAGTAATACAATTTTCATCAAGTTACAATTACCGAAAATAATTAATTGAGCTGTGAGATGCAAATGAAAGAAGCTTTTGAGAGCATCTAATGCTGTAACTGAGCGCGCGCTTCTCGTATTGTAATTTGAATAGCATTTGTTTGCTTGTTTTTCTCGATTCAGGCCAAAGTGCAAAGTCCAACCAGTACAGGCGCTGCTAATAGTACAAATCCATTCCTTATGTCGTCTCCCACGCAACCGATTGTAGATATTTTTGGAGCGCCTGCCAACACCGCCAATAATCAGGTATTTATTGCATCAAAATGTAAATCTTGAATTTTTTCAATCAATATTCTTTCCAATAAGTTGTGTTTGTTTCTTCTATGCTAGTAATTACGAATGTTATTCTCAATTTTTCCAATTCTGTTCTAAATCTTGAATTATTTCAATCAATATTCTTTAAAAAGATTCTTTTGTATGATTCTTCTATGGTAGTGTTTATCAATAATTCGCCATTTTCTCCAATTTTGTTCTAAACTATTTCAATTTTTCCGAGTTTCAACTCCATTTAGCTCGTGCTCATGAATATTCTACTTTTTTTATCTGTTTCCATTAAACTTTCCAGTTCTATTACTTCTATTCTATGAAATTTGAAATTTTCCAGTTATTTGTTCAATTTTTTCCTGTTAAATCTGAACTGTTCTTTTTATCAATCTTTCACTCTTGTTACCTGTTTCTACTAAATTTAAGTTCGAAAAAATGAACATTTGAACGGGTTTTAATTAGTCTAGCTATTACTTTAGTGTTGGTTAACAGTTCAATGTATTCCTAAACCATCGTTTGAGTTCACTTTTGAAATGAATTCAAGTGTTGATAGCCAATATTTTATAATGAGTTTTTAATCCATATTTGCAAATTTCATTCTTTGTTACTTTAAAATTACAACAGAGTATACAAGAGAGGTCTAGGTTCATCTACCTTTTAAATTGTAGTTGGGAAAGATGAGACAGTTTAAATAAAGATATTGATACTCATTTTCAATATTCAATTGAAGTATGAGTGAACATTATACCATAATCATTTTTCAATGCAGATATTAATGTAGTTAAGAAAGATGAGACAGTTTTAATACGAAGATATTGATACTCATTTTCCATATTCAATTGAATAAAATTAAGTGAACATATACATAATCATTTTTCAATGCAGATATTAATGTAGTTAAGAAAGATGAGACAGTTTTTAATCTAAAAACCATTGCTCTCCCGAATTTCAACAAGTTATTTGTGAGGTTTAAAGTGGGGTTATAATCTACATTTCCATATTTGTTTACAGTTTAATTTATTTCAAAAAATCAGTTTTTGGTTTTACTTTTGAAATGAATTCAAGTGTTGATAGCTAATGTTTTCTTGTGAGTTTTCAATCATGTTTGTGAATTACAAAAAATCTAGTTATTTGTGAGGTCTAAAGTAAGGATACCTCTACATTTCCATAATTAGTGTTTACAGTTTATCTCATTCTTAGAAACCACCTTTTGGGTGCACTTTTGTAATGAATTATCATTAAAGTAAGGTTAAAGTAAGGTTATCTCTCAGTTTTACCGTCTTACAGTTTATCTCATTCCTAGAAACCACCTTTTGGGTGCACTTTTGTAATGAATTTGAGGGTTATAGCTAATATTTTTTACGAGTTTATACTGGTTTTATTAATATTTTCATCCATATATCAACAGATATTATGGTTATGCGTGAGGTATAAAGTAAGGCTATATCATCATTTCCATAACAATTGTTTATACTTGTATTTTTTCAGTTTCGATATTGTGATATAGTGTTGATATTTTATTGTAAATTAAAACAAAAATATGGTAATGCGTGAGATCTAATAAAGCTATATCATCATTTCCATAACAATTGTTTAAATTTTCTACTTGTATTTTTTCAGTTTCGATATTGTGGTATAGTGTTGATATTTTATTGTAAATTTCAACAAAAATATGGTAATGCGTGAGATCTAATAAAGTGAGGTTATCTCACTACCGGCGCACAAGATTATCTTTTGCCGGTAGTGCCATATTGTTAAACAATATTGTTGATGGTTTAAAATTCATTCTCAATGTAATTATTTATTTTGTATTTTATGTTAGTGTTGTACTAATTTTACTTTTGTATTGTTAACCAATAATATTGTTGTATTGTTAACCAATTTACTTTTTGGAAATAAAGATTGATTGATTGATCTCTATGGATGGATATAATTGTGAAGTGATGTTTTGCAGACAAGCAAGGCGTCCGATGATCTCCTGCAGCTGGGAAATCCGTTCGCGGACATGTTCGGCTCTGCGGCTCCGGCGGCCGCCCCGGCGCCTGTCGTCAATTCGGCACCTGCCAACGATTGGATGTCGAATGGTTAGTCCCTCAAATTATAACCCTATTACACTCTAATAATACAGGGTGATCGTAAAGTCGCGCAACCCAATGTTTGAAGCCGTGTAGAAATGACAGGTAAATTTGTATAGTATGATTTGCATATAGGAATTTTTCGTCCAGTAGTACAGCAGGTGGCTGCACTGCCAGATCACGCCATCGGGCGACAATTAGCCAGAAATCAGTTTCTTTGTTCAGTTCAAGTCGCAATGTCTTTTACGCAAGAACAACGTATTTCTATCGTTTTGAGTTACTGTGAATCGAAATCCTACGCAAAGTGTCAAGAACATTCCACCAATGCCTTTCCATATGCTAAAGTACCAAACAAATCGACCATATATGTCGTTTGTTTCATCGTTTTCGGGATACAAGTACCGTGAATGACCGTAATCGTACCGGCCGACCAAATGTTTTGACTGACGACAGACTGCAGACGATAAGAGAAACGTTCATTCGTTCTCCAAAAAGTCTCTTCATAAACTTTGAAAGAAAAATCAATAACACATTACAGCTTTTTAAGCCTGTTATCATTTTGGGTTGCGCGACTTTACGATCATCCTGTATATAATTTTGTTCTTGATATTGATTCTTAATACTGGTAGAGCACAAAATGTAATATTCTTGTGGAAATCAGATTCAAATTTATCCAATAGAAATCATGACCTATATTTATAGAAGAGAATGTTTGTAGGTTTGTGACGGATAGACTCAAAAATCGTTGGAGTGTTTCCCATTAAACTTGGTAGGCCTATATTCCTTGTCAAATTACTCGAACAATGTCTTTTTTCATGAATTTGATCCTGACTATTGGTTTCCTCCACTCAAAAAGGATCCCATATAATATTTTTGGGAGAATAATGCTTACAATATGACGTCATAATTACTTCAATAGATGATATTGATTGGAGAGATCCTTCACATCCTTATTGTAGGTCGTGGAGATAATGAATTTATAATATTATATTTCCTATAGTGCGATTCACGTCAAGAAGTCAGCATTGCTTAGATGGGAGTTTGCTATCCTTGTTCAGCACAAGGCAGTTGCTGATGTCTCTATCTTATTCGCACTGTGCATAGTTGCCGCACTGTGCATTGTTGTCGCACACAGTCCCAACAAACACGTTTGGTGCAGTTTTCTCTCTCAATGAAACTTGGCATCAATGCTCCTCATATAAACAATGCTGACTTCTTGACGTGAATCGGACTATAGCTTAGTTATTGAGAGAAGGATCCAAAGCTATTTGATAGAAAAAATCTTGGGAATTCTCTCACTTGCACACAGATATCAAATCAAGATCAAGTGGCTCGAATGGCATTGTTTAGGAAATTGAAGTAATAAAATCAGACACTATCCTTCATTCCACTTTCAAAAAACGTCTCAACCAAAATTTCCCTGTTTTTTGTGGTGTTTGTGCTGGGGCGGTAAAAATCTTCAAATTGCGTTTGTATTTTTTCTAAAATTTAGTTTCTGTTACAAAGCGTGCCATCCAAATTGGCGTCTCACTGGAGCATGCGAGTTGATCGCCCACTACAGTGCCTACTGACTCGCGGTACAGTAAATTTCAAAAGTTTATTCAGCTGGCAAACTCAGCTTTATAAAAAAATACATATTCGCTTCGGTTACCTAGCAGTACTATGATGTTATTTGCTTCACTGACTGTACTAGCCTTAGCGGATGGAGGGGAAGCGTGGTGGGAGAGATTATCCATCTCTCTCACACAGCCTCCCCTAGACGCCAATTTGGATGGCAGATATCTGAGATTTTCTTGAATAGAAGAACATAACTGAATAATATTTTTACCATTTTTCAGGTTACAACAATGGTTCATCAAATGTGTTCGTTAGTGACACGACGTTCACATCAGTGTTCGGAACTAATGATGCAAATACTACTGTCCCAGGTATTTCAAAATATGTTGTCTTTTGAATCTTGTAATTTTGTTTTCTATATTAATAAAAGAGAGTTGGTGTCTGTACGCTCGCTTATAACTCGAGAACGGCTGAACCGATTTAGATGATTTTGGATTAGTTTGAATTGTTACAGCACTGGTTAACATAATATGTATTAAAATATAAGAAAATCCCTTTATAATTAATAAATAATTAGTAAATTAATGACCTAACCTATCAAACATGACATCCATTCTGATCCAGTCCAACCCTGGGGGGAAGAGGGCGATACGAAGTTCGCCGGGACATCTAGTAGTTTATAAATCTAATTTCAACTGGTGATATCTTCTTCAGCTATCTTCCTAACTTTTCCAATGATGCTAACAGTGATAGATTCACTTTCTTTCATTTTCATTTAATGATTGGAAGAATTTTCTAAAATATTTCTGACTTTATTAGATTTTCTGTTTGACTTGACAAGATTTACCATTTTGAAATCTCTATTAATTTCAAATAATTCCCATCTACTGTATATAATTTTTTCTGGTTTGAGTTTCTTCTTCAATCTGTTCTAGTTCTGTTTCCTTTTTTCCTCTTTGTAATTGAAATTTGTATTTTTTCTTAAATCGATTTTATGCAATCACTTGGTGTGTGGAAAACATTAGTATATGATTAATAAATGTTTTTATCCAATCGATGGTTCAAGCCGTGAAAATAATCAAACATGAATTAATATATTGCTTAATGCTTTCTCATTCTGGATACTGAAAGATTGTTGTTCATATTTCCAAATGCAGTGTGGCTTAGCTTATAAAATCCTATCCCATAATATTATAAGCTACACAGACTGTATACTAACAGTGTGGCCATTTGCGTAAAGCACTCTGTGACAGTATGTTGAGATTATTTTTTCCCGCCGCCGCCGCCATACTTTTGTCAAATTTTTGAATTATGATACGGTATTACAGGCAAACATGAACCCACTCACATATTTGTCAAACTTCTATTTAGAGAAAAGTAATTAAAAATAACTTTTCCAACATTAAAAATAGTCTTTCTACTCTTGGTATTGCTTTAAAAGATTGAAATAATGAAAACTAACACTAGCAAGTGCAAATTGTAGGTAAGAAGTGAATCATTCAACATAACATATGTTTTGCGTAATTATTTCAATGCAAATCTTATGGGAATTGGCAAAAGTATGGTGGAATTGTCCAAGCTAACCAATCAAAAGTGTGTCATTAAATGTCCGCATTGTCATTATGTATTCAAATATAACTATTTTGCTGTGAAAGATAATCAAACCATACTTTTTCATTGATCTTTTTTTTTCATTTTGCACATTAACTTGCTGTTTTTCACTAACAGTTTCTTGGTGACGGTTTGTACTCCATGTTCGGCGAGGTTGAACACAGATTGTAGGAAATATAACAAGTTCAATGTCTTTGATGTATTGTAAAATTTGCCAGTGTCGGATTGATGATGTACGCTTACTTGTACTTCTTGTACTTGTACTTTTATAACTATTTTGAAGTCTAAAGGACGAAAGTTTTTTCATGCTATAGTCCAAAAACTAGTCCAAACTAGTAGTCACTAAAAATAGTATTTATATTTTGTATAAAAAGAACTACTTTTCTACGCCAATGCTCTTCTAATTTTTATCAAACGAAGCATTCAATCATCGTTGAACAAATTGAAATTTATTTAGTGGAAGAGATTTCTATTTTTCTTCATTCTTTGTCCACAGTAGTGGTTTTCATATACTTGAAAACAAAACAAAATAATCCATCTATTTAATAGATAAACTTTGAAAAATGGGGAATTTCAACTTTTTGAAAGAGGCTACATAAATGAAAAAAATATCAAGTATTTGTTTCACAAATTACAAGAGTTGATTACTAATACCACAGCACGTTGCACCAAAGTCATTTGAATTTGACCGCTGTAATGTGACGGTAACATAACATAACATAATGTGACGGTATCGACAGAGCTCTATAGAAATCTCATTGCTTTGGTCCCGTCAATTTTATGGTTGTTAAGTTTGAATGGCTGTCGAGCAATCGGTTAAAATTAAAATTCATTCTCTAATTTCGTCACAAAAAACACAATCACAACTCATGAAAGAAGTAAAATACAGTATTAGCCAACAGTATTGAAACCTAGTTCCAGTATTGAAAATATTACAATTTCAGTACTGTTTATTTAAAATTTCTTATGAAAGAAGTAAAATACAGTATTAGCCAACAGTATTGAAACCTAGTTCCAGTATTGAAAATATTACAATTTCAGTACTGTTCATTCAAAATTTCTTATGAAAGAAGTAAAATACAGTATTAGCCAACAGTATTGAAACCTAGTTCCAGTATTGAAAATATTACAATTTCAGTACTGTTTATTTGGCTAATACTGTACATAACATAAATAATAAATCAATCACGAATAATAACAATAAACAGTAACAATGATTTAAATCGACTAACTATTTTGAGCGTAGAACTTGTGAGGCCGAACATGGTGCCAAATAGTGTAGTAATTATGAGCGTTGGTTGTGTGCAAGCTGCTGGAATGGGAGCTGCAGCAGCGGCGGCGCCCAACCCGTTTGCCGGGGGCGCCGAGTTCGGAGCAGTGGATCCAAGGCAGCAACAGCAACAACCGCAGCCGAAGGCGGCAGACCCAGGTGCTGATGTGTGCTTTGCTGCCGCCGACCTGTTTGGAGGGGGGGCGGCAGTAGAAGGCGGCGCCTCCTCGCCTCTGAAGGCGGCGCCGCCCCCGAGGCCACCGCCCCCTACCGCCCCCAAGAGCGCGTTCGACGATCTCAACGACAGCATTCGCATGGCGTTGGGCGGTCCCTCCCCTTCGCGTACCCCTGACCCACCGCCCGCCGCCGCCCCCGCCCCCGCCTCTGCCGCCCCCGCCCTCCATCAGTTCGGCGCGCCCAACCAATCAGAATTCGCCGTCTACGGCTCTCCGGCAAAGTCGGCCATGTCCAAGCCAGGTGACCGCCCCTTGTTGCAATGCGCTCGTCTCTGTCTCCTTTCACTCTCTCAATGCTTGACCTTGGACGTGTCATACCTATCTTTACTATACTCTGTTCACGGAGTCGAGAGACGGCCAAAACAAGCTGTTTGCATTTGTGTGCGTGTAGAAGCGATGACTCTCAGCTGTTATTGATAAATTTTCTGTCCAATTCCAGTTCGCAATACGCTCATTTAAGGTCAGACTGGAATCACGTACTGCTGATAACAATAATTATATTATTTCAGTATATATAAGCGTATGGTATGGCAGTGGTTAGGGCGACAAAGTCAACAGTTTATTTGTTTATTTATTATTTCAGTAGCTCTACTGTGAATCGGTCTAGTTGCTTCGAACTAGACTCTCGCACGCGCAGGTTTGTTTACATCGTCTCTCCTTTCCCTGAACAGAGTATAGGTTATTTACTTTATTCATGTAGATAACAAATGTGTCGACAAATTACATAAACTGAAGTGCTTCTCATCCTTTGAGACACCTGGCCAGCTTGGTGCGTAATCCAATCGGAATGTCCGACAGTGTTGTCATATTGTGTGCCGTTTAATCATCTGAGCACGTATTAGACCAAAATATCAGTCTGTTATCACGACTCTGTGTGTTAACTTGAATGATTTACAAGTAAAAGAGATTATCAGAAATTTGTCACGCCCATATTAACGGACAATATGATAGCAATCATGCAGGCGTATAATTCGCGTGCTCGGAATGTGGTGAGGTACTGTCTCTGCGCTCAGGGATCTTTAACGATGAAATAATAACATATTCAATGCGAAGATGTAAAGAAAAATTATATTGTGATTCATCTACATGAAACTGCGAAGTATGACCATGTAAATATCAAATATCCAAAGATATCCTTTTCAATACCGTGATTAGCTGATAACTCACGGCCAGTTGCACGAATATACAATTGAATTAGACCGCTGTAAAATGCGGTCCGTCATCCGATGGAACCAACACAACGAGAACCAATGTAAGAATCTGACGTCAATGCTATGCCGTCATTTTACGGTGGATTAATTTAATTGGATTTTCGTGCAACTGGCCGTAAATGTTTCTGGGCGGCTGCGAACAAAATAAGATTAATCAACTTGATACCTAAAACCCGTTGGGCACTCAATGAAGAGAAATGAAGAAACAGCCTGAATCCTGCACCCATTATTGGCTAACTAATTTAATAGTGATGTATCATCTATCCGGTGGTTCGTAGTTCATGTAAAATTATACCCTGTTACCGTTCCCTGAGGCCCTGAGGGTTCCTCAACCATTCGTATTAAACGTCTAAGGTCAACCATTCTCTCTGTTTCTGCCTCTATGTGTGTGTGTACTACAGTGTATACTGCCCACACTACTAAATTGGCCGCTTCGTGTAAATCATTTTTGTGTAGCGCTTCACAGCAATTATTGGTAGTTGACAAAATACATCAAACAGTTCGATTTTGTAATTTGCATATATTTGATATAATATATTTCTCTACCAAGTGAACAATGAAAATCGTTTGACCCTCTCTTTTTTTCCATCTGTTCTTTTTCAATCCTTGTTATTATTTTTTTTGTACATAGTTTAACATCTTTAGTATAACTTCAACATGATGTATTTACTTTAAGTACGTAATATAATAATATTTTTCATTATTACTATTTTATTTTTTAAGTGATGTAATTTTTATTTTGCTGTATTTTGTAATGTGCAATGGGTCTCTCAAGACCTAGCACAGGAAATAAATTCAATCAATCAATCTCTCAAATAATATTAGGTCATTTCCCCTCCATGCATGGATTTTCCTCTGCTCGTTCAAATTGATGTGTTTATTGGGAAACCATCAGTGTTCGTGTCAAATCATAACTAATATTAAATCATAACTTTCTCCAAGTATTTGGATGATGTAGGACCCTGATGGTTATTTGATAAATATATACCTAATTATTTTCCAAAGCTGAAATAAAATTCAGAATTATTTATGATTTAAAATAACCCAACTACTGTATCTTATTTCAACTGTTTGATGTATGAGAATTCAAAATTTTCGCTGCTTTTTGTATAGCTTCAATAATTGCGCTACACTATTCAAAATTTCATCATCGTCCATGCATCTTGACCCACCATCATCATTTTTGAAAATATTCGGAGACGAATTTGAATTTCATTCCCCCCAAATAAATGTTGTGGCAATTTGTTAGATGTGACCGACTTTGTATACGATTGAACACTTTGCGATACTGGTTACTGTTGTTCACTTTTTTAAATATTTTTTCTTGAATTCTGGCTTCTATCTGCACATTGTTCTTGAATTCATGTCTGTAAAAATGTCTCATGTCATATTATTGTTTAGTGAATGCTCCGACTTGGTTTATGTCTCACCTATCATTTGTATTTTGGTTATTCGTGCATTCCATTGGATCAACTGGCTTGCGTAGCGCCGAAATTGCTTCCTACGTATTTCTATATTTCTTATAAATAATTATTATCATTATTCAATTCTAATAAAATTATTCAACATACAAAATTCATATTTTTTATGTGTTGAAAACCTGAAAAACAACCATATTGTGAGATGAATATGTTACTGGCTGATTGGGCAATACTGTACTTTATGTAATAAACTAATTTCGCTATTTTCAAAAGCTTTTTTCATAGTTCGAATTTTTTCCAAGTTAATAATTTATAACTATTATTATTAGTATTCTTGGATTATATTATACGTTAAACGTATAATATAATAATGAAATTTAATGGAAAGAATCAATAAAAATCACATCTTAAGTTGTAATAATTATCTGACTACTCTGATTCATAGATTCACTGTTATGAAATCGTTGCTTTTGTAAATTTTTACCGGAATTTCTATTTCTTTCTGGAAATATTCAATAAAAAATATCTGATAAGCAAGAATTCATTTGGAGGTGTGTACCAATAGCACATAGACTACAAAGCTTCATTTGAACATGAATTACAAATATTGTTACATTCTATGTTACTGATACTTTTTGGCTATTTTATTTTGGAGCATTCATTTTTGACCAAGTATTTAATTACAATATATAGATTGATTCAAAAAGAGCGCCGGTTTTAATATATCAAATTAAGAGGTTTACTTGAACGAAAAATTGAAAATAAATCCATCAAAATGTTCATCTCACTTTCCGATTTCATGTATGAAAAATGATGTCATGCATGTGTCCTCCTCAATTAATTTTTTGTTTAAATAAACCTCTTAATTCGATATATTAAAACCGGCGCTCTTTTTGGATCACCCTTCAGTTCCCTAAGTGTACTTTACCATTAAATTTCAAAACTCATCCTACTACCATAGACTAACTCAGTATTTGGATTTGGATTAACTCTGCAGCTACTCATTCACCAAAAGTATAAGTATGTTCAAAATTTAATTTGAACATAAACTACAAATAATGTAGATAGAGACATTCTATGATACTGATACTTTGAAACTATTTGTATACAAGTTTTTGCGTTGAAACTCAATAACAATTCCATGGACTCACTGTCCAGGAACTTATGCTTTGCATTATTAATATCAACAATTGGAAATGTTTTTGCAATTGTTTCAACTGTGGAACGTTGTTTTTCAGTAGCAGCAGCGCCGATTGCCGCCAACAAAGTATTGACTGGAGACCTAGACAGCAGTTTGGCTTCTCTGGCTGAGAACCTCACCATCAATAAGCACAGCCAGCCAAATAAGTGAGTTCTACATCTGTCTCATTAAATCCTTTCCCATTTTATCTTTTCAACAATGGTTTTTGGAAAAATGAAGTGTGTTGTATTCACAAGCAAATGCAGAAATTATCTGGATACAATCAGAATCTGAGAGCTTATAATACTGAGAGAAATTAGATAGTTTATAGCTTATAAATACAGTACATAGAAAACTTAAACTTATTAATACATAAAAATTGTATTATGTATGTTGTTTGCATACATAATACACACAATGCCATTGGCCCAAACTTCAGAGTGGTCACAGTGTGATTTGGTGTGATAAGGCATTGATGTGAAAAGGTCAATAACAGTGTGTTGGAACATTTTTTACTCGCAACCGCCATACTTTTGCCAAATTTTTGAATTTTTAAATGGGATTACAGGCAAGCTTGAACCCATTCACTCATATGTCAAACTTATTTTAAAAGAAACAATATCAAAACTAACTTTCCTAACATTACCTCTGCTACTACCTCTTCCTACATTGTCTCTCTACTCTTAAAAACTTTAGATGATGAAAACTAACGATGGCAAAGGCAAGAATGTAAGAAGTGAGCCTCTCAACATAACATAATTATGATTTGCAAATCATTTCAATGCAAATCTAATGGGAATTGGCAAAAGTATGTCGGTTTTGATCGAGCTAACCAATTAAAAGTGTGACATCCAATAGCCACAGTGTAATTATACAGTCTCTGTGCCCGAAACTATAATGAAAAATCTAGGTCGTTAGGTCTAGTGTCTCTGTTGAAGGCAGAAGTTGTTGCTTGATCTATTTTATTATCTTCTTCGAGTTATAATGTATTCATCGTAATTTCCAACTATGTTGAAAATATTGGTCCAAATATTGCGAATATTGGCCCAAACTATAATTTTCTTCTTTGATAGAAAAACTTTATTTTGGAAGTCTAGTTCTGTAATTGTGTTAAGTTGGTGTTTGGCAGGTGTTACTTTTGAAAACTTTCAACACAAACTAGATGTTTCTACTATCATTAATGACATTAATTCAACGTTCATAACCCTTATAACAATGAAATAGAAGACATTACTTCATTTTAATTTTTCAACTAAATTTGATTTGTCTTGGGTTTGAGGTGAAACTCCATAAGAGATTTATTCGCAGATGCCATATTATCTGAACGTTTTTTGTGAATTGTTATTTTCAGAGGAGTGCAATGGAATTCTCCAAAGAATACTGCAAAAGCTGGAGGTCCTAGCTGGAGTCCACAACCCATGGCTGCTACAACCGGAGCCAATTACAGACCTATGGTGAGTTTCAGTGTTGGAGTTCAACCTATTTTGGGCGCTCAATTTCAGTACGATTGAATGCTAGTTAAAACGTTAATACAAAAAATTGAATCAGAATGTAGTCTAGGAATGGAATTTATAGTGGAAATTTATTTCTGATAATGCTAATTTCGTTGGTATAAATTTCACATCATCTTGAAATAGTATGTCATGCTCGCGATGGTTTCAATCAGGCCCTTTTTCTTGCTGGTGGAGATTTAAGGAGAATAATCATGACATTCCATAAATACTGTATTGTGTTATTGAAATTTTTCTACGTTTTAAATTCAACATAATTTTCCTAACTGTTGAACTTGAATTTGATAGTAATTCTCAATTTGAGCTACAATTGAATAATCTTCCTTATAATAAATGGAATGAAAATCTCATTGTATCTCGATGACTCATACAGTTTTACAAATAAGCGTATCTCCAGAATGACTGGAAAATTGTCACACTTGAATAAGTCATACTTCTTTCCAAGAATATATCGTGGTAGTTCCATAATCTAGAGTAGTGTGTTGTACGCTTTTTTGAGATATAGAAACCCTCCAATTTGACAAAACCAGCCTCCTCATATTTAATGCTTCATTTGTTTAAAAATAATAATATTAATTTTAAAGCTACTGTAATTGAATTCTGCTGTTAAAATCCTAAAAGTGTAAAATAATAGCCAAGATTTATTAAAATCTTAATCATTGCTCAAACATATTTGTATTATTGCTAACCATATTGAATTATTGAAGATTCTATTATTTTAAATATTCCTAGTTGTACCAGCTTTATAATTACATTTTGAAAATATGTTAGTTTTAAATTACATTTCCCATTATTTTTTCAATAGTGTTATGTTCTCTCCTAAAATTCAAAGATTTCATCTGCATTTGTCTTGGAACTAATATGTACTTGCATTTTTTGAAAATTCTCCAATTCGCATCATTCATGCAGACCAGACCATAGCTTAGTTTCATCTTGGCTGAAGCTTGTTAATTTATTTTTGTAAAAAAAATATTTTATCTTGCATGTTGTCAAATATATTTTTCATGTATTTATAAGCTGTAAATTAGCTAGCTTCTCTCAAATTATGATTGTATTAAGATAATTCTGCATTTTCTTGTAAATACACTACACTATATTTTCCAAACACGGAACAAAGATTATAGATATTCTATAAATACTTTTTAACAAATTCTCGAACATTCTGTAATAGATTACTCAACTGTAATTGTTCACAGTGCTCAAATTCGACAATTATATCAAGAATCCAGATTCTAATAATAATTCCATAGTCAATATTTCATTTTGTAAACACTAGTGGAAAGAAAGCTAGTGTTTCCGACTAGCAATACTTACTACTGTATCTGATTGCTACGCATATGAAGTTCAGATGAATCAGTTCATTTAATAATTCATCAATTTGATTATACAGTATTGTACAAGGAACTCGGATGTTTCATCTTTATAAGGGAATTCCCATATTCATTAGTAAATAGAAAAGTAAATAATGAAATTAGTAAAAAGTAAATTAAAATAATTTTGTTTGCAAAAACGAGCTAGCATCTACATTCAAATAGTTGCTATCCATTCAGAGCTCATAATATAGAGATTATAACTAGGAAAATGACAGTATAGACATACCAATAACAGGTGTAGAATATTAACAATTTAGAAAGGTCATGAAATACATAAGACCATACGTAGTTATTAGTATCTTCTGAATTCAAGAACAAAATTCTAATTGTATCCATCATAAACATCACCATATAAATCAACCTTGAATACTTCTCAACTCAGATTGATATAGAGGGTGTCCCATGAGACTCTGAGAATACTGTAGTTGTTTTTGTACCCTTTAAAATAAAAAGAAAAGTCGCTAAAAAGCTCTGGATTTTTGCTTCAAAATAGGTGACACATAACCACAAATTTCTACAATTTTGTAAATTTTTGGTAACTTATTGTGGTATTGAAATGTTATTTTTCATGTTAAATCAGCTTTTGTTGAGCAATCAGGAATTTTTAAGAAATTCAATGAAACCAGTTAGAATTTTGTTACAGCAGTGGTTATTGAGATATTCAGTTGAATAATGCAAAAACCGCCATTTTATTGATTCAGTAATATAGAAATATACAGATCCAACAGGATTATGCCCAAAACTGTCCCTTTTCCGATTAAAAAACAGTCCAAATCTAGGTTTTAAAGCATATTCTACTAAGTTACCAATTGTCACTCAAATTCAAACATTTCTCAGGTTATAAGAAGTATAACTTGCTATTTTGATCCATAAGCAGTTTTAAACCTGAAGGCTTCATTGTATTTCTCGACACGAGAATCTCGAGTAAAATTTACATAAAAATTAGCTTTTTTGTTCCTTTAGTGAAATTTTAAAAAAATCTTCTGTCCTCTTTAAACAGATAAAAAAGCATGTTCGGTGGATTTTTTGTAGGGACTACTTTTTAATTTGATGAGTTTTTTAGGTACTTCACTTTTTAATTTGATGAGTACAACAACTAGAAGTATTCTCATAGAGTTATGGGGCACTTTGTAGCTCACTCTTTATAGGACCTTTGAGTGACTTAGTTTGTCCCAAATGAATGCATTCATATTATACACCGGTTGTACAACGTTTTTGACTCAATGCTTGCATGCTCAGTATTCCCATTTTTTCAAAAATACACTGCAGCAGCCTTTGCCTTTGCGACCCTTACTTAGCATTAGCATTTGCATATGGTACTGTTGCATTACAGGGCCAAGGAATGACAGGTACCATGCAGTTCCCTCCCGTACAAACAATGGTAAGTAGTCACAGCTCACCGCTTTTAGCTGCTGCATTAAAGCTTTCTTACAATTTCCCACTTATTCTTCACTTCTCTTCAACTATTTTGCAACAAACTTATCTTAACGTTTTCTCTACCTTTGACTTGCAAACTTTCTGCATCCACTTTTTAATATTAATGAAACTTCTTTCTCCTTTTTAATCCTTTGAACTGTAGTTTTTTTGTAAGATAACTTCTTTCTAGTTCTTATATCAGTATTTTGGCGGTTTGTTACAAAAAACTTTGGTGATAGTGAAAGTGTGTAGCAGCATAGTACAACGATAAATTGTAAAGTATCATTTTTTTATTCAACTTTAATGTTGATGTAAGCAGAAAATTGTATTCCACATGAATAACTTTCATGAGGGATACATTTTTCTTTTCAGGCTTGCTGAATATTATGCTCCCAAAACATAGTACAGTAGTTCATAACAGAACGTAATATATGACAAATTGTGTTTTTAGGGATCTATCTCAAGGGATACATTTGTAGGGATTCTGTAAATGTAGGGGAACTAGATTGTTCTAAAAAAAATCAATTTAGAAATTTAAGCTTCAACATTTGCAAGTTGTCATGGTTTTAACTGACAGTTTAACTAAGGCTAGGCGTACACAGGTTAGTCAAGACAAGACAAGACGAGATTAGTCACGTTTAGTCACAGTACTTCACATAGTTGCTTATGAAGCAACACACACAGCGATTAGTCATTGCATCAGTGTGTGCTGCTTCATAAGCAACTATGTGAATTACTGTGACTAAACGTGACTAATCTTGTCTTGTCTTAACTAACCGGTGTACGCTTAGCCTAACAGTTTAACTAACAGGCAAGGCCAAAACAAATGATAGAGAATTAATTAGCGAAACATCAATTTTTATCAACAAGTTTGATGTTTTTGAATGACAGAAAATTAGCATTCTATATTTATATTTCGAATGGAATGGATTATGAAAATTACAAACCAGTTCAGCACGTTGAAGTTATATGACTGGATTAGACGGCGCAATGCACAATTTTGTGCTGAAAAATATTGATACTGATTAAGTGATTATATAAGTTACCTTGTATTGGAACAAACACTTATTAAAGTCAACTCACTTATCTATTTACAGAACTATAAAATACAGTTAACATTGTTATTGAGATTACATACTAGATGAGATTCCAGCTAATTTACAGCTTATGATTGCCAAATATTATATTTGAATATTTCCTCCTCAAGTATTTTGCTCATTGAATCATATTTTGTACTCTTCCTTAAATAGGAATGAAATAAGAAAACCTAGTTGATACTACAGAGACTGTATAATAATCATTATACAATACAATATTAAAATTATACAATATAATAATTATTATTCAGTCTCTGTATTTGATACTATTGTGGGATTTATTGTTAAAGTTGAATATGTCCATATTCTATGTCAATGCATGATTACATCCATCTATTCAGTGGAAGGTACTTGAAAGAGGCGCAATTGTCAAAACCTCTTTTTCATATAAAAGTTCTATGTTTCTCAAATTCAGTTTCTCACATTTTTAGAATAATATTCTTGAAATGTATCCTATAACTTAATTACTTAACCTTTTCTAAAAAAAAACTTCATATTTCTTAACAAAGGTTTAGGTGAAAGATTTCATTGAAGTTTTCACAATTACAAATCTTTCAAATGCAACTTAGCTCTAATCCACACTAGTATCACTGCTTATTATAATGATACTGTATTAATAAAAAACTATTTCTCAACTTGCACCAAACACTATGCATCTTTCTCTATTCGAATTATTTTCGAACAATTAACTAACATACAATCAACTTTTGATATCCTGAGAAGATAATTTTAGTTTAGTTTGATATCCTGAGAAGTATTAGTTTTGTACTAATAAACTCGTAAGAGATGAAGTGATATTTTATTTCAAAATTTGGTAATATACCTCATTGTAACCACAGGAAAAGGGGGGGGACTCTGAATCACCTCTGATTTAACTTATCCCGTAGAGAAATAACAAACTTACTTTACCTATTAAGGGTGGGCGGTAGTAGTCGGCCATATTGGATTGATGTCCCATAAGATCAATGTAATTTTAAGCTAAAACATGCATTTTTCTGTAACACATCACGTATTTAGTTTACGTCGGATCTTCTTGAAAAAAATTATTTTATAAATTATTGAATGTTTCAAGGGCATGACTTTTCCAAACTTAAAATATTTCTTCTAAGAAAACTCCAAAAATTTTAAAAATTGAAAAAGTTTATTCTTGCTGCAATTATTGCAGTAATTTTCTAATTAAAAATTATAAAGTAAAACCCCCGAAGAATTTTATTCTTTTTCCAATGACGTAATTTTCTGTCCAAAACTAACGGCATAATGTTCCAAAAGATTACATTATTCGTATGGGACCATTTCCAATATGGCTGACCATATTGATATTGAGTCTATCTGAATCATTAGCAGCAATCTGTGTAAAATGTTTCAGTTAATTGAACGTTTTCGATGTTTAAAAAATATCTTTAAAAACACTCAATTTTTACATTTTTTTTTGGGGGGGGGAAGAGGGGTCCGGACTACCCCTTTCCTAGGGAAGGGGGGTATTTCATACCCACAAACCACCCGGAAGGTCACGTCTAGCCCTCCCCTACACATTTTTGTATGGGCTTTCCCTACTTATTTTCAGCCTTAAATTCACACTCATAGACAGTAAAGTTTTCGTACTATTATTTATCAACTGACTCTTATGATTTTAGTACTATTTATTAGTAAATGTATTCTACAACAATACCTTGATACTTATTAATTATATAAATATCAAACCTTACTGAATTTTACACCTTGAATACATATTAGCTAAGTTTGAAAGATTTTTAAATTGACCGATTTTCACCAAAATATTGGAGTTTTCAATGCCTTTGGGGCACCTTTGAATTTGAAAATTGGGCTTTGAGATTTTTTTGTGATGAATTGGGACCTTGAACTATACCAAAATTGCTATTTCATTGCAATTTTTAAAAAAGATTTTCTTTTCAAAAATTTATAAGAAATTTTACTTTTAAATCAATCAATCAATCAATATTTTATTGCCAAAAAGTAAATTATACAACAATAATATTGGTTAACACACATCACATCATTATAATGATAATCTTTCTTATCATCTGTAAGCAACGCTCAGTCCAAGCGCCCACTGAGGTGGAGTGGCGATGGCGTGGCAACACGCTAAATATAAACATATGTAACTATATGAAACAGCGTACATCACCTCAACGTGCGCTGTTTCATTTATTTACAAATGTTTATTGCCACGCCATCGCCACTCCACCTCAGTGAGCGCTTGACCTCACACAAGGTATTGTAGGGAAATATGCATAGTATTGGTGTTGGTGGCAATGCTCGTGTAAACCTAACTTGGCGCATATGTGCACACTGGTGATCTAGCAGGCTATGGGTGGCATGCGAATGACATCTCCGGTGCCGGGGGCGGGGGGCAGTCCCCGCCAAATGCATCCCCAGGAGGCGGCACCGCCTCCTCTCGACCCTTTCGGGGCTCTGTGAATGACAAAAGGTAAACGCCGCCCGTCGCTTCTCTCTTTTAACAACTGTCCTTACCTCACCTGTGATTAACCTGATTGCGAGCTTAATCCATTGATATGTACCCAATAATCATAATTGCTTTCAAATCACATTCTTATAATAATCATTCTTAGTAAGAGAGGGCCGAATGCGCTAGGCGTACACCGGTTAGTCAAGACAAGACAAGATAAGATTAGTCACGTTTAGTCACAGTACTCCACATAGTTGCTTATGAAGCAACACACACCGATTAGTCATTGCATCAGTGTGTGCTGCTTCATAAGCAACTAAGTGAATCACTGTGACTAAACGTAACTAATCTCATCTTGTCTTGTCTTGACTAACCGGTGTACTCCTAGCCTAACTTCGCCCTCCAAGGTTAAAATGAAGGCAGTAATTTTATTCTATTCTAATTTTAAACATTATTTTGAATCAAGTAAGACGAAACTCACCAATTTTTACTCAGAATCCCGTACTGATTTTTGTGTGCTGCACAGCATGCGGCCAATGCTTGAGCATAGGCAGCAAGCAAGAGTCGCTCACAAAATCGACCAAGTGTGGACATAGGGAATCGCAATCCTGTTAGTCACTTGCAAAAGTGTTACTGTAATTTCTTTGGTATTAATATGTCTATGAATAAGTAATAATCGTCTGTAGTTGGTGATGTGTAAAGTACAGTTGAACATTCTTGTGCTATTGTAATGGTCTATTCACTTGAAGAGTCCATTAGTTATTCAAATAAAAATTAAAACTTGGAAATGGAATGTATACTTAACAATAAAAAATAATTTATGTAAAACAACTTGTAGAAGTTGATATGTTATCTGAATCTTCAACTGTACTTCTGGTGTACACTCTTTATCTTCTATCCAATTCTTGAGCATGTACTTGTATGATAATATTATAATAATTATTATGATAATTTGGACAAATTGATGAGATTGAGAATGAAGGAACTTTCTATATCAGTCTTCTAAACTTTTGTTATTGATGGACGCTTGCAATCTGAGTACGATCAACTCAATTGCGAATTTGAGATCAATAAATTATTTGAATTACCAATTAGAATAGAAATATTTGTACATTAAAATGTACAATATTAATAAAATGTACATTTGTCATCATAATCATTTTACACCCAGTTGATAAAAAGTATCGGAGACGTTTATTCTGCAGAAAGCCGAGTTTAAAATAATTCCAATTTATACCAAACATTTCATTGGATATTTTGATCGAACAAAAAGTTATTGGAAAAATTTGTTACAAATCTATTAAATTTCGAGGCATTACATGGAGTAAAATTAATCACGTCAGAGAATTAGTAAACATACAATGAGAGACTCCAGTATCCATTCATCTTGTAAACTTGAGGTGCGGTTATGTGTTCTAGATAATTTATACAACAAGAGTCAAGATTTCTTGAATTTTTTTACCTTTTGGAAAGGTTAACAATGTTTTAACCGAAGGCAGTATTGGAAATATAAAATTATCTATTAGGTAGCCTACTTTCTGGGGTAATTGCATGATGAAACTATCATTTTTGTAAGTACGGCATCATATTTGTTCTTCTAACTTTTCAGGTGTCAGACGATTTATAGTCATGGAAAATGTTTTCAATTATTTACAGATTTTTATGTATTCGAATGTGATAAAATTTTTAAAATATGAAGTCTCTGTGATTGTTGAATTGTCTAGTTAATATTAACTTTACTAATAATTTAGAAACAAGCCTTGCAGATGTTTGAAAGATGAATATTTTTTTTTTAAAGTAGCTAATTTTTTTTATAGTTTTCTTGTTGATCTTTCCACTTTTTTCTCTAGCTAAAGAACAAGATATATATTCTCAATAATGATAACAGTACATTCCCACATACACACAATCTACTGAATTAGTGGCGTGAGAACTCACTGAGAACTATCATACATCTCAAACGTTACCTGTTATAATTAAGTATATTGAATGAATTTACTATTTAATATACATTTCTTGCAATACCGACTAATTCAGAACAGTGTTCCACATAGTTGAGCTGCTAAATAAATCCAATATTTAATGAAAATAATTTGATGCTCTTGCACTCACCTACTCCAAAATTAATGCAGTTGTATATAAATTATTATGCATTGTGTCACCAATATTATTATTTATTTCCATACAAAGCATAGTTTAATAAAATATATATATTTTTACTTACTGTATTGTGAAGTGATAAAGGACACACATTCAATATCTACACATACACATACATGTATCTTGTACAAACTTAGTTCTATTATTATTACTCTAATACTGTACCCACAAACACTTATTTCACACATTGTACTATTGATCGTATCTCTGTATATTGTACACGTATAGATAAATACCCTTGTCCATTTTTCAATTGTGGTAATGATTCTATTATTAATTCATCAAACTTGAAATCCATTTATCTTCTAGAAAACCTACTACTGTTTCTGCATCTTATTTTTTTTAAGAACAATGCCATTTCGAACACGCATAAATCGTTTAGTGAATCATCAAAAGTGAAAAATTTATATTATTTTGTTCTCTTTGTACTTGCATGCTCAACATTTCTTCAAGTCCTCTTACTGTTGATTCTTTATAATACTATCACAATTTGCGCCTAATTGTGTGCATTTTGTTTTCTTCTAGGAATTCAAATGGAACTGAAGTCATCGTATGTGTAGTGTAAATATAAATGAGAAATTTATGATGGACAAAACATTATTTAGCTCGTTGTTTTAGGCAAATCTTCTAAGAAGAAGAAAATTACATTCTGAATGAGATGTATTACGAAATTAGAAGTTTGAATGTTATTTAGGAAAAAAATATAGGTATAAGACGAATTCGATTATGATTAATCGAGAAAAATTTCAATGTCGATTTGAATGTCTTCTGTTAAGTTACTGTTTTAATTGTCGTTTTATTAAATGTGCGTTTGTTTAAACTGCTGTTATGTCACACATAACTTTTGTGTCAGATATCGTTTAAAATTTGTCGTAAACTTCAATTTGTGATGATATTCAATTGTTTACTGTAATTTTATTTCCAATAGTTATGTAAGAAATAAGGGAAAATCTATTCTAATGGAGCTATTGATTGTAGCAAAGCTTGCTTGCCCTATATATTGGCAAAGTAGTTGCTTTGGATGATATGTAAAAATAATATTACGAGGGCTGACTTTGAAGTAAGTTCCACATTTTTTCTAGTATAAAAAATAATTTATTCGGGTAACCCTATACATCACTGGATAGCTTAATTTCTCCTCTACCTTTCTACATAATCGCCATCACTATCAATGCATTTCAGTAGGTGTACGATCCATTTTTTGCGCTTACAGAAATGCATTGATAAAGATGGCGATTATGTAGGAAAGTAAAGAAGAAAATAAGCTTTCTAATCATGTATAGGAATAGCGGATAAAATAATTTTTCATACTAGAAAAAATTGTGGGAAACTTACTTTGAAGACAGCCCTTGTGTATGAACTTGTAAACATTAAGTAATCGAGATAATGGATTCAGTGATCCTTCATATTTCTTTGAACCGACATTCACAATTTCTAATATTAGGTTTCTATAAATTGAATTCATAATAGATAAGTGTTTTTATCTATTATAATTTGTGATTATCATCCCGTTATTTATTCTTATGTCTCCATGTCATGCCCCACATCGTCCTATATGTAATAATAATTGTAATTAAATGAGTATTGAATTAGCATCATAGGTTAAGTTAATGTAAGAGAATTTACATTGTATTCTAGAAGAAAATGTAGTTGGAATATATTATATTAACACTTACATACTACATCTCTTCACACAGTATTATTTGACGTGTGAAAGGATACATTATAAGCCAAGCTTATTACGTTATTGATATATTATATAAATGTATGGTGGTCCATGATGGAAGATTAGTACGCTTAGAGCTACAGAAAAATATTGCAATTCATATTTATCTTGTCGGTATCAAAACATAAAGTACATAGTTATATTGTGGTTGGAATGTTGGAGATAGTCTTACCTATCCTCCATGAACTGTTCACAAAACTCTCAAAAGCTTAATGAGGTCACTGTTTTGCTAAAAGTATACTGTTCTAAATTGTTATACCTTTTAAATTTTTTAAAATGATTTATTTTCTATTTTATGTCATTTATTGTTGTTACGATGTTACACCCTTGTGTGACAATTTTTTTGTTAATTTTTCGTTTCTCGTGCGAATTTTGAGATTGGGTCGATACAAAGAAATTAAGACATATCACCAAGCATCAAGAATCAATTAATTATTTTAAATCTATGAAAGCAGAAAATTTTCTTGTTTTCCTCAAATATCAATGTCTGAGATTTTTGGAGTCCATGCTTGTTGAGAACAGATTTGCTCATTTGTTTTTATTGTTCTATGCTGTGCAATATTATTGGAAAAAATTGAATTTCTCGAAGATAAAGTACAGGTTTCTTAATTTAAATTAGAAAATATGATATTATTTCTTTTGAAATTGATGTTCTGGGTTGCAGATAATTCATATTATTATCTCACGGAGCCAATCCATATACAACAGATAAAATGAATATACTGTATATAACAAATGTAATTATTCATCTCTAGTTTATGAATGAAAGAATAACTTTGAAAAATTATACATTTTCTCAGTTTAAATCTTCGTACTTTCGATTGATGTTCTGCTCTCCTAGAAGAATTGATTTGTGATTTTTATCAACTTTATCGAATTACATGTTTCCCAATCCTGTACTAACTCTCATAGCATTTTTAAGATTTATCGTATGTACAATTTTACAAACAAGTTGGGATGGATTTTTTATAGGGGTTCCTCTCGTTAATTCGTGTACAACATACAGTTATTAATAATCAAGTATTTAAATATAAAAATAAAATATGTAAGTGAAACCCCGAGCAGTTGTACACTGTTCATCTTGATTTTTTTATCCAATTATTGTTAAATACTGAACAAAATTCTATTAGATGATTAATTTCACGTGACAGTCTGGACCCCAGTTGAAAATTGCTTTAATTCAGAAAGGTGAACAATTCACGATTTCAGCTTTCTAATCAGTTATGAATTGAAAATAATAGAGTATTATCGTAATAGCTTATCGTGTTTTCTATGTAAAAATATAAGATTGACTCAGTTAATTCACAAGACAATAATTGTAAAACTGTACTTGCAATGTTGCTCTGTAAAGTAATAATTACTTAGAACCATGTATCAAAATAGTCATATTGAGGTGTAATAGTAATTTTAATCAATAGAGTGGTAGAATGCTTATTGTACATTAAACGTGAAAGGTTCAATATATATTATCTAGCTGATTGAAAGTTTAGAAATATATAAAGCTGAGTAATTTCATTGCCTATTAAAGATTTAAAAGCTGATTATAATCCTGTATTGTTGAACCAGTTGAATGAGTGTTCCCTGTGGTTACTTTAAAATGGATTCACTTCTCCTTTCAATAGCTTGAGAAGTGTCTTCAAAGTCAACGAAAGTATATAAATTGATAACATAGATATGCATGATGTAAATGAGATACTGTATAATTGTGATATAGTAGGCTACTGTAAAGGAAGAAATATGAATAACACATTTTAGTATTAGCAAGTTTTCAGGCAAAGTAGAAAAAGCAAACCAGATATAATCCAGAGTGGTTGGAAGAATGTATTTTCACTAGATGTTACATTTAGGTAAAATGTACAATAATATAACTATATTATAAATGTTGATAAATTTTAGATGTGTTGAACATAATATAAATATATATAAATGAAATTTAAATATCTATTTGCTGATTATTCATCATCTTCTGTAAATTATTATACTTATAAGAAATATTTTTGACCCGAAAAAATAGAAGTATCGTTTGAACTTTTCATTGGTTCTTTTAATTCTTATGTAAATGCTAATGCTGTGAATTGAACAGCTATGTTTATTTCTCTTGTTACTTGTTGCTTGATCTAACTGTGAAACAAATTCAATTTACATTCCATCAGTCATATTAATTATTTTCAGTAGAAGATAACTTCAACTAGGTGTACAATATTGTTGGTCTCAGATAACTTGAATAACCTGAATTTTTCAAACAAGTTGGTTAACTTGAGTAACAATATAATCAAAAATAGATCATAGATAATATTCAAGATCCTTGAGTGACTCCGGTCAAGATATATCAATGGCTAGAAATAGCTTTCTGTATAGTTTTCTTGCAAAATTCGTCTGAATATGTAAATGTCTGACAATTGTAAATGCATCACTTACACATTATAATTTGTCCTATTCTTTGAATTGTTCGAGTATGAATAAAAATACTTGTACATGTTTTTCTTTGTATTTTTTTATCTGTTAGTATACTTAGAAAAACTGACTTTTATTTATGTATTATTACTGTTGATGAATATATTTGTACGATATTTTTGTCGAATAAATGGACCCTTATTTGAATCATCTGCATTTATTTTGCAAATGGAGAGCGTTATTTCATATAATCTTGCCCAGATAAATTTTAAAAATTTGTCTTATTCACTTCCCTTAGAATTCTTGAACTGTCTGTCAAAACAATCAGACAAACCACCTAATGAATTGGAATATTTTCCCTAGAATAAAAGTTCCATCTGTATAACTTTTCAGCAATTCAGCAATATCTTTTCAGTTGTGTAGAAGATGCATTCAATCCGTTTCCTGTATGAGCTTTGGATGGACTTCTGTCGTTCTAGCTCGAAAGAGTAAAAAGTAAAAGTAATGATATTAATCACACAAACGCTTTGATTCTCCAGGTTACTCGACTTTTTAACAGAATAGAGTTAGAAGAACTCTGGGTTTCTTGATAAAGTTGGAGCTAATATTGAAGGTTGCTGAGAAGAAATAGCAATGAAAGTGGTGAGTAATATCCTAAATTCCATGTAAGCCGGTGAAGGTAGGAAAGTTGAACACGTAAAAGTAGAGGTAGTTAGAATTCAACGTGTATCCCACCTTACCTTGTAGATGTAGTTTGAAATTTTTCCTTAACATCCATAGAGGTTTCTCATTCTGAATTTTACATTTTTAATTTTCAAAACGTTTTCTCAACTCAGTAGTTTAATATTGAAATATTTCAATTATTTTCCCTAATATCTCAATCATGAATTAGAATACACCTATTGAGGGTACTAACTATTTCTCTTGTAACCAATATTAAAATCTATAAAGATATATTTTTTTGCTGGGGATGATGCCCACATAAGTTCTAGGCTTGTGCGTGGGTAATGCGAAGGATGATGATGAGAGATGATGGACCTACAGCTTTAGGTGGATTCCGAACCACCGAGAAGCGATTTTGTAGCAATTTAAAATTAGAAAAAAGAACTATTCCCTTTCAATTTGGAACTCGTTCACAAGTGCTGTCAGAGTTCAATCTGTCTGGGAAGATACTTACTGTGAGGAATATAACTTGAATTTACAGTTCTATATTAGACCATACTTGTGAAGTTACTTAGGGCCGGTTCATAAGCTCGGGATTTAGCCAAGTCCTAGACTAAAACGGGTGGCTATCGTAGCATCGACAAACGTTTGTCTCGACAGGTTAGTGGGTTAGCAGCACAGAGAGCCCTTAGTACATAGTTTCGAGGCTAACGTTTGTCGATGCTACGGTGGCCACCCGTTTTAGTCTAGGGCTTAGCTAAATCCCGAGCTCATGAACCGGCCCTTAGTTATTATACCTCTAAAATCAGATCAGGCTCTCTGATTAGTAGAGAATTAATGAGTATTCATTCAAGAAATTTGTTGTGTGTGATGTGATATGGTGTTTCTCCATGATGGAAGAAATAGCCATAGATGTTGTCAAACCCTTGGACCATGTATAGAATAGACACGGTCTTCCCTATCTTCACATAAGAAGTCTTTGAAGCAAACATCTCTACGCTCGTATAGTTTCGACTATAATGATTTGCCCCTAATCAGCCAATTCATGTTTGCTCAACATTTATAGCATACGCCGAGTCTATTCTATACATGGTCTAAGGTCAAACCGTAGTTTTATTTTTATAAACCACCGTACAGCTGATATATCTATGCCTATTTCTTTCATCAAGTATTCATTTGAATATTTTCATTTGAAAATACAGTACTCAACTTATTATGCAAGTTGACTTTCTGTTAATCAGGACAATTATAAGCCCTGCATAAGAAATTTATGTATTCTCGATTTTGTAATCGGACGAAGGAGTTGAAAGTATTGGAACCAAGAGTATAGGAAATGAAATTTTCTACAATTTATACACGAATGCATAAACATAGTTGCGGCCACAAAATTAGGCGACAGAGATTTTGCGCTATTGTCACATATGGAGCCGGTACAGTAAGTGGAAAGCGAAATTTCTTGCTTCCTATCATAAATTGGCAACGTTGAGCTTCCAGTGCTGCCTATTCGGAAAGTCGGAATCGACTCCCCTGTACGATTTGAGTAGTCAGCTGGCAATACTTGACAACTGCACAAAATGTCTCAGCCGCCTTATTCGGTGGCCGCTACTAAAGAGGCAATTAATTAAGAGTATAATCATGGAGAAATAGTGTTTTTTTTTTTAATTAGGTTTATCGTTTTTATCGATGAATTGAACATGAAAATATTTTTTATCTACGACAGTGTTATAACCCAATCGTTACAGGTTCATCATTGAAATCGAAACAGTAGCTTTTTCGAAATGGAATTTGAAACTTGTATCGTAATGACCTCATTACGATACAGATTGAATATTATGAGAGGTTCCTTGTTCAATCTGATCCAGTTTTAAAACACTCGAACGGAACAGTTCCAAACCTATACGGCAAACATTGAAATAGAACATGGTCGTTTGAATCAAGGTTAGTTTAGATTGATAATAATTTAGATATTGTTTCTTGTTGGTCATAGATAAAATGGTGTATGCAATGGTTGTATTTTAACCTTTAAACGACTCTTGAGATACCTTAAAATAACTCGCGGCGTTGCCGCTCGTATTTTAACCTTGGTATCTCACTCGTTTAAAGGCTCTCGTAATACAACCATTGCATAAACTACTATTAAAGAGTTCAAAGACATTTAATAATGAAAAAGCATGTTATTTCAAGTATTGAAAGAAAAACCACTTCAAATCGATAGGATTTTCCAGTTAAATTTTGAGAACTTGAGAACGGAATATTTTGAAAATTATGATAGAGATTCTGTTCTACAATTTCAGACCAAACAGAATTTTATATTATTAGTTATAAGCGCTTCCAAGTCCAAGATAGATTTGAAAACAAAAAATAACCTCGGTTTAGGCGATTAGAAAAAAACCAAGAAATACAGTAAAAGGACTTAGAGTGGTTGCATAGAATTCCTTCAGTAGCCTACTACTTCTATTTCTAGATTCTAGAAGAATTTTTAGCATATCCTCCTAATTTTCTCTGTTTCATTTATTGGAGTGATATTGTCAAAAATTAAACTTAGATACATTAAATTTAGTGGCGAAGCGTGATATACTTATTTGGTAAGCATATAGGAAATATACCCGGCGATGACCAAATAAGTATACCACGCTTCGCCACGGATTAAATTGAATACATTTCCGAGAGGTCAAATTCAATCATTATTCAAAATTATAGAATTAATTTATTATCATATTTTTTATAACAATGTATCAATATTTTACGTTAAATTTTCAAATTTGAAGTTTGAATGAGACATAGACACATTAAACTCAATACTTTTCAAATTAATGCTCAACAAAGTAATAAATAAGTAATATTACTAATATTGAATGGATAAACATATGAAAAATGCCAAGAAAGCTTGAAAAGACATCAACCATAAACGAAAGAGGAATGCAATGCTGTTATAGTATTCACACCTCCAAATTCAACGAGCCATCTGATTGGCTAATGGGTTGAATAGTCGCCATTCTACAATTTTAACCAATCAGGAGTCAGCTTTTCGAAAACATCACATGTCACCTGACAGCCTAGCCTATCTGACGTTTACGACCTTCTAGCTGCTGAAATCGTAGAATGGCTTCTATCCAGCTTATTAGCCAATCAGACGGCTCTATTGATTTTTGTAGGCGGTCTACGTAATCAGCAGTGCCACGCCCACTTTTCTCAGTGTTTTTTTTTTTAGTTTCAGCTTTGTACGCAATTCTCGCAAATTAGAATTAATCAATCTAATTCACAATCTATAATTTAAGCTGTTTCTCGTTTTATCTCATGATTAATAATAGTAAAAGCCTTTAGTCAAATCCTCAGAAATGAATTTTACAAAGTATTCTGATAGAGAATGATCTCAGAGAATACATTACTGTCGGAAACGTTAGTACTAGGGCTCTATAAACACTAAGGGCCGGTTCATGAGCTCGGGATTTAGCCAAGTCCTAGACTAAAACGGGTGGCTACCGTAGCATCGACAAACGTTTGTCTCGACAGGTTAGTGAGTTAGCAGTATAGAGAGATAGAGAGCCTTCAGTACATAGTGTCTAGGCTAACGTTTGTCGATGCTAAGGTGGCCACCCGTTTTAGACTAGGACTAGGCTAAATCCCGAGCTCATGAATCGGCCCTAAGTGGACGTAGCATTCGCCATTTTAGTGGTAGGCCTAGACTTCAGATGGCTCATGAAAAGCCTTAGGCTAGGCGTACCGGTTAGTCAAGACAAGACTAGACAAGATTAGTCACGTTTAGTCACAGTACTTTACATAGTTATTTATGAAGCAACACACACCGATTAGTCATTGCATCGGTGTGTGCTGCTTCATAAGCAACTATGTGAATTATTGTGACTAAACGTGACTAATCTTGTCTTGACTAACCGGTGTACGCCTAGCCTAAGTTACTTGAGTGAATACCGCTCGAATTTCCAAGATTAGTTTACAGTTTAAAGCTGGGTAACTTATGAAAAATGGACAAAAGTGGTGGGTTGGTGCCCGCTTTTTAAAACCTTAGTAAATACAAGTACGTATAAATTATTTTGTATTGAAGGTTATATACTTGGGGAATTCAACTAGACCTACATCCTGCATACATTTGTCATTCCAAGTGGAATAAATTCTCTTTAAGAACTGATTATGATTATTGTAATTGAATGACATATCGGTGAGGAAACCCGTAGAACTGTTCTACTCGCTGTATAACTCAATTTTTCGTTGATGATGAACATCCCGAACATGGTGAACCTTGTAGGTCTTGGAATGTTTTTACTGTTCAGAATAGTTTAAGTTTTGAATTTTAGAATTGCAAGGACGGAGAAGGTAGGCTATCAAATCATTACGATACTAACATTTTCTCTACTCGGAATGCGGATTTGAACTAATCACTCATGTTTCTATAGATGGAAGATCGATGCCATAAAGATTCAAACGCATTTTCAAATTTATCGTAATCAATTATTATATTTTCAAATCCAACATGAGACGGTTCGTAGAAAAGGCATCGGTCTATTTCAAGCCCAATGTTGTAACTCCAAGTACGGTATCCATATCCATTACCTTGTTGAAAAATTGAATTACTATGATAGTGATAAAGAACACGCTTGCTGAGTTGTTTTCTGCCGCTGATTTGATCGCACTTTCCAGTGCAGTAGAACGGTTTCCTTGTCAGAAAGATGAGAGATTCTTGTAAAATGAGACCAGAAACTTTGATAGGGTTGAATAAAAAGTAATGTGGAGTAAAGTAAAAAGAAAAAAGTGGAGCGCGTATCACGCTATGTTTTCCTCGACGTTTAAAAGTGGTGGAAAACAAGTGGCGCTCAATGGGAAGAGGAAATAAGAAAGGAAGAAAAAATGAATGATGAGGAAGAGAGGAAAGAGGAAGGAAGAAAGGAAAAGGATGGGAAATGGAGTCCGGCACTCTTTTACGAAGTGTGAATGGACTATGAACGAAGCTCATTAACAGTGTCGGCGGGTGCGTGCGCGGGTGTGTGCGTTAGTGTGTGTACAAAGATTGTTTGTGCGCATGCGCAGTAGTGTTTGCACTTAGCCAGTCGGCTTGGCACCCTGCCAGGGCTCAAAAAATCGGACTTACCAACTTAGCCGACATTACACTAATACCCTTTCGCCAAGAACATGAATTTGGTAAAAGATGAACGGAGTCCTGATGTGGGTTTATTGCAGCCAGGAGTATGATATCTGCTTGCATCTTTTAAGAAAAACAGGTGGTAGGTTACAGAGACTGAAAGGTCACACTTTCGTGTCTACGAATTCCCATGCTCCTTTTTTTGTGGAGAGCCTCGATTGCTTAAGTCTGACTTTCTACTCTGAAAAGAATTGTTGCATGATTTCTTAGGTTTCAAGCACCCTTATTGGCGTGTAAGTGAGGCGATATAGGTAGTTTATCTTGCTTTTTCAACTTCACGATTTATATGTAAAGTATGTACTAAAGTAAAAATTCACGCTTGAAAATTAATATCATCTTGATCAAGTTTGGTAGAAGAGAAGAAATGATTAACAAAAAAATTAAATTTGATCTTGTGAGAAATTTGAAGTAAATTCATCGTGAACCGAAGTTGAGAATGAAATAACACTTTTTCATAGTTGAATAGAAAATAGTTGAGAATGATTTTGATAACACGTCCACTACCCTTAAAACCATAAAAAGTGCAGATTACTGTTCACTCGTAGTATCATAGTTCATTTTATGTTAATGGTGGAATTGCATTCTGCATGGCGGAATATTAGTTAACTAATAACTGTAATGGTTATTCTTGTTAGGCCCGTTTGCACAGTATAAGTTTAAACCAATATTTTAAACCAAATCTGATTTTTTTTGGTTTAAACTAAAAATCCGTTTGCTCAGTATCAGTTTAAACTCAAAAAAAGTTTAAACTCTAGAAAAGTTTAAACCACCGGAACAGTTGGTTTAAACCAAAAAATATGGTTTAAAAAGTAATCTGTAAAGGTTGTGTTGAAAACATATGATGTATGACAATCTTTTTTCATGTTTGTTTCTGCTGAAGCTGAAGATGATAACTTAAATAATATTGATAGGTTATTGTGGGTGAGTTGAAAGTTGAAAGTGAAAATTATGGAAGAAACTCCTGCTTGCAAACAAATTCTAATTGAATTTAGCAAGCAGTATCTTATTTTGTATAATATTAGTTATTTTATAAAAGACAGTACATTATTTCGCTATATTACTCTGTATATATTCATAATATTTTATAAAATACTTGTATGCCTATAATGTATATTTCATGTACTTGTAATATTGTTTTTCCAAAATAAAGAATTATTTGATATTTGATATTATTTGATTTGATTTGAAGAATTAATAGAAGTCTTCAATTAAATTAAAGAAGACGATCATGAGGAAATTGTTAGAGTTGTTCCAAAAGCAAGAATATTAGGCAACGGATTCATCATTTCAATTTCTGGGATGAAGAGTTTTTTAAACGTTCTCGTTTGCGCAAATCAACTGCAAATTTAGTATTGAATGGAATAAAAGACTCAATAAAGAATAAGACAACTTGGAACAGTGCTCTTTGTGGAAGCTTTTTAATTAACGTTGGAGACCATAGTGGAGTGCATGTGAAATACACGGTACTAGGAATCAAAAATGAATAGGTTATATCTTATATGTAACTTCAATGTAAGAAAATCAAAAATAAAAAGTAAACAAATTCGGGAGGCCAGCCTTCTTGATATTGTCAACGATGTCATTCTATTACCAACATAACGCTAAACTAGTTTAACTTAAACTAGATTGGAAATTGCACTGTGAAAACCGATTCGAGTTTAAACTTCAAGTTTAACTTGAACTCGATTAAGTTGATCGAGTTTAGCAATCCATACTGTGCAAACGGGCCTAAGAGTAGATTATTTTAGGATTGCTATTATATTATGGCATTGCGGGGTTTGATCAGCCGCCTTGCTGAAAATTCTACTCTACTTATTCTGTTGTCGTTTAAATTAACAGTCATCTGTTGATCATTATTTGTTGAGCAGCACTCCTTCCAAATTAATTCCAATGCAACGGTACTGTATTTTGAAATTACATTAACTTTATATTATGGCATTGAGAATAATTATCAGGGAGCTGTTATTAAAGGAGATTTATTTAGCGTATGGCTTTTGTCGGTGGGGAGACCCGAAGGTTGTTCCACCTCGCCGTGATAACCTAATTCCACTTAGGTTGTAGTTTTATCCACTTTTCAGGATGATTTAGAATTTTGAAAGCATTAAAGGAGATGAAGTTATGTTATGAATGCCTATCTTCCCTATGTTAAAGGCGAGTGACGCCTGAGTGAATGAGTCCCGATCTTGCTGAGTTCTCATTGGCCGAATTCACTTGGGAGTGAATTTTTGCTGAGTTCTCATTGGCCGAATTCACTGGGAGTGAAATTTGGCGCTGTATTTGAATTCAGAGCCTTTCTGTTGAATTCAATTCTCATTTCTCATGAAGAGATTTGAAAGTTTATGGTATCTTTTGCGGTATAAATCAAAACTGTTGGGAGAATATGGTTAATATTCACGGTAAAATACAACATTTTCGTGTTGTTTAGGTTGGTTTGGGTAGAAGTAGGTTTACTGACTCTTGGAATAATGGCCGACATAATCATACTACGCCTGATTTCACTTTCTGCTTCTCCCCAGAAGATAGGGTCATGTTCGTTTTCGTAACTCCATTATAATTATCGTAATATAAGAAATATATTTATAATATGAGAGGAAAAAAATTATAAATCACATTAGCAGTGGAAACAAATTGAAATACATTAACAAGATCGTCCTGACATTGTCATTTCATGTCCAGAGTGAGTTAAAATAAATTTGTTAGTAGGAAGTAGAAATAAATAATAATTATGTCATAGTATAAATGTATAATATGTCATAGTACAGTTCTTAATAAACAGTTCTTCATAGTACAGTTCATAATAAATATGTCGTAGTATAATATGTCATAGTACAGTTCTTCTATACTCTCTGTTCTTGTCACGATCCGTAGTCATACAGTAAAGAACTATTAACAACATTTGTAACAATAATGTGCGTTACTCTTGATCATGGCACCTCCACCATTGTAACAATAATGTGTGTTACTTGATCATGGCGCCTCCACCATTGTAACAATAATGCCTCCACCATTGTAACAATAATGTGTGTGTTACTTACACAAGGATCTTATAAATTTATATAATTTTTGGTGAATAACCAAATGAAATTATCTGAACGTCCGGATTGGAGTGCATCAATCAATTGATTTCTCCAATCTTTCAGTGTTGATTAATTCATTCAGTTACCTCACACAAGCGCCTCCACCAGTGTTTTTTTTTTTTTTTAACAGGAAAAAACACAAACCTTAAATTGAATATTTTTTTATTATTATTTTTTTTTTTAATTGAATTTATTTACCAGGTATTTGGATTTTCTAATAGAGATCGAAACTGGCAAATGAAACGTCGATGATTGAATGAATTTGAATTTTATTACAATTCTTCAAAGATTCAAAATTAAAATTTACAACCAATTTTCAAGAATTAAGAATTTGATAATAAAAATAAAAAATATAAACATTGGAATATTTATTTAATTTTATAATATTTGAAAATAAAAAGAAATTACAAAAGAAAAGTTGAAATTAAAAAGGGTACAGATAGTCTACTATTTTTATTTTCTAATATTTTTATTTTTTGGGAAAACGTTCTCTCTCAGATTTCTTGTTTTAAATTTAAAATTTAATGTTTTATGTTTATATATAATTATGTGATTCAAAAATGGTGAGGTGGAAAATAGAAAAAAAAATGATTAAAAAAAAACTGTGTTACCTTACGTCACTTGAACGGACTCCTGCACGGTTAGACTAAGATCAGAACAAGCTGTCGCAACCGCTGCTGCACAAGAAGTGAGCTTTTTTCGGCTGGTTGAAATTTTGTAGGCATAAATGCTGAGTCTTTACTTTGGATAGAAAAGGCTTCAACGCCTTGCCAACAGTTGAAAAAAGAAAGAGAGATAGTGAGTGAGAGAGTACGTTTTCCTTTTCTTGCTTTACAGCTTACTATTTAAAAAAAATTAATAAATTATTGTTGAGTGGGTTCTGTCACTATTGTGACATGTCCCCTCCCCTAGGGGGAAGAGCCGACCCTGGCTCAACAAGTGCAAAGCAAGAGAGACAATATTTTTTTTTTCTAATTCAAGAATATTCAATACAGATTTTGTATAATAATATAAAATAATAAATAATACTCTGAATACTTAATAATAGCTTCTGTAGATATCAATTTGATACCGGTATAACAAATTTATTTCAGATTTTAAATGAATCATTCAAATAAAATTCAAGTAATAAGAGATTAATACAGTAAAATATCAAACAATTACATAGTTATAACAATCAAGTACTTCAGTTTTTGACATTGATAAATTTCAAAATATTCTTATAAGTAAGAGTAAGAATTGTCATAAATAAAAATCATTCAATATAGTAATAATAATTCCCACAAATATACATTACTTAATTCAATATTTTTTTTTTCTAAAAAAATATTTTAAATTATTCTAGAATTGTCATAAATAAAAATCATTCAATATAGTAATAATAATTCCCACAAATATACATTACTTAATTCAATATCTTGTTCTAAATGATAATTCACATTATTATATAAGGCAATTTAACGATGATAATAATAATAAGAAAATAATGTTGATTCTTATTAACCTTAAGAATTCCTTCAATCAATTGAGTTAAATTTTTGCTGTTTTTAATTTCCTTTTTTTTTTAATCTTTAAGCTCCACCATTTGAATTGTGGGCCTCTGTGTAGATTTTTGCATAATTATTAGTATATGAATTTTAATCAACAAGTATAACATAGCTAAAGTGATAATACATAACCACGCAAATATAACATAGAAAGACATAGATGTTGAATTAAAAATATCATGCCAACTGTTTGGAAGTGTAACCTTTTCAAATAAATCCGGAGCTATATTATTGTGAATAAATAAAGTTGGGATTGTAACATTCCAGTCGTCTTTCAGAATATCAGTGAAATTATCGAAATGTGGGTTGCTGTGTGGTTGGAAAGAATTTACTTTTAAAGATTTAATATTGAGCCAGTGTAAAGGTAAGAAATGTTGAATATGGGGAAGGATTGGGGCACGGGAATCACAAGGGAAGGTCTTTCTGATTAGTGTTTTACTGTTGTACTGTAGTTCACAGCTGCACGGAATAGAAATTTGTATTGTTCCTGGAAGGCTGGTTGATAAGAGGTGCTCTTTCTCTCCTTCACACTCGAGTTTTGTCCCTGGTTGGATGTTGGTGATATAAAATTCTGTGGGTGATACTTCTGTGATTTCCATAGTAGTCGTGCTGTTTGTGCAGGAGAAAACACAAAACTCTTGTAGCTGATGCAAAGTTGATGACATTACCAAATGCTCCATGCATTTTTCTGATAATTTTCCGGAAAGTTGTTTTCTTGGTAGGTAGCAAAGCTTTGTTGTCGGTGTATTGGACAAAGCTCCAATTGTTTTCCGGTTAAGACTTGGATGGTGTCTCCACTTTTTGCGATGATCATGTCATCTGTTGATAGAAAACATGAGTGATTTTTCCAGTACATCGGAGTTGGAATGTACTGAAATAGAGTGAAGTTTGATGTTTTTGTGACTAATGGAATTTTTATCGTTATTGTGACGTCTTCTTCTGTGATTCTGCATGTGGTTATTGGTAGTTTATATAACTGCTGATATTCTTTGATGTCGACTGCTAATCGTTGATCTGTTGAATTCATCTTCTCTGTCAGCTGTGAGAGGTCCTTCAGTAACAATTCTGGTTTGATGACATTTTCTGGAATCAATTTCTGTTGACAGTTCTCTTTGATTGAAGTGATGAAATTTCTTCGAGCCATGAGATATAGATGAGAGTAGGTGTGGTATATCCAAGTAGTTGACTGTAGAGTGATTCATCTGCTGCTATTTGCGATTTCTTGAGGATAGCATTCATCTTATTCTGGAGTTGAATATATGCTGCATGGAACTGACTTGAGATGTTTCGAGTGAAGAAGTTCAATTCCGTCACTTTGATCAAATCTTGATGGTCTTCTTTCACGATACTTTGGAATGCGTTCAGGTGGTCTGTGAGATGCTGCTCGTTGAATTCGAGTCCATGGAGCTCTCCATCTGTTGCTGTACCACAGCAGAAGTGCAGGAAATCCCTATAGCGTCAATAGACCGTGTAGTGCGATTCATTGTTGATGGTCTCTGATGTTTACTTGTAGAGGAAGTGAAATCCAGGTGCTCGTGTTTGATGATGTTATTTGTTGAATTGTATAGTTGAACGATGGAATTTGCAATAGAGCAATCAGGGTGTTGGCATGTAGGTAGAAACACTCTATCTGCTTGAAGTAAAGTCATCTGCGCTGTTGGAAAGTTCATTTTGTAGCTGATTGGTGCTGAAGCTTCATAAACGTAGATATGTGGGATGAGTTTGAGAATAACTCCTGAGAACACCTTGACAGCTGCTGTTTCCTTACACCAAATCAGAAATATGAAGGGAAGGGCAGGAGGAAACATGTCTGAGAGCGGTAGGGTCTGGCTTCTGAAAATTTAACAATACTTAATATAACACATCAATATTGATTTTGGTTATTTCTTTAAGGTCTAATAAAGTAACTATTTTTCAACTATTCAACTGATATATCATTCTGTTACTGTAAACATGTCTTTTTTCCTTTTCAATCTACATTTAGAAATATTTTCACTATTTTTAAAATATTAAAATCGATATTTCACATATGACCTCATTATTTAGCAAAATGAGAGTTTAATCAAGTTAATTTATTTACAATTCTCAATTGATTTGAAATGCATACAGAAAAATAGTTGAAGTAAGTGATAGTCTCTTCAATAATTCAATAATAATTAATTAGTTACCCATAAAAACATTTTTCCAAATTGTAGTTAAAACATATAGAACAATAATCGTTTAATCTAAAGAATCGATTAATGATCTTCATCTAAATCTTTATATAAATAAATTATTCTTTTAGATAATTAAAAGAATAAATAACTTGAATTGATTTATTTGGGATTACTTTTGATTTGAGAATACATACAAGACAATACCTGCAGTTATCAACTGCCTCTCCAATAATTAAATAATAATTGGTTACCCATAGAATTTTTTTTTCTAATAATATCAAAGTTAAAACATCAATATAATAATAATCGTTAATCTAATCTAAAGGAATAGATAATATAACAACTCGAATAATTTCAATTTATCAGAGTAGTAAAAACGTAATATCAATATTCTGCAGATAACATTCATAAATATAATATTATTTATAGAGCTCTTTTTATGATATCTCTGATGTTTGAGAATAGTTCTAATAATAAATTATACTTTTATAAGTTCTTTAATTAATGGAAACAATAATCAATTATAATAAGATACAAGTAATAAAAATAATAATGCTACATTTATTCTGAATTTTTTTTCAGAATTTTTCAATTAATTTACAATTTAGTGTAAAATTGATCAAATTTTAAATATTCATGTATTTGGAAAGTCTATTCCAAAAAATACTTCAATTATTTTACATTATTCACATTACTTCTATCTACTGTAGAATTTCTTCATTCTACGTACATGAATCACTTCTGGAACAAACTGACCTCGTTTTTCTAGAATTACTGTAATTGTGATCTGAAATCTTTTTATTTATTGTGTAAGGCCCTTTGTAAGGATTGTTAAATTTCTTGCAAGTATCGGGCCTGTTTTGTGGATATGAGACAAGCACCTTGTCTCCTACTTGAAATTCTACATGTTTATGTTTTTCATCAAAATGCGTCTTTTGTCTTTCTTGGGCTTTTTGTATTAATTTCGGTAATTGTGACCGAATGTTAGCTAGGTCGTGTAGTACTTGAAAGCGATCTATATCATATGATGAGGGTAGAAATGCCACATCAAAAGGGCTGAGGGGATGAAAACCATGTACTAAATAAAAAGGTGTGTATCCTAGAGATTCTTGAAATGATATATTGTAAGCAAAACACACATACTTTATGTTGGAATGCCAATTGTTTTGTTTGTCATTTATGTAACATTTTAACATGGTAATCAGTGTGTGGTTATAGCGTTCGGTTACTCCTTGAGTTGTAGGCATGTAACTGGTGCCAAATTTTTGTGTGACACTCAATGAAAGACAAAATTGTTTAACTAACTCTGACCTGAAATTCGTTCCATTATCTGTATGGATTACTCGGTAATCCATATGTAGTAGAAAGTTTGTGAAGAATTTTACTGTGTGTTTTTAGCATCAATTGAAACTACTGGTTCACAAAAGGCAAACCTTGTAGCTCTATCCATGGCCACCAATATATACTTATAACGACCTCCACTTAGAGATAATGGACCTATTGCATCAATGCATATGGTGTGAAAAGGTTGCTCTGGGATCGCTATGGGCTTTAATAATCCTGCTGGTTTGGTTTTCGCAACTTTTGCATTTTGACAGATTACACATGATTTAACATAATCAACAATATCTTGTCTCATTGATGGCCAATAATATTTCACTCTTATCTTGGAAATAGATTTTTCTATTCCTAAATGACCGCCAAATTGTACAGAATCATGAAATTGTTGGAGGATCTGTGGAACTAAGGATTTTGGAACCGCTAAAATATGGAGAAAACTTGTCTTGTATTGAGAATCTTTATAGTAAATAATATCATCTTCATCTAACTGGCTTAAGCAACCAGCAATGCCTACACTGCAAGCGTCTGTCATTAAAAAGGTTTCCCTGTCATCCTGATAATGCATAAGTACGGGTTTAGTCATAAGACATGATTTCAATTCTTCAAATACTCTCTGGTGACTGTCTAACCATTCAAATTTTGCATCTTTTTTTGTTAATTGGGTCAAAGCATACGCTCGTTTTGATAAATTTGGAATGAATTTTCTGTAGTAGGAAATTGCTCCCAAGAATCTACGTACTTCATTTACCTTTGTTGGTACTGGATATTCGGCTATAGCTTGAACGTTTTCAGGTAAGGGAGAGATTCCGGTGTCCGACACTAAATGTCCTAATATTTTCAAAGATTTGAAACAAATTTTTGATTTTTCCGGGCTGAGTTTGAGACCGGCTTTTCTTAATCGAGAAAATACGTCTTCAATTTCGGAAATGTGTTCTTCCACTGTAGAAGACATTATATACAAGTCATCTATATACAGTAAGATAGTTCTGTAAAGTTTGTCTGAGAACAAAGATGTCATTCCACGCTGAAATGAATATGGACTTACAGATAAACCCATTGGTAGTTTGCGGAATTTATAAAGACCGTCAGGTGTTATGAACGATGTTAAGTGTTGCGATTCATCAGCGATCGCCATAGAATAAAATGCGCTAGTCAAGTCCAATGTGGAGAGATATTTCGCGCCACTCAAAGCTTCTAACACAGTACCTGGATTAGGTAATGGAAATTTGTCATGTATAATCTTATTGTTTAATTTTTTATAGTTTATAACCATACGCGGTGGTTTATCTTTATAATGCACTAAAAATGCTGGTGCCGCATAACTTGACTTTGTGGGCTCGATCACTTTTGCCTCAAGAAGGCCTTCGATTATTTCATGTAGGCTGTCTCTCTCAGAAGGAGCTAACTTATAGGGTGGTGAGAATATTGGGGTATCATCTGCTACCTTGATTGTTACGGGTGGTAATTTTGATATGGGAATATCATATTTATTTTAGCAAAAATGTCAGAGTGAGTTGTGACTAATTGCGCCAACTTTTTGTAGCTTTCCGTTGGTAAATCTTTATTTATAGCAACATTCTTTTCGTGTACAAAGATATCTGGTTTTTCAGAATTTAATTCTGTGATTTGATGAATTTCATTTACATTCATATCGGTTTCGGCCCCTTTCATAGCATGTTTTCTATTTAAAATTCCTATCTCTCCATGCCTTAACAATGGCACCGATTTTTGAGAAAAGTTGTAAGCTTGAAATATTATATCATCAGAAGTTATTTTATCCAAGTGAAAGATTACTTTCTTTCCATTCAAATACTGATTATTTGGCATGAAATCGAATTCATCACTAGTTTCTATACCAAAAATATTTTCCACAGATACATTTTCAATAGTCTTCGGCTTTAATATCAAATCTTTTGTTAGTTTTATCGGATTGTTTGATAGTTGAATCTCAGCGGACTTAACTTCATTGTTTATTTTTTTTGAATACTCATTTATTTTGTGAAATGATATACTACCTAGCATTTCTCCTTCAGGTATTAATATGGGTTTACTTGACGAATTGAGAATTTTAAACTAAATTGATTGTAATCATACAAGTTTAAAGAATGAATCAATGAGCTATTGTTGTTGAATATGCTGAGTTGTGGGTTGAAATAGTTCACTTTATTATTTTGTTCAGTAGTACAACAGAGTGCATCAATTTTAGCAACTGTATGCGGTTTAATGACAGCACTGTTGGTTGTTACCACGTTATAGGCTGATTGAACTGAAATTGAAAATTGATGACTTATATCATTTAGCCATTCTTTGTCAATTGGAATATTAACCGGATGGCCTTTCGACTGTACGAAAATGGTCTTTCTTTGAAAATCGAGAATGACTCCGTGATTTATAAACAGTGTTTCCAAGCAATAAATCTACCGAACAATTTTCCATTACAAAGCAGTCTTGTTCAAATGTATTGTTAGATATTGAGAAAGAAACCTTAGACATTCCTAAAATTTTCAATGGCTCTCCATTTGCAGCAAACAATTGGACACATGGATTCTCAGTTATCGTAGAATCATAAATTAAATTTTTGCGAACAATACATACATTACTTCCCGTATCAAATAGAATTTTTATTTGCAAAGCATCTATTTTTCCTTGTACTTGTAAAGCTAATCCCGTTTTTGCACAATAGTGCTGAGTAGTTCTAGTAGGGGTGACGAGTTCATTTTTATGAGTTTTGAAAGGACTTTCATGACCCTGCTTTTCAATCAGCTCAATTAAGTTTTCCAATTTAATAATTATCTCTGGTTTTTCCTGCATTGTGATAAATGGTCTTTTGTTTTTAACAAAATCCAACATAGATAAGATTTTAGATCTGCTGTAACAGGCTATCGCATCTTGTTTAGCATATCCTTCTAAAGTCCTATATTTTAGTAAATAATGTATAATATTCATGAAATTCTCTATGACATGAATGTATGAATTGAGAACAGTGTTTGTTTCTGGAACATACGCTATTTGAATCTTTTTGGAACTTTTACATTTAATTTTAGTAGTAGTTTTCATTTCTTGTTTCATGTAATTAATTTTTTTTACTAGAGCATAAGCGAGTTGGAGATTCTCATTTTGGTTTGAATCGAAATGATATGCTTGGTGTGACTTGTTATCGTAAACGAATAATGACCATTTTTTCCTTCCTAAGTCGTTAGTATCATCACTTATAAAGAAAATCCAGAATTTACTACTTTTTGCTTCGTCACTGATTAACTCTGTTATTTCTTTATATGGAGTAATCAACAAACTAGTTACGATATTGGGATGGAAACTATACACAATATTATTCAATACATTCCCGTAATTATCAGTGATTGCTTCAATAAGACTTTGAATTTGATGTGGTTCTAATTCTATATCATGCGCCTGATTTTCTATATTGTCGCTTCTAGTCAATATAGGTTCATTAGACAAAGTATTATTATTTTCACGTATTGTTTTTAAAGGGACACTGCTGTATTCTTTTTCTATTATGTTATGACTTTCAGAGATGGAGCTACCTGCTTCGGCTCGTTTTTCAATATTTGTGTCAATCTCTTCAAGTGTTTGATGTTCTCTACTTGAGTTGTTTAGTGGTGGAATTACAATGTCTTCATTTAATATATTCCTATCACCTTCTTTTATAACTTCGTTTTTTGAGTTAGTAATTGTCGGGATATTTTTCAAAGTTTTAATGTGGCTCTCCTTCGGACACCTGTTTTGAGTATTATGTGCATTTTCCGAGGTTACAGGTGTCCGGCTTACTCGTTTTTTGACTCATTGTTAATTTTATTATAATAACAAGTTTCGGTACTGTGATTGGTTTTATTGCAGATAGTGTATTTTTGAGAGCTCTTACGATTGGGACTTTGAGTTAAACCATTGTATTTACATTGCTGTGTGTTGTGGGATGAGTCTTGACAAATGTCACATTTTTTAAAATTGTTGTACCTGCAATTGTATGTAGAATGGCCTGCCTTGTTACAAATTTTACAGTATGAGGAGTCTCTTCTGTGAAATCCGTTTTGATTAGACATATTATTTGAATTTTTCTTAGTAAATCCCTGCTTTACATTATGGGTGTTCGTGGGGTGTGTGTATGGAGATCTTTCTCCTTCCAACTGATTTATTTTTTGCGTTAGAGCGACAATTTGTTTTTCTATTGGGTCTCTTACTCTCTCAGAATGTGACTGATTTAGTGATTGATCAAATAGACCTAATCTATCATCATGAATGAATTGTGCAAGTTGATACTTCTTCAAATTCTCTTCTAACTCCTTGATTGAATTGTTGGGTAGCATAACAATTTTGTCCAGAATGGACGGTTGCAAACCTCTGAGAATGAATCTAATTTTTTGTTTTTCCCCCATCTGAGGGTCGACTTTACTACAAATGAATAGAACATCTGTCATGTAGCTTTGAAGTGTGTCGGTGTCTTGCATTTTCTGTTATTTAATTGAATTTCAAATTTTTCTGCTTGACCTACAGGCTCGAAATATTTAGTCAGTGTTTCCTTCATGTATTTATAAGTCAAATCATTTTGATGTGAGGCATTGAGGGTTTCAAAATGTTGTAATGCACTATTGTTCAGATAAAACGGTAAGTACAGTAATTTGTCGTTGTCATCCCAACCATTGAGAGTGGCTGTCCTATCGTAATAGGAAAAGAATTCGCAAATATTTTCTTTAGGGCTAGCTGAAAAGGTTTTTGGTGTAATAAATGGACGTTTTTTATCTGCCATAGCACTATCGCTTACGGGATCGGTTTGAGTGGTATTAGTACTAATATCAATGCTTTTAGAAGAAAAATCGTCTTCTTGAATTATATATGAAGTTCTTAAAGTCTTTCTAATGAAACTAAATCGGGTATTGAATTTTTAGTTTGTCGGATAAGGAAACTCTACGAATTATGTCTTGTAAGGCACAATCACGTTCTTCAAAATATGTAGTTATATCTTTCAAATTGGTTTTATTAGCCTGAGGTTAGATCTCACGAATTCTAAATCAGCGCCTCCAGGAATACATAGATCGCACTGTCCTGCTCCTTGTCTAGCTTGTTCTAAGTTTCCTTTACCTGTTTGAATACCACGCACGCCTCGCATATCTGTCTTCATTGAAACAACAACAGCATAGGGCCAGAATATTTTTAAATCTTAAATTAATAAGAATCTTAAATTAAATGAAAGATGAAAATAGAAATGAGAAAGAATGGTGACCTAGAATATAGTGCAAGCTAGCTTTTTTTATAAGAGAAACGATCGATCAACTATGAATACAATTTTTCTATTGGAAATTATCACAATTGCAATTTAATGCTATTATTATTATTATTCCTCTTTTATGCTAAGATTCCAGCAAATAGTTCTTTATTGTTTATTCATTATTTGAATCTAATAAATGAATTATTAGAATTAACTTGATAATGATTATTACCATGCACTTTATTTTAAATATTTGATATTGATGAAATTTTTAAGCACTTGATTCAAAGTATGATTTTATTTTAATGATTGAAAATCCAAAAACCTGTCATACACTGGGTGCTTAATTTTTTGACAAAAAGAGAAAAAAATTATATTAATGTGAATAGCAAAAGGCTACCGAGAAAGTCCAACAGTTAGTGTCGGATAGATTGTAATAAAAATCACAAAACCCGGCTAAAACTCCACCATTGTAACAATAATGTGCGTTACTCTTGATCATGGCGCCTCCACCATTGTAACAATAATGTGCGTTACTCTTGATCATGGCGCCTCCACCATTGTAACAATAATGCCTCCACCATTGTAACAATAATGTGTGTGTTACTTACACAAGGATCTTATAAATTTATATAATTTTTGGTGAATAACCAAATGAAATTATCTGAACGTCCGGATTGGAGTGCATCAATCAATTGATTTCTCCAATCTTTCAGTGTTGATTAATTCATTCAGTTACCTCACACAAGCGCCTCCACCAGTGGTTTTTTTTTTTTTTTTTTTTTTTTTTTAACAGGAAAAAACACAAACCTTAAATTGAATATTTTCTATTATATTTTTTTTTTATTGAATTTATTTACCAGGTATTTGGATTTTCTAATAGAGTTCGAAACTGGAAAATGAAAAAGTCGATGATTGAAAGAATTTGAATTTTATTACAATTCTTCGAAAATTCAAAAATTAAAATTTACAACCAATTTTCAAGAATTAAGAATTTGATAATTAAAATAAAAATATTAACATTGGAATATTTATTTTTATAATATTTGAAAATAAAAAGAAATTACAAAGAAAAGTTGAAATAAGAAAAAGGTACAGATACTAGTTTTTATTTTCTAATAATTTTATTTTGGGGAAAACGTTCTCTCTCAGATTTCTTGTTTTTAAATTTAAAAATTTAATTTTTTTTATGTTTATATATAATTATGTGATTCAAAAATGGTGAGGTGGAAAATAGAAAAAAAATGATTAAAAAAAAAAACTGTGTTACCTTACGTCACTTGAACGGACTCCTGCACGGTTAGACTAAGATCAGAACAAGCTGTCGCAACCGCTGCTGCACAAGAAGAGAGCGTTTTTCGGCTGGTTGAAATTTTGTAGGCATAAATGCTGAGTCTTTACTTTGGATAGAAAAGGCTTCAACGCCTTGCCAACAGTTGAAAAAAGAAAGAGAGATAGTGAGTGAGAGAGTACGTTTTCCTTTTCTTGCTTTACAGCTTACTATTTAAAAAAAATTAATAAATTATTGTTGAGTGGGTTCTGTCACTATTGTGACACATTGCCATCAGGCATGGTGTAATCAGAAATAATAGAAGTAAAATAGAGAGAGAATATGAGTTCTTATTTACTCTCTCAATGTTAAACATAGTCCAATAGCCGTAACAACTCCAAGTTATTAAGTTGTCGAAGAATCAATAAATTATTCAGTTGGATTGTACAGTATTTAATTGCTGTGTTATCGGCGCATGACCTTGACTTTGGTGTAGTGACTGGTCCCGTTACTAGGTCAGTAGGAAACATCTGATTGTAGATCACTGACCTAAGTGTGTTCAAGGGGCCGCTTAGGCAACCTGTATCACATTCGTCCCATTGTCTTTCGTCATAGCCCCTCTAAACTACTCTGTAGTTCATAACGTATCAAATGAGGAATTATATTGGTGCTGCAACATTGGCAGTTAGTAATAGTCTGCAGCATAGACAGTTAGTAATGTGTGTAGTATAAATTGATTGATTGTCTTTGGAGAGTGTAAACCAAGTTTTTAATTGTCATATTCATTGAGTAGCTCATGTATTCATGCTCTATATTCTCAAGTATTCCACCAGGTTGTATTCTTAGATACGGTATCACAAGGATATGGAAAACGTTTTTACTAATTTCAACGTTTTTACTAATTTTAACTTTTTTTACATTTGGAACTACTAACATTAGAAATCATTATTCTCACACATGTAAATTAGTCAAATAAGATCCTTTATTGAGTGTGAGCTACGCTTCTTCTTGAAGATAAATGAATTCTATTCCACCATTCAAGATAGAACTTCAAATTCAAATCTAATTTATTCGATAAATAGATATTATTACATTAAATTAGAATAAGTAGAACTCCCTCGAAAAAATATACGTCGATCTACTCGCACTATACTTTTTAATTACAAGTATTTATACAGTTATTTCACTATTATTGGTCTGTTTATTTCACTATGATTTGCAATTGGGGAAATCGACATAATATGTGGTATAAGAAAAACAATGATGATTTTTCTGTACTCTACTAAAAGAAGTATTATATTTTCAGAAAAGAAAATATGTTTTTTAACTAAAATTTTCTAATTTTCAAGTAGCATCCTTACTTACAAGAATAACATTGTATTCTCCTTAATTTTGTAATTGAGAGAACAAGATTTCCAGACGAGAAAATCTATTTTTATCAACAACATTATTATTATATGTAGCATTCTTACTCACAATAATAACATTCCCATCATTCCAATTAGTATTCTCCATCATTTTGTAATCGCGAGTGAATTGTTTTATTATACAATCGTTTATTTGTGCTGTATGATCTCGGGGAGATTAGATAAGAGATACGGTACCGCCTACCACTACCGCTGTAACAGTGACCGGCTCCTTTAATACAAAAATTTATGAGCTTCAAAATCGCTTACCGGGGGTTCGGAACCAACCTAAACCTGTAGGACCATTCTTCTCTCATCATTCTTCTCATTACCCACGCACAAGCTTAGAGTTTATGTGGGCATCATCCCTAGAAAAAAAGATGTACTGTAATAGGTTTTTCAAGGCCAGGAATCTCAGTAGCATCAATTAATCTATTCCCTTTCATGTTTGAATTCAATTAGTCTTATTTTCTGCATCTACTGTATTCGATTCGGTCTTGGAACCTTTGGATTATCAGACAGGCGCTTATCGCCCTCGGCTACGGACCACTCCAAAATTAGATGACATAATAAGATACATAATTAGATATGTTTCACAGTCGTCATACAGTTTAAAGTTAACTATAACAACATACAAATCATATTTTAAGAGGTGAATGGTTAGGGTGTGGCATGGAATAACAGGTGTGGGCGAATGCCGGCTGTGTCATCCCTGTAACACTTGTTTAAAAAATAACCACTATCATAGCTATGTTGTGGCCTATCATGGTATCTATGAAAACATTCTCATACGCTCAATAATGCGCTTCGATTTTGAGTTTGACACGCATCAGGTAGGTAGGTAATTCGACGTGGTTGGGTTGGCAACCCCGGTCTGCTTTGGCGCGGCTGAGGTTAGCCAGTGACTGTTCACAGTGAGACGCGCCAGGTTTGCGTGCTTGCTTTTTCGACGTTTCCACCTGTAACCTTTCTCAACGAGTGACTGTGTCTAGTTCTGCACTCAAACAATACAAAAAACCAGTGGCTATTGATTTTTGTGAGTTGTTTAAAAAGAAAATAGTTGGAAAGTGCAGTGTTGATGACCTACACCCCTTGATAATGACGTGCTCGTTTGTGATCTATACCGGCGCTCATTTCTCCAGTGCGTTCTTATCAGTCGTGTGACAACTCTGTTGTTTTACTTCCCCAGTGCTGATGTGCTTCTTCTGTTTGGAAAAATGTTTTTCCAGCCCGTGCTACGGCCCGACTTCCCTCCCTGAGAAGTGAACTTCTCCACGCACTGGCATGGGCTGTGGTCAGAGTCACATCGGAATAATCTACCCGAGAAAGTCGAAAAAGGATGCCGATAAAAGAAATGGTGAGTGGAATTTTTATTTGACACATTTCTATCTATCTTTGTTTTTAGCAGGAATTTCGCAGTTCTTAAAATACGAGGGTTGCTATTTTATATATCTGGCTTAACAATGAAAAAGCAAGACTAGTATTCATGATCAAAACTAGTCTATTGTTTTTATTTCAGCAGAAATTTTGCATTTATCAAAATCGTTACTTTAATATTGAATACATTGCGAACAGTCAAGTTGTATATAATTTTGTATCATGAACAATCACTGTTGGGATTTCATTCTGGAAGTTAGTCCATTTGTAAAGTTATTCAATAGAAACCTCGTGGATGATCGTAGTGGTGAAAGTTACTTTTGCAGAATGATTTGATAAGAGTGCCGTTTTTTCTAATTTAGTAAGCTACTGGTTGCACCAACCGATCAACTATTTTGAATCGACTAACCATAATTGAGGCTCATTGGTATTGAGCTGATCCAGGATGAGTGATATGCTGGCGCAACTTAGCAGAGATATCAAAATAATTTGAGGTAATGGATATTATTATTATTGTCTATATTATATAATCATCTAGTGACCGCCTGTAAAAGGGGTATGCAGATTCGTCAAGAATTAACTCATCATTAATTTAGTCATCAATAAGTCATTTTTAGTCATGAATAAGTCATAATTTAGTCATTAATGAATAATCACAATCAGTTTTATTATTGCTCGTAATGTGCCGTGAATTCCGCTGTTGAATATGCGGAAATATTCAATAACTCTATATAATAATATTAATACCAAGTTTCGTTAAAGAACTTCTGATATACGCAATGATTGATTGAAGCTACAGAAGATTGTAATCGGATAAAAAATGCTATTTATTGATTTTGATGAGAGCCAATGCAACGCAATAGGCTTCTTACCAACTGAATTCCCCAATTCAATAAAATCAATTGGTTTAGTATTCATTCAATGCTCTCTCAGTCAAACCGATGGATGACATTTGTAATTTGAATATTGTAATTAAATGAAAAATTTTATGTATTGGAATACTCATCAGGCCTACTTAAAAAGCTTATTTTGATAAGTGACTCACTAACTGAGCGCCCTGAATCAGTAAAATAAATTCCATATGCATATTGTAATACTGTATTGTATAGTGTAAAATCATCATGTAATATACACTTTCTACTAATAATAAGCAGAAATTGTATGTAACTGATATACAGGTCCCTCTTTTCATCTTGTCATGTACTGATTTATATACTTATTCGAACTCATACATAAATGTAAGACAACATTAAATAATAAATGGAATAACATTCAATGCCCACTCACTCTAACCACTGAATTAAATTTGTATAATGTCGGAATCTTCATTGAAGGTGCTCATAGGGTTCAAATAAGTTTACACCGTGCATATCCTGAGAGTGTATGTGTCATAGAATGAGGGGGGTAGTGGCAATAACAGTAACGCTTAATTATTATTGAATGGCAGACTTGTTTGCACTGTCCAAGGCCCAAAGCAACGTACACCCCATCCAAGCATTCAAAGCGTTCAAAGCTTTAATGATAATCAGTTGATTGTGATGGGCTCTGGGATAATAATTATCATTGTGAAATGACTGGAATGAGTTGGGTCAGTATTAATGGACTTTGAACAATAAAATTATGGAATTTCCCTTGAAATGTATAATATACATTTAATATAATATTATTCTCCATTTCAAAAATCATCAAATAAGTGAATCCTTTTTCAATTGTAATCAAATCCGTGTCCTGTAGAAGAGCATCATTGTTCTGATTCATTATTATTAGTGTACATAGTATCACAAAGAACAGATTAGACTAGAGAGTATCGCTTCTCTATGATAGTGTCACAGTATGATATTATGAATATCATAATTATTATGAATATTATATTTGCATTGTTATTGAAGTGAGTAATACAAGCTTTGAATCTCCTTTATTTTTCTATCAATTTCCTGATTTCATTACGCCGCCCAAACAACATGGAGGGAGTGGTCAGTTCTTTGATGAGTTACCGCATTGCCTTAGATAGATAGAGTCTATATCTATAGTCTATAATAGTCCATAACTATTAATTTTTTTCCACAAATTGAAATTATCATGTTTTGTTGATCATACATTCACAATTTCTTGTATTTGAGTATGAAAGTTGATTATTTATCAACAAAAACTACAGAAACTTTTAACTTTCCCTACTATACTAAAAGGAAAGGGTTACTTTCGCTATCTCTCATGAGTATTTTATTTGTATATCTTTCAGATTTACATTACCGTATGAGCTACTATCTCATAATATGATCATATCATATAATTTTTAGTCTCAGGATTTGTATGTAGTAAGAGAGAAAAAGGATAGAGAGTCTCAAATTTGAGGAATCCTGAATATTTGGAGTAATATATCAACCTCTAAAATTCACATAAATGTGAATGTGAATGTTTGAGGTTGATATATTACTCCAAATATAATGCAAACATTCACATTTATGTGAATTTTAGGCTAATTTACATTGTTGCTTATGAAGCAGCACACACCGATGCAATGACTAATCGGTGTGTGTTGCTTCATAAGCAACTATGTGAAGTACTGTGACTAAACGTGACTACTCTTGTCTTGTCTTGTCTTGACTAACCGGTGTACGCCTAGCCTTAGAGGTTGATATATTACTCCAAATATTCAGGATTCCTCAAATTTTAGTCTCCCCATCCTTTCTTCTTTTACTACATACAACTCCTGAAACTTAAAATTCAATCATGAAGATAGGGTAGATGCAGATAGATAGACGAGGGTTTACCTGAACTGCAGTTAAATTAAAACGAGTCGAAATTTGGTTTTTAAAAAAATTTTTTATTTGGAGAGACATGTTATCGTTACAAGAGCTGAACACCGACTGGCTGTCCAGGCGCATCAATCAATAGAAAACAATACATTCATAAATGATTACTAAGCTATTCATCCTACTAATCTCTACATATCTTGCGCAATAAATGGTGATAGATTTGTTGAAAATAAGTCCAAAAAGGGTAGAATCAGTAATTCTAGATAAAAATAGACATCTGAAACGAGATGCTATTTCAATCATTATAATCTTGTTAAAATTAATCTTCTACTGTACTTTTTTTCTGAGGATAATTCCCACTTGTGGCTTACTATTACTAGTATGCTACGAAACAGAAGATGCACGCCTTCAGTAACGTTTATCTACGATATTTGAGGAGTCTTTAACATTGTAAATTGATAATCTTAAGCTCACAGTTTCCACAGTCCCCTTGAACACTAATAGAGTTCCATTTCTAGAAATTCAATTAACTCCTTGCTAGCTGATGGGGACAGTGTGCCGGCTATAGCCTAATTAAGTAAAGAGTTAACTGAAATTCAACTAAGTAAAGAGTTTTGAAATTGCAAAGTTCCGCTCGACTTTACTTATTCACGTAAAAAATCCTTTGTGCAGCTTTAAAACGCTCTAGAGTAAGCAAGCCTCGCTATTTTTAAACTTCTAATCTGTTGAGAGCATCATTTCCATTCAGGTTTGTATAAGCAACGGTTAGCGAAAAAACATGAGTGAAGAATATGAATTTGGATACTTCCCAAACCGACTTGAATAGACTGCTCTGAGAATAAATTTGATTCCTTGAGGTGCGTCGGCCCTATATTTATTAGCTTCATTCAGTTTACTAGATTCCATTTGATCTGAATTAATTCTGTGGATTCAGATCCCATCACATTTCGGACTTTATTTATTACGATTCATAGGTCAAGTTGATATAGCTTACACTCATAATTCAGTGGTACTGAAGTATTAGTTGAAGCAATTGAAACAGTAAATTGGTGTCTAAACAGTAAATAAACTAGTTTTCTGTTTCGAATTGAAATCAAACTTGAAAAAAACCTTCCTCAGCTTAAATTCGTAAATACAATGAACATCATGAGTAGAACATATAATAAGCATGCTCGAAGTTATAATAGATTGAGATAGAGATTGAATGTGATAATAGTTTGATATGTGATAAGAGATAGAGATAGAGATAGAGATGATAATAGATTGAAGTTAGAATAGATAGATTATAATAGATTGAAAAGAAAAGTTTGTGTTGAGTATCTTAAAACATTATATAGCTGACCGACACCCCTTCTCGTGACTGTTTAGTTATGAGGTAGAAGATATTTTTCGATTTCCAGTTTTATTTAGGTGCTGGGAAAATTAACAAATATAAAATACAAATATGGGCTTCAAAATATATGCAGATATTAATGAAGTCAAGAAACACATTTATTTGCTGATCAGATCCACTAAAAAGATAGTTCTTTCACACATCATTATCAATATCAAGGTTTGAAGTCCCTTTTTTAACATGTTCTTATATGTACTAGTACTAGCGTACAATGATTGGTTTGCAAGAGCCTTCGTTACTTGACAGAAAGTTTGTCTTATTAATAGTGTGTTCTTTTCATCATCTTAACTCATCCATCCCCTCCATTACTGTCTTTCTTCTTCTCTTCACGTATAGAATTTATTCATTTATTGATTACTGATCAAAATAAAATCACTAATACATATATTATATACATTTAATGTAAACATAATATGTATATACCCGTGGCGAAGCGTGGTATATTTATTTGGTCATCACCGGGTATATTTCTTATAGGAATACCGGCGATGACCAAGTAAGTATACCACGCTTCGCCACTAGTATATACATAATATATTATATTGGTATATTTACCAATTACTAGAACTTATTAAAACCAATTTGTTACGAGTACACACAAAAACATATTCGGTAGAAAGTCGCTGTATGCAGTTTCAAAATGTTAATTTCAATACGTCCTTTCGAGGGCAACAGGTCGACCCAATTAATCTCGCTTCTTTATCAGATGAATTTCATTCGGAGAAAAAGGTGGGAGATACAGTAATGTATATTTGGTATTTGCGGGAAGCGGAACATGGCAAACAGTAAGTAATTTGCGGGAAGTGAAGCGACCTTTATGACGGGAATTATACACGGTACTTCCGCCCGCTGAAATTTACACAACGCAACATTTTAATGGAAACTGTAAAATATGTTGGACCGAGTTTTATGAAAAACCCGGCGGAGATAAGGATGCTGCCAGATGAAATTTATATTTCTAAGCGAGCCAACCAGTAAAACGCTACAAGAATTATTATCACAACTCTTAAAATGTAGTTTGTGGCTTTCATTATGATTTTTCAGTTTTCATTCAATGATTTTTCAAAATTTATTAGGTTGTTAATGAAATATTTGCAATAAGCCTTGGAGCCAATTGCACAAAAATCCTATTGTTTTAACCTCGTTAAGATGACGTCATTTCATGGAGCTCACTAGGGATCTCGTTGCATTGGTTACCTCAGATGAAGTCATTTTTCATAATTCAATTAGCTTTTGTGCAACTGGCCATTAATATAACGTGCTTTGAATGAATAGTTATTAGTTAATTATCTATCAAATTAAATATTATATTAAATCTTCATTTTACAACATCTCTTTACAGTATCCGAGTGTTCATTGATAAGACAAAACGTTGGAAGTGATAGTTTGGTTCTATAAATGGATACATAACTGAAATGTAAGGCTTAGCAATGTAAGGATCCAGCTATAATTGATCCCGCACCGCAAGGGCCCGGATCGGACGGAATGATTGATGTATTTAAATGGGTCACACTAAATCCTCTGATTACATTCATATTATGATACATCAGTCAAAACATTTCCATCCCGTCCGATCCGGGCCCGGTCCGCAATGGTGTGAAAAAGCTTAATGTTCTGGAAACTTTATCATTATAAACACGAGAGAGATATAGTTCCAAAAAGTTTCTCTTGAAGTTTATAAGAGGTTTTCTGTGATACGCTACGTCCAAATGGAATTCTGATGGGCACAACTTGTTCAATTACGACTTTGTTTTTGGTCACTCCCCCCTCCATCATAAGAGAACATCTGCAAGAACACTCATTATCGGGAGCCTTGGAACAGTCGTCTAAGCATGTAGATTATTTGTTTGGGACTTTTCCAAAATAGATTTTCGGGATTCATGTCTAGTCCGAAACTCCAGTCTAATGACTGCCTTACAGTATTCCAATTATAAATGAGAAGAGGCAGCATCCACTTCCATCTTGTTTATTGAGAAAGTGAATGCTGGTGATGGAAATGGGTTGAATAAACTGAATCACTCATGGAGAGCTGAAGAGAGCATCGTTCTCAGACAACCATCAATGTTGTCTAATTCAGAGTTGTATATTTGTATTCATCTCCCACAAGCAAATCTAGTTCGTCCAATGCATTGTCAATATTTTTAAAGAACTCGTTTCTCAATTCTCATATTTAATTGTAAACAATATCATAGAGAAGAGATAGGAGATAGATTCTAATCTGTTATCTATGACAATATACAGTAGAAGACCCATGATTCGCTTTGATCTGACACCTAGGCCTTGTCAGGATCTCGTTTCTCAACATTGGAGTTTCTATTTGATTGTAGTTGAAATCATTCAACCCGTTGATTGATGATGGAATGCACTTCGAGTTTCAGGTTGACATTCTTGTCCTTCTCAATTAAATTTAATTTCAGAACTTTTCATTTTTTTTAACTACAACGTATTTCGAACAACTTTGTTGTAATTCGAGTAATCTCTCTGATGATGAATTGAGAAAGAGTAATGAAAATGTGAAAATGAGTAATGATGAATTTTGTGAATGATCTTGATTGAGATTGTTGACATGACGCCAACAAGTTCAGAAAGACTGGATTAATGTATTAAACGAGTTCGTATTTCGTGAATTACACTTTGGCTCAATGAATGAAAGATTTAATGAATATAAATAGATAAATTTGTGAATTAAAATTGGATTCTATGAATGAGTGATTCATTGAATTCCCATTAAATCATATTTCCAATCTAAGTAGTTCTATTCCCTTAGAATTTTTATATTCTATCAACTTTATAGCTCTAGTAAATTTAATCTTATATTCACATTTTTATATCCTAGTAACATTTTTGAAAACATACATAATCCAATTCTTCCTCCAGAAAGCAATATAAATAGATGGTGATGAAAACATACCCACCCCATCCCTATCCTATCACGGGGAAAGTGCCAGCAAGGTTTCATTTGGAGAAGGGATCGGTCATGTTCCATAATACAAGCGGAAACTGCTGAAGGGTGCCGAAAAGGGAATGAGGTCCTTTGTTGATACCCCAGCCCCCCACCTTGTCCAGCTCGGAGGGGGGGGGGTTAAGGGGGAAATACAATATCATCGCCCCTGGAAGCCCTTCAAGAGGCAAGGTGATACTTGATGTCCTGCTATTTGGTGGTGAAGCAGAAATAGAAAATAAATCTTTGTCGTTTTGGTCGTCTCCAGTTGCTTAGTAAAGTCCCAGACAAGTCATAACCTGCAGTTCGCCCCATTTTTAATTTTTATTCCATAATTTTTATTCCATTTATATGTTTGGGATTCTCATTTGATGTCACGATCAAAATTCATCCATCCAATAGTAGGGTATACTATACATTCATATCGTGGTCTGCATAGTAATACAACGTTGTAATACAACAGTCTAGTTGTATTTGGTTGCTAGATCAATATTGATTGAACCCCGTTACAAGAGATGTAAAGCTTGTACATTGAGTGGAAAAGATTTATTTTTTGTTTGTGAAGAACTACTTTGTTTGTAGTATTGAGGCAATAATACGATAATTAACGTGGCGAAGGGTGGTACTTACTTATTTGGTCATCACCGGGTATATTTCCTATAGGAAATATCGGAATATATCTATATATTCCTATATATTTCCTATAGGAATTATACCCGTCGATGACCAAATAAGTATACCACGCTTCGCCACTAGATAATTATTATTTGGAATTGATGTGCATAATACAATTTTTGATTCTCTATCTGAAAAGAACACAGTATTAGGGAACATATTTTTTATAAAAAACAAAACATTACATTACAATACGTTTTTTATCAGGACAAATTGATTAATCTAGGTGCTTTTTTTGGCAGTTGCTAAGTTTCATAATAATATTATTCTCAACAGAGAAATCATTTCTGTATTGGAATAACAAGTAAATAAAAAACGTAATTGGAAATCGTTCAACTTTATCCATCTTCCACGTTCGTAAACTGCAAAGCAAATCATTTTTTCTGATTTTACGACTCGTGAATTTGATGAGCGAGTTTCCTGATGAGTTCAACTGAATAAGAGAAAGAGAAACGAAAAATTATACTTGCTCTCCAGGTTTTTCTCTACTTTTTCCATAACCTTTCATCTTCTCATTCCTAAACCTTATACCGCCCGCGCTTTCTCCTGTCAATTCCACTTTATCAAAGGTAATAAACTGTGTTAACGAAAAACGATAAATTGTGAGCACTCAGCAAACAGTTTAACGGCTCATGAGCAAAGTAACCTTGATCTGTGTCCCTGAACCTGAGAAAAGTCAACATCTCAGACTTTTCAAAATACCCTCTCTTTTTATTCTTGATCAATGAGTTCAATCCCTGTCGAGTTGGAACATCCAACTTCGTTTTGGGCCAATAAACTCTATTTAAAAATATATACGATATTTGAGATTTTTCAAATGCTTTCTATAATCTAGGTGATTATTATTCTTTGTATTTGCTATTACATTATACCTTTCATTGGGCTAGGCGTACACCGGTTAGTCAAGACAAGACAAGACAAGACGAGATTAGTCACGTTTCACATAGTTGCTTATGAAGAAACACACACCGATTAGTCATTGTATCAGTGTGTGCTGCTTTATAAGAAACTATGTGAATAATTGTGATGAAACGTGACTAATCTCGTCTTGTCTTGTCTTGACTAACCGGTGTACGCCCAGCTTTACATTTAGATCAGATACAACTTGGTTATACGCTACATTGATTCGTATATCATCGAACCCTCATATATTCTCTGCAATGCTTTAAATCCATGGAACTTTATACAGAATTCAATGAAACGTCAGTATGGAAGACTACTTGATAGCAAGGAATAATTGGAATACAGTAGTTCAATTGAGCTAGCAATTGAGATCGTAGTTTTGAGATCTCAGTTTAGATAACAATTTACAAGAAAAAACTCTGTTTTGTCGATAAATTTATAATCGATTTTAAAATTCGATAAATACTACAGCAATTCTATCTCTTATAAGTCACTACAAGGTTAGTGGGTGACTTGAAACTTATTTTCGCAAATAATCTGAATCCAAGTTGGGACGCCTGATTCGAAGACCTACTTCGGTTGCAGTGGGACCCTTTTCAACTTTATTGTTGTTGTTTCTGCTGTTGTTATTGCTCAGTCTGTGAGATTGACTTGTTTACTTTCGCCCATCAGCTAAAAGCTGAGGAAATTCTCAGAATTCAGTTGTTGTTTTTGTTCAAAACGAGTCGTTCTCTTTTCTCATTTCCTGCTGAAATGAGGATTAGGCCTACAATTCGTGAATAAAATTCATCGGACAGGTTCTAAAGAGAGTGTCTACGCTACTGAGGAAATGAAATGATTCTGAATTGAAAATAAGAATGAAGTATCTTTCAGAAAATTCACTCTATAGAAGCAGAAGTAGTAAAGTTGTCTGTGGTTATTGAACATTTTGGTTGTAAAGGTTTTCATCATACAACTTCATTATATCTATTTTTTTCATATATATTTTATCGTATATTTGAAAACCTGTCTTCTTCATTCAGCCAAAACAATATTCGAATCAAGAATGAATAGTTGAATTCATTCAAGAATGAATTGAAAAATTTGAACGAAATCATGTTAAAAAAATAAGTTTGTATGGATTTTTGTCGGTGGGGAGACACTTACGGGTAGGTTCCACCTCGCCGTATTTTGTGTCTATACGAATGCAATGGAACATACAATATTTTATAATTCTCGAAAAATATTCAGAAGAGAGGTTTTGGATGTCAGTAGAACTTTTAATCCATTGTCGTTTCAACCTCGAGCGGTGAACAAAAACCTCATTTTCCAAAACTCTAAAATCAGAAAAAAATCAACAGAACAGTTGCTCATGGAATTGTACAGCGAACGTAACTTAAACAGTAGAAGGCTTTCATAAAAGTTATTCACATTTCACATTGTTCCCTGCTAACAAATAAGAGTGTTTCCATCTGGCTCGCAACAGGAGACATCTGAATCAATAATGTTATGTGGCTCTCTCATAGCGCAAATAATGCATTCATTGTAGATGTGACAGAAAAACAGATTGACATGAGAGGGTTTCCTACAGCCGTTAGGCATGGATATTTGTTTGAATAGGAACTGAGCGTAGAATGTTGGGAATTTGTAGAGCTGGTGAAAATGTGCGGAATTTTTCAATGAGCTCAAAGATTGTGGTGCATAACAATAGTGAGATATAGACCAAAAAATAGACTCTAGTTTGAGAAAAAATAATGGTTTCATTATTTTTCTACAGTGAAAACAGAGTTCTGTTTTTTGGTTTTATTTTGAAGAAAACATAGAAAATTACTATAGTTCCTACTATAGAAAATACCATTGTTCCTTAATTTGTATTATAAAATTTCTCTACCCAAGTCACAGAGGATGAGGCTGAGTTAGATTGGTGACCGGTAAAAATTCAGTTATCTGCTCTATTATGTATAATCCTTGTAAATAACCCACCTGAAATGTACAACAGGAAAGGTAAAATTAAATATGATTGATTCCATTAAATGCCTCCACAAACTTAATAAGCCGAAACGTTTGCAGTTTATTCTGTTCTTGTCATGAGCTGATTAGTGTCTTTATATTTCAATTTTTATCAAGCTCAGAAAACAACCTGTTTTCAAGTTGGGAATAAAAGGCTCTATACATTACATCATACAGATCATAGTGTCCATAATTCATAAACATGGCCTTCACCCTTCACATATTTTTGCAGTGAATAGATGAATGTAAAAACGTTTTGGCTTCAAGAAAAGGGGGGAAGCAATTGAAAATAAGAAATACAAATTGATTTACACAATATTGAAAGTTGTGTTATTTTTTTCAGTAAGAGAACCCTGAATTGCAACTTGAGTGATTACTCTCGGTCCTACTGTGACCTAAATGTTTGTTCTACACTCACCTACTTACAGCTAACCCTGGTTCAAGGAGGCCGCAAACGCATGTAAGAGCACTTTTCAAGCACATACGACTCCTCGTTTATTAGACAGTAAGATGGATTTTAAGGCGAATTCTTGAAAGTTCGGACAAGGTTCACCTATAAGCTCCAACGAGTGGCTCCGTGTTTATGGACGAACTCTGCAGGATACCCCAGGACTCTTGTATCGGTTAACTCGGCCAACAAAGCTATCGGTCGGCAAAGGATCATTATCGATCCTGCGGAAAACCCTCTCTCGCTTTCCCAGCTTTGGAAAAGCTCTCTTTTCCCCAGCAGCGGCTTTGAAGTCCGAACTGTTCCGGCAGGAGCTCATTCTACTGGAAAATCTTCTCAAAGTTCATCTTGTTGGAAAACTTGGGAGGAACCTGTTACTGCGTCCATTTTTCAGATGAATTGAAAACTTTTCAATATTTTCTTTGTGGAGAGAAAATTCTATTTCAGATCCCATCAATAATGTTATTACTCGGAAATGGGATGAAAAACTCAACCGTTTGTGATTGTTCACCGATAATTCATTTTTAAATAAAATCAGTGCTACCTGAACAGGTGGTTTGCAACGTTATATTCTCATCGCTATTTCTATCTCATTGATCTTCTCGAATTGTTGAGGCATTTTTATTGCGATAAAATGTCTGTAAAAGTTGGATAGAACCCATGCTGATGAAACCTGAACTGGTAGTTTGCAACGTTATATTTCCATTGCTATTTTTATGTAATTGATATTTTCAAATTCTTGATTCAATTATATCTCAATAATGAATGTGAAAGTGAACAGAATCCAATGAAATATGACATTTTTCAACAAACACCAAGGACTCAGGGGACCTTGAAGCTTAAAAATCTTGAAATTGTAGTACCACAATTTTTTTGAAAGCAATGAAATAAATAAATAATGGCCTTTATTACATTAAACAAACAACAGTAATGAAATCAATATATACATAATATTGTCGGCATATTTTCTCCATGGCATAGAGCCTTCTGGAGGATTTTTGAAAGCAATATTTCCCCTACTAATGGTAATTTTGTTCTATATCTGTATTCTTATCAGAAACTTTTTAATTTAGGTAGTATTGTATTCTTATTCTATTGTAAATGCTTTTGTGATTTTTTGACAATAAATCATTCTTTCTTAGAAAAAAAAAAAACTGGATAGAGCACAATTTCCGGTCATCTTGTACTGGCTTGTCTGAGACTTGAGATCAAAGTTGTCATATTTGGTGGTGAATGGACCGGGAGAAATGCCCTTTATAAATCTTGACAGCCAGGTGTTGGCCTGGCCCAGCTATTCTTGGCCGGGATTTTGGAAGTTCGGGAGTTGCGAGTAAGGGAGTTGGTTGACTGGCCTCCCTGAATAGTGAGCCTCAATGATAAACGACCTGTTCGGGGATTCGCTGCCACTCCACGTTTAATTGGTTGAGCTGCTTCTAATACTCTCCTTGTCACTCTTGCTTTTACTTCATCTCACTTACTCACACATAAACACAATCACGCCTACACAGGTTTCATGTCTAATAAGGTCGAAACAAATGCTCGTTGTTTCAACTGTTATAAACTAGCTTATTTCGTGAACGACACAAATTCAAATTGTTTTATTCCGATCAACAGGTGAAAATTCAGTGAAATTCAATGTTGGACTACTTAACCTATATCTTTTCCACATTTCCCATAACGGAAAGTGGATGATTCGGCGAAGCGGAACACCCGAAAGGGTCTCCCCGCTAATAAAAGCCACAAGCATAATAATAATAACAGGTGGATAGAAGAATATGAATATATCAGACAACAATTTACAAATATCAAGGTAAAAATTAATAAAGATATAATTGAATAATCGAGTAACTCAAGTTTGTATGTGTTAATTTGTATAATCCCGTTGAACTTGGTTGATGTTCCGTTTTCTAGTGAATTATTTTATTTACAAAGCTACAAATCTGTAATGAATTATATTCTTGATACTGTTTTATGAGAGTAGAGCTTTTTCATCATATTCATGATTTCATACGTTGATGGAACAGATTCATGAATTTTTTAAAAAAGGTTTTACAAAAATTTCGGCAGTGAAGATCGCATGTTGTGACATTGGATTGGGCACGTGTTTATTGGTAGAATGGTATTTGAAATTAATGAACGACATTTTGAATCACTGAGATTTGGAAGTTAGTAGAATAAGTAAGATAGGAAGAATACTGGAATTTTTCTGAGCTGAAGTTTTGTAATCTTTTACCAGAAGCCATTAACAAGAAAGCCAATGAGACCAATCCATTGAAAGTTTAAATGTCGAATAATTTATTGATCGAAATTCCTAATTAAATCATTATTGAATTTCAAAATCATAAATTATTTTGATTTAAAAAGCAATTGAATAGCTGCAATATCCCATTTCCTTCTAAAGGGTTGATTACATGTGGCGAGTTTACTAGCTACTATCTGGCCTTTTGGGGAGGCCACCATCGACAAACGTTAGCGTCGACACGACGTAGCATCGACAACCTACAAATGCTTAACCTACAAATGCTGAATCTCGCAGATTATTGCAAAGACTTTAAAAAGGTCTTTTTAAAAGGCATTATTTGAAAGGTCTTCTTTAAAAAGGTCTTTTAAAGACTTTAAAGGTCTTTAAAAAGTCTTTAATACGTCGACGTTTGTCGATGATACGTCATGTCGACGCTAACGTTTATCGATGCTACGGTAGCCTCCGGATGGTAGCTAGTAAACTCGCCATAATTATGTAATCGACCCTATCCTTCATAAATGTGAAAAAAATTGAAGTGTGAAGGGCAGATAGTGAGATCATGAATTTCTCAAATGCAACTTTTACCGAAGACGGACAGAATATTCTCTTGCCAACAAATTGAATTTAAACGGAAATGTTTCAATGGAAATCGTCGCTGGAGGTGTGAGAAATTTCGACGAGTGTTTAGTTTAGTCGCAGATGCTGCGGAAAAGAAGTGAAGATGTAAGTCTGTGTCTTCACAGACTCGGAAATCGATTTGCTGTGTGGAAGAGGGAGGAATCGAAAAGGAAATCAAAGGAAAAGGAGGAGGAAATTGGATTGCAACCAACCGCATTGCGTAGAGTTGCTGCTTTGACGCCAGAACTGCAGGAAAAAGTAAACCGGGGATAATTCTATACAAGAAAAGCGCAGGCGGACGTAAGCAAAGTGTGACGACGAGATTTTTGGATGCTGCAAAATTGTCAAGGGCGTCGAAAGAGATGGATCTGCTTAGGAAAAGATTTTTCCGGTGAAAATTGTTTTTGAAGGCGCATGAAAATGATCGGATTAGGCTGCAATAGTATTAAATTCAACCGTGCGATGAAGATGGGATGTGAGGTGGAGATTCTTTGTTTTCAAAGAACTTTGTTCAAGGCTAATGATTTCCAGAAAAATCCAACAGTATTAGCTAAGAAGCAACCGTTGGATTTGAACTGAAATAGATTTCTTTGAAAATGGAAGGAAGTTGAATTTCTCTCTCACTGCAAAATAATTGAAAACTCTTTTACGTTGTAATTGGATTTCTGGACTAATAAATAATAAATGGCCTTCTACAAAATCACTAATGTTGGGTTGCACCAATTTTGATCCAGGATCAACGCAATGATAATTGAATGGTATCAGCTGATTAAAACTAGTTGATCCCGCTTGTTGCAACCCAACAAGTGAATTGACTGTATATGAGTTCATTGGATTGGTCACAGTGGCCAGTTTATATACAGAATAAGAGTACTTTTTTTCTGTAGTAGTGAGGGTGATATTGTGGTAGTTATCGGTATTAAGTAAAAGTCCAGTCTCTTCATTCAATAGTAATAGCTAGACTAGTGGAAAAGACTAGACTGATTTATTTAATAGTTGATAAATGAATGAATCTGTTTAATTAATCGAAAAATAACAATAAAATTGCTTACAATCTACAAGATTTATATATTTTATGAAACTCAATATCAACAGTCATCGGATATAATTGGTAGGCTATTATTTGGACTAAAATTTTGTGTTCATCAATATGATCGATAATTGAATATGATAATTTGATGACGACTTAGCTTAACCGATATTATGTTAATATTGGTATGTGATAATTATTACGGCTTGTCACTTATTTTACGAATTGAGATAGAACACAAAAGGAAGCTGAGCTTTTTCTACCAGTCTTAACTTTAAAATTTTGTTGCATGTTTTTAGTATATATTTTTGAAAAAAATGTGTTCAGGAAAATAAGATGTGAATCGGAGTGTTGAACGAGAATTGAACTGTAACAAACCACTTCAAAGAAATAAATAACATGAGAGCAAGCGTGAATTCGACATGCAGCTAAATTTAGAAGCTTGCTTCCATTTACTAACGATTTATTAAGTAAACACTCACACATCTGCTTTTAGCCTTATGGAGAATGTGAGATTTTGTAACTCCACCCCATTTTGCCATCTTATTCCTAGGATTATCTATAACTTGATGTTTCTGGATATTTTATTTAATTCATCTATTCCATTTTAATGTTAGTAAATTATTTGTTTTTTGATTTAGCATTAAACATTTTTCCTTTCACAATAATAAGAATAGAGTTCCGGTTTATATCACGAAGCCTAGTTGGATTTAACCGCCTTAAGATAGCGACATTTAACGATGCTCAATAGAGTATTCGTTGCATGAACTGACGTAATTCTAAGGCGGCAAATTTAATACAGTTGTACATGTAAAACCAGTGATGAAGTTTGAGCAGCCCTTGGAAAACCCGAAGATAGGGTTCAATTTTTAGCAAGGTAATATAAGCAATTTTGTTGAGATCAAATTTTCGCTAACGACTTGATTCATTAAAAAGATGGCCAACATTGAACATATCAATAATATTTTGCCAATTGAACAGTTGACCTCAAAAGAGAGTAGTATAAATAGGAGAATTCATCGACATCATTCAGGAGTAAGTACTATCAACCAGACCATACTATCAACCAAACCATACTATCATGCTCCGGGAGTAAGTACTATCAACCAGACCATTCTATCAACCAAACCATACTATCAACCAAACCATACTATCAACCAAACCATACTATCAACCAAACCATACTATCAACCAAACCATACTATCAACCAAAGGAGAATTCATCGACATCATTCCAGGAGTAAGTACTATCAACCAGACCACTATCAACCAAAATTTGAGACTCTGATGAGAGAGGATTGTGTTGGTCAAGTTGACATTATAGGTGATAGTGAAGTCTGAAATGGTGATTTTCAATCCAGAAAGAATCATGTTATTGTGTCAGAGAATGTTGTATATTGACAGAGATGAAATGCTCAAAGCCTAGTTGGTTACTTAATAGTCTATACAGATCTTGTTCTGTTAGGAGTAATAATAATGTTGGCAAACTTTCAAGTCATTTCTCTTTCCTGTACTGGTTGTATCATTACAGTCTCCAATTAAATTCTAGTGGAGCTCTCAATTGCTGTTCCTTGTGTAAGAATGTAAGAATACTTGTGTCCTCATTTTCAACTAGTGAAAGTAGTAGTAACTGTTATAACTATTTATATTCCCAGCATCAATTTTATAGCTGTACTTGTTCCAGTCCTAGTATATAACTTGGCTAACTCTTACCATTATCATCACATCAAAGCTGTCTTACTTCGATAGCACTATCAACGGGGGGGCACTATTAACTGACTCCACTATTCACAGATTTTGCATTTTGACAAGTGACAGATCTGATAACGTGAGTTGAACAAGAATATTCATCCATTTGCTTTATACAAACATTATTTGATTATTTTCGTGTTAGTATTCCAGTTTTCATTGTGTTTGATGAGAAAAAATATTGATTATTCTTTTCATTTATTTATTGTTGAAATTGTGATAGCAAGTTAGAAACATTATTTTGATTACTATTATTATTTTCGTGGTGATAGCATCACAATGATATGATTATTGACTTAAATATGATGAGTGAGTGAATGATGATGAATACATGGTGTGTGATTCTTTGAGAAAAGCTGACTTATTTTGATAGTGGGGGGCCAGTGGTCTTCTTCTACCAAACTTCAGTGTAAGTTCATTTTGACTGTAATTTGATTAATAATATTGTAGTTGGTTAAATAATTAAAATTTACATCTCACCCTTTTCATGATAATCATTCAAATATATCATCAAAGCACTTTTATGAATATGAGATTCTACCACTGAGTGAGTGAATATTTGATTTTCTGATTAATTATTAACTAATAATGAATAAGGATATTAAGGAGTAAGAACACAACAACTATATTTCAAGTATTTATTCAATGTATTAACATTTTCTTCTCTCTTCTTATTAGATTACATTGGTTAGCATTTACACTTGCTTAATATAATAGGATTTATTTGAAAAATTCAAAATAGTCTATGAATAGTTATAATGACATTTATACATGTGTTGCCATCTATACATATTGAACAAATAATAATTATTCTTTATTCTATCAGATTGAATTGGTTACATTGGTTGGTATTTTAAATTTATTAAAACAAAATTCAAAATAGTCTATGAATAGTTATGATTACATTTATACATGTGTTGCCATCTATACATATTGCTGAAACATACTATCAACCAAACCATACTATGATCTGAAACATACTATCACCCAGACCATACTATCAACCAAACCATACTATCAACCAAACCATACTATGATCTGAAACATACTATCACCCAGACCATACTATCAACCAAACCATACTATCAACCAAACCATACTATGATCTGAAACATACTATCAACCAAAGCATACTATCAACCAAACCATACTATGATCTGAAACATACTATCAACCAAACCATACTATGATCTGAAACATACTATCAACCAAACCATACTATGATCTGAAACATACTATCAACCAAACCATACTATGATCTGAAAAAACCTACCAAAAGATCAAGAAGACAACTTCTATTGATGACAATATGCTCAACTAGAACATTCTCTTGATTCTTTGAGAAAAATCTGTCGATTCATTAACAAAACAAAGAAAACTGATTATCCGGTGTGGCACTCTGTCCATTTTTTTGTTGATCTATTTAACAAAAAAAACCAACTGTCATTTTAATGGCAAAAAAAAAACTGATTATGCAAAGTGTGGTACTCTGACCATTATCGATTTATTCGATAAAAATTTGTGTGGCACTCTGTCCATTTTTTTGTTGATCTATTTAACAAAAAAAACCAACTGTCATTTTAATGGCAAAAAAACTGATTATGCAAAGTGTGGTACTCTGACCATTATCGATTTATTCGATGAAAATCCAATGATTTTGACAAAACATTTGTGTGGCACTCTTGCCTGTGATCTGAAAACATCTAACCACAAACAAAACATTATATCATTCTGTAAACCATGTTGTTATTTTGAATGAAATTTTGATGAAAAACAAAATGAATATGATTCATGTTATTTTATTTGAAACTAAATGCTATAATGCTATGATATCATGATGAAAATTACACTTTTTTGAAAAAAAAATTGATCAATATCTGCTTTTTGTTGAAAATTCTGATTATTACACTCAGTCAAAGAGATTTTCATTTCAATATTCCATCTCATGTACAATGTAATTTCAACCAATTTTTTGTCTTTTCATATTCACAGATAGACGAATCTTAGCAGAAAGATTTTTAAACTGTAAGAAGTAAACCAACTGCAAGAAGTGAGTCACATCTTTCCAAGAAATGAGTTATCAACATCAATCAATTGGAAAAATGGAGCATTATTCTCTAATAGACATTTTCGAATCATACATTTTTACACGTTCTACTGTAAAAAATATGAATTTCTCTATAAAATCGAATATTTGAACATTGGCTTGCATGTTTTGACTGCATTAAACAAGAAAGAGAACAAGAGACAAGTTAGTTACAATGGAATGAATTCTTTTGCCATCTAGCGGTGAGTTTTGAAATCATTTTTCATGTGAGTTAAAAACAGTACCGCTTGCATTTCATTTATAATGAATGATACAGATAAAAATTTGTCAAACAACAATGTTATTCCATTTGAAAATTAGCAAAAAAACTGAAAACTTGGTTGTGATCTATGATTTGTGATTAATATGAATCTTATTTGATTGAATTTGCTGTAAAATCTGATTTTATGTGAATTTCAACTAGAACATTCTCTTGATTCTTTGAGAAAAATCTGTTGATTCATTAACAAGAAAAAAACTGATTATCCGCTGGGGGGGCCAGTGGTCTTCTTCTACCAAACTTCAGTGTAAGTTCATTTTGACTGTAATTTGATTAATAATATTGTAGTTGGTTAAATAATTAAAATTTACATCTCACCCTTTTCATGATAATCATTCAAATATATCATTGAAACACTTTTATGAATATGAGATTCTACCACTGAGTGAGTGAATATTTGATTTTCTGATTAATTATTAACTAATAATGAATAAGGATATTAAGAAGTAAGAACACAACAACTATATTTCAAGTATTTATTCAATGTATTAACATTTTCTTCTCTCTTCTTATTAGATTACATTGGTTAGCATTTACACTTGCTTAATATAATAGGATTTATTTGAAAAATTCAAACCACCCTTGAGCTCAAATACCTTGAGTACATCTTGACTGTAGATGTCAAACTAAACTATACTGAGCAGCAGCAACTCCTCAAATACTAGAGGTGGTGGTGGGGATAAGTCAATGATGACACAATAATTACATTTCTTTCTTTATTGCCATAAACAAGTTGCGACAAAAATATTGATCTTTAAACAAAGTTTGCATTATCCAATTGTGCAAAACATTTACTACATTCAGTGCACAAAATGGTTGAGTATCCAGGGTTCCTTTGTCGCCAGCCAGCTTCATCCTCAAAGTCTCCACAAAGTTGAGCAGGAAATGTTCTGGGCAGTAGACTCCTGTAGCATTCTTCATCAGTGTATCCAGATTGGGCATCTCATGGAAAGATAAGGTGAACTTAGGTCCACATACTCCACATTCTCCCTGTCATCCAGCTGCAGCATTGTGTTGAGCAGAGTAATCTTCTCATAGCCATAGACAAAGATCTTGATTGAGTTGTTGTTTTCATGCAGCCATCTTCCAACTGTTCCACACACAATCTGTCTCAATTCAGAATAGGGTAGATGTCTCTGACCAGCTCCATTGCCAGACCATCGCAGTCCATGTTTTGCTCGTTGTAAAGCATTGTTGTCAAGCAGCTCACTTGTCTTCAGCAGCATGTCTGGGTAGGGTGACTTGAAGAAATAATGATGCGTTGTCACACAATGCCTATCATCACGTTCCAATATAGCCATCTCCTTGACAATAAACTCATTGTTCAATCCTTCAAATCCCTGAAAGTCCATTAGGTAGAGTGGTAGTGGTCCAAAATGTCTGCAGCTCTTCTCGGCAACATTTCCATGTATTTGTGTTCATCAGAATCTTCATCATCAGCAGCAGCAGCAGCAGTATCTGCATCCTTCTTCCCATGCTTAGTAGAGAAGCCAATGCAGCATCCCACAACATCCTCACCATCACTTTCAGGCAACTCTCCTTCCTCATCCAAAAACTGTAAAACTCTCTTAGCTGTGGACATGATGCCTGCTTCGCCCAATGCTTCTTACCAGAATGACTATCCTAACACTTGTCATCCACCTTTATACCCTCTCTCTAGGCAGATTGCACAATACCCGACATTGGCTTGTACTCTTTGGTCACATCATGAATCATCAGACAGTAGGCACGTGTATCTGCAGGAATGTTTTCAGTTGCTTCAAACTCAATTCTCACATCAATACTGCCAGTTTTAAGTGACTCATTTTGGCGGGAACAATCAAAAGCATACAACATCATTCGGCCATTTTCTAGAGCACTCTTTTCAAACAGGGATTGACCAATTGGGAATGTCCATGATTGTAGGCTCCATTGAAAGCTTCATACATGCCATATACACAACAATCATCACCGTCAATGCTCTCATACGGATAGTACTTGTTGTTTAAAAACACTCGAATGTCTCTCATGTTGCACTTGTCAAATTGGGATGAATTAGCAGTTGCCACTCCATATCGCGCTGTCTGCAGCCCAATCACAATGTAGCGAGGCTTCTCATGTTGAGCTGTTGACTTGACAGTCCATGTATGCTTCTTTGTAGCAGGTAAGGTTGGGTACTCGTACAATTCCCAATGCCGGAATGTCATACTTATAGGTGTATCATTCTGTACAAGTTTCAGCAGACGAAGTTTGTTTTCATCAGCCACTTCCACATAGGGTATTCTCCATGTAATTTTTTCAATGACAACCTTACCGGCAGCATTCAAACAATTAGTAGTGTCAGCACTGCGTCTCAAAACCAGCTCTTGTTTCACATTCAGTAGAATCTGTTTGTAATCTTCGGCAAAGCCCAGCAGGTAGCGAGAGGCACATCCATGATTGTTGTATCAGCTCCATTGGGAGGAAAAGTGGCAAATCCAACTGTTGGATCAAACTTGTAGCCAGCTCGTTCCATCCTGTTCTTCTCATTGACATCAAATGTCATAGCATTCTTCATCAGGCTGGTAATTCCAGGGTGCGTATATCTACTATCACACCATTTATCTCATAGCGTATCTCTGACCAAAGGTGAGCAAAGAATCCAGAGACACAGGGATTCCGCCCAAGGCGGCATTAGCTGCATTTGTCACCTTAACCTCCACATGTAGATAGCTTTCTGATGGGATTGTGTAAATGTCCTGTTGTTGAATTGGTATCCGTATTTCATCATTGGCTTTGAAGCTTGTAGTATATGGAGCATGAGAATGGTACTCATAGCCAATGATGCTGTTATCCGATCTGGGCCCACCCTTGTCACATCTAAAACTCCCATTATTGCTGCTGTTGTTGTCGTAGGTGACAGCCACGTTTTTCAAATAGTTGATGCTCCTTGATGTTAACTCTACAGAGTCTAAACAACGAATGACGTTTGCAGCAGTTGCAGGCCTTTTATCTGTTTCTGTAGGTTGACGATCTACCTCCATGTCGCATGCCGCCTCATTATCCAGTCCACGATTCCACTTATCAAATATCAGCACCATCTCACTTGCGTTGTCTCAGATGCAAAGTAATATTGATCACCTCACCTCTATTATTAATGAGACGTCCGTTCGTCAACAACCTCCAACGTAATGTTACCAATCTGCTTGGCATCCACCGCAAATAGATTACATTCTGTACAGTCACAACTATTTTATACCCTGGATCAACATTTGGGTAAAACTCATAGATCACGTGATCCTTGACACCATTTGAGTACGACCCACTCACAACATTGCACTTTACACGTATTACATTGGGTCGACTGATTTGCACTGCTGTATCACCTTTAGCCTCTGTGTCAGCCTCTATGATCCTAGTGTTGTTGAATCCCAGCAGACTTCCAATCGACTCAGGTTTTGTGAAATCCAATTTGGCATTGCTCAATACTGAACATTTCAAGGTTGATGGGTCCACAGCCATCTGAAGTTTTATGTTGCGATCATGTAGCCTTGATGTAAGCAGGTTGGCAATTGTTTGAAATTCAAAACTGCCTTCTGGCAATGATACAAACTCCAGTATCTTATAACGGGTGCTGCAGTAGTAGCTCTTGCAGTCCGTCTACTATCTGTTATAGAGTTATCTTCATAATCAATGTCTCCACCAGCCGATGTCTGCTTAGCTTTGAGAAGCACTTTATACCATTGATTGAGTATGGCTGACCTATCATCTATAATTTCATGATGTTTCAGCGATGGATCATCTTCTTCTTCTGCAGCATCAGCTTTTGCACCCTTCTTCTTAAACACATGAGTTATTTTTGGAGCATAATAGAATTTGTTGTTGTAGTTCATCTCAACATTAGGTATTGAATTGCAGCTTGTAAAGCTGATGAGTCCAATTTCCCATTCACCACTGCTTGTATCAAGCGGTGGATAAAAGTCACTTTTCAGCACAGATGTATTACCTCCAAAACAGAGCATCATGGTCTTGCCTGCTCAATGCACTATTGCACAATGACTGGCAATAGGCCTTGTTGCCCATTATTTATACTATTGGAAAGGGGAAATGATTAAAACTTGTTGTGCAATATTACAAATTTTCATTTATTATTTTCATCAACCAAAAATTTCAAACATAAATGGCCACAAATATGAGAGTACAGATCTTCTTGCTTCTGATTATAGTTGTACTCGATCCTTGTTGCTGGCTCCAAACCGCGGTGCATGTAGTCAATAAACTCCTGTGGTGGCCTGAGGTTTCCAAAGCCGTCAAAGTAGGTGGCAGCTCCATCCTTCTTCACATAGCACACCCAATGTGTGCCGGCTCCATTGCTGGTGTCCAAATTGATGATGCCACACTCTCGTTTCAAAGGTCCTGTTGCAGGTAGAGCATCCCGCATAAACACTCCTCGGAAATGTTTCAGCTTCAGACGACACGCATACTTGTAGAGGTCTGCATCAGTCAGCGCTCGATCTGGAAGAGCAATTACCGTCGCCGTTTGCATTGACGATGGCATGCTCCGTTTCCCGTCTTCTGTTGACGTCTCAGGTAGAGTCCTTTTCCCTTTTTGGAAGCAGCTGCTACCTTCTTCTTCTTCCCTTGACGTTTTGCTCCTCCTCCAAACTTTGCTTTAGCCTTCATGATGTTGGTCACCGCTACTGCTGCAGCCCTTTCTGCCAATCCTGCCTCTGGAGATGTTGCTACACTCCAAGCTCGTTCAGCCAAGTCCCTGCCAGCCTTGCTCTGCTTGCTGTATCACTATTCTGTGAATAGGCAATGTCGTGCTGCTTGCAGGCCCGATCAAGTCTGTTGATTCCTGGATCACCTCTTGCCAACCGCTTCTCCAGATCTGTACCTGGGCCACAGTATTGGTAACCGGGAAGATGAAGTTCAACTGGTAAAATATCAACTGCTTTGTTGACTATTGTTCCAGTGGCATTTGCAAGTGCCGACAACACTCCCTTCCTGGTACCTCTTCTTTCCTTTGCACCTAGCCATCTAATGGTGTTCTTTGTTCTCCTCACTCTCTTTTATACCCTCAGGAGGCTTGTCAAGTCCTATACGCTTCAAGACCATATCTTTCCATTCCTGTCCACTTGTAAAACTTGTATCACCGTTTGCACGCTCCTTAACCAAAGTTACCATAACTGTTAATACTTTTTCAACAACTTCACGAGAATGCTCATCCATCCGTTTCTCCAAATATCGCTTGTTCACTCCATCTGTGGCACTGATTGGATCCATCACATCAGTCAGTACTGAGTCATTGAGACTTGTAAATACTTGCAATGTACTTGTATCCCTTCTCTTTGGCAACCACACCTCAATCAAATCTCTACATGTACCAAGATTTATTGCATCTCTGCTGCTTTGAGGATTTGCTAAATTGATCACCCGTCTATGACGAGCATTAATGTTACCCAATGTGTTCATGATGAATACAAAGTGGACAGTACATCATCCGCTTATATAGTACAACTAGTTTGCAGGGTTGCCAACTATGTAACCGCCTTCCACCAACTCTTCCAGAATCGAATTGATTTCATTCTCATGACCAGTGTTACCAACTGCTTTGGATTGATCCAATAGTTGTAGTCTGTCTACAAGCTCATTGGGGTCATTGTAGTAGACATATTCAATCTTGGTACCACTGTTTGCCACCATATTGAATGGTGCCACCAGTCCTCTTCCACTGATTCCTTTTCCTTTCTTTTGCCTTTTTCAACAGTGGAAGTATTGTTCCCTTGTACTTGATATTGTTGTAGTCTCTAATTTTACCACCTGCAGCATAGTCATCTCTATACACATTGGTAAACTCAATATGTCTACATAGGCCTTTCTGTCGGCCAACGTTACTTTTGGAGTGCTTGGAATTTTCCTAAATATAAGTTCACAAAGTCCTTGTGTAGCATCAAAAGTCTGTTCGTTTCCGGCATTGTTAGGATCAGTCAACACAATCTTTGACCCGTTAGTTCCAAAGGTTAAAATTTTGCTACCTAAACGAAAACTGTTGTCAATCACTTTTGGTCCAAATGTATCATCAAAGCTCAACTCCTTTCTAATCAAACCTTTAACATAGATCCCCACAGATGTTTTAGCCAATTCTGTTTGATCAAATTCAGATTCCACCACATCTCGGCTAGTATCCATCAATTGTTGAACACTTTTGTTTTGTTGATCCTCCTCATCCATTGACCATCCTGGAACATCATCATCCTCACTCAAAGGTGAATCCTTATTGCTCCACAACTTTCTCACAACACCGGATGTACTTGGAGCTGGACTAAAGTGTGAATCATCTCCAAATGCTTCAAAGGATGTAGGAGTCTCCTCTCCAATGTCAGGCAGTTGCAGTTGTTTTAGAGCTTGTTTCAGAGGTCGTGGCTGTATCGGTGTTAGTGGTGGTGTAGGTAGTGCATGATGTTTATGTTGGCGTACAGGTACTGCAAGGCGTTGTGGGTGGGGCTCTTGTGCTGCTGGCAGTGGTTCCGCTGCTGGTTGCTGTGGTGGTGGTGGTTTTTTGAGAGCTTCAACAATGTTGACTAGTGGTTCAGTCAACGGTTTTATGCGCTTTGCATGATGCTCCTCTGACACTTCCCTTCCAAGTGTTAGCTCCTTGTGTTTCCTCTTGATGTTACGTTTCAGCTTGGCAATCTCCTTGATGGTGGGAGCAATCTCCTCCACAGTCTGCTTACGATTCACATCCATCCTGCTTGGTGTACACCAGTGTACTGAAGCTCCAGTGAGCTTACACCTCAACTAGATAGGTGTCAAGCCCGTTCCTGTAGCGCCCTCTATTCTTTTTGGATGAGCGATCAATCACAAGGAATGCATGCGCAGCTGATGACCAGACCTGATTGCACATGCTCTTGAACTGATCAAAGGTCATGTCAGCGCCTACATGATCTCTATACAAATGTCTCATGTTCAGCTCATCCTGTTCAAACACAATTATAAAGTTGGCATTGTCACGCACAAGTTGTTTTGGAATGCGGCTGTAGGTCTGTGCCAAATAAAACATGTCAACATCACTATGCCGACCGGCACTAAAGTATTGTCTGATGGCTTCCTGCTGTTCACAAATCACATCGTCGAAAATAATTATTGAGTTGGCTGGCAGTTCATTTGGGGCAGGTATTTCTTCACTTGTGTTACACTCGACATAGCTCATTCCATCACCCAGTCCTTGCATAATTGTACGAAGTAACTTGTACTTTGGCTGAAATGTAGTCTTTGACCAAACGTAAATGTTTGAAAAGTGAATTCCTTTACGATCAAACAGCATGTTGAACAGTAAATTGGTTTTGCCACACCCAGATGGTCCACAAATAATGCATCTCATGTGGTTGGGGAACAAAGGACCATGGCGCTTCTTTGTGTCCATTTCCAGGTCTGCCAAGCCACAACCTCTCACCACTTGATCAAAGTCAATTATCTTGAATTTGTTTTGCTGTTGCACAACCTGTTTCATCTCACTCACACAAGGTCACCTCTATCAATCCACGAGTCGTGACTGCGATCGTATCCTTTCCAGCGCACCAACAGTTTGTTACCTCTTCTCTTCAATACCTTGGCAATTTCAAATACAGTTGGCACTTTTGTCTTTACAATTTCTTCAGCATAGAATCCTCCTTGCACAGGCTCACCTCTATAATCTTCCAACTCATAGGTTACTGGCACTGTGGGTCGCACACGTGTTACCGTGAACAGTTCATTTGTCCAATTGGGTAGGTATCCCTTGTCAAACGTCATTTTATGCTTGCTGATTCTCACCTTATCACCCGACTCAATTTTCTGATGAGCACCCGGATAGAACGTAGGCTGTGATTTATCCAACAAGCCCTGCTGATACTCTTGACGCTGTTTACCAAATTTGGAAAGTAAAGCTTCTCATGCACCTTCTCAACATCAGCCGGTCGCATACCTATTGTACGATGTACTCTGCCATTGTACTCTTTAACAAGTGAGGTTAGAATATCTGTCCACCTATAGGTTCCTCGTTCAGTGAATTTGACCCACATTAAATGTTTAAGTGTTCTATTGAAACGTTCCACTATTGACGCTTTTTTATCTGAAAATGTTGAATAATGATTGATACCGTACTGTTGCACAAGTTGTTGAAATTTTGAATTGAACCACTCTTTACCATCGTCAGTCTGCAAATGTTTCATTGGATACTGAGCTAAAATAGGATGCATTGCCTTGACTACATTGTCAGCCGACTTGCTCTTTATTGGTATAGCAAGAGCAAACTTACTAAGACAATTGATAATTGTAATAATGTACCTATAACCTTTGTTCTGGAGCATAAGGAATCATCTCGACAAGGTCAGCCTGATAGAGATCATCAAGACCTTTCACAGTAACCATCCTTGTAGGAAAATTCCTACGCCCTGGTCTGTGCAACTCTCTCGCTATCACAGACTTATCCATACTAATGACTATCAAACACTTTCATAGCTATATATTTACTTAAAACTATACCAGCAGAGCAGGTTTTATCCTGTTTGTGAGGCAAACTTTGTTGTGCAATTTGCTTTCCATGAATTCTGTGATGACATCATCACTGTTTGTGAGCCAAACTGCGTTGTGCAATTTGATCATGTAACCTAACCTAAACTATGGTTTCAAGGTTATGAAATAACTGTAGTCGACACATGGTTTCAGAGATGAGACATGTGATATTTATTTACACTTCATAAACAATAAATGATATTGAAACAGAATGATTGGTATGCTAAAACAGGTTTTCTAGTACATAACATCTAGGCTTACCCAGGGGTACATGTCACCTAGATCGGTAGCCATTTCACATAGTCCTCTACCAACTGGAAACTCCAAAATAACTTTGTTAAAGTCCAGGTTGAACACTGATGCTGTTGGAAAACATGCAGCCATTTTCTGTTTAAAATTTATTGGTGTCCCAAACGGTTCCAGAATATTATTGTAGCCAAACTTGAAGAATGGTTCCACAATCCAACAAGTGCTTCTTACATGGTGGCAATCACCGCAGGCACATCCTTCAATACTGTTTGCTGGCTCCATTGCTGATGGACACTGTTACGGTGTCTGGAGATGGTATAGACGCAATTGCAGTAGTAGTAGGCGGTGGAGCTGGTTGAACTTGACAGTGCAGTGTACACACCTCAACTGAAGCATTGATGATGGCTTCAAGGAATTCTGACGATGTAAAGGATGGATGGAGGCATGTGCGCAAATCATATGCACAATGGACTTGCTGGCACAGCTCCTTATCCACATCATGTTCACCAGCCAGGTTCATGTACCAGTCTTTGATGTGTTGACGCATTGCTCCAAGATCCTTGTTGAACTGTCCGGATGACTGCAGACACTGTTGCATGTGAAATATGTTTGAAGTATCCAGTCCATGCTCCCTTGATGTGAGAAACTCTCCACTCCGGTACTGGGGATCCAGCTTGAAGGAGTTGACACTCACTGCTGCAGTCACAAGGAGATAGTACACTGGTGGTATCATGATTGATAATGATGCTTGACTGCTACTTGACCTCCTTTTATATAGTTGATAACATTGTTTCTTGGAAATTGGTTATTTATAGCATTCATGTCATCGTCTCCTCCTCTGTTTCATCCAAGCTCCTCATTGTGCAATTTATTCTGCAGTTCCCGACAGTCAGTAGAATGATGACTATTAATCCAATATGTGAAACAATCATGAGCATTATCATCACAGCTAACCAACTCTCTAATATACTGACTAGAAATTTCAAGATTGTCATTGGTAGACTGTATTCCCTGTGATGGCGGTGTGGTCAGATCCAAATGCCAATGACTGGTAGAAGAAGGGCTACCCATCCATAATTTGAAGCAATAATAAGCATTAGCATCAAAGCTAACCAAATCGCTAATGTAATGATTAGAGCTTTCAGGATTGTTATTGGTAGTTGGTCCATGACACTGTAACACTATACCTTTCATGCTCAACTGGCTACTGAAGCTGTACATAAATCAATGTTGTTCAATATATACATAACTGTTTATATACACTATCTATACATGGCTGCTTTGTTGGTATCCATTGATTGATCCATTGTTTGATAAAATCACTTGATTATACATTCAAAAGACATGGATAGAAAAATCACATGCACACCACCATCCAATTAAACAGTTCAACATAGACTGATAGCACAAGTTTTTTCACCAATAATTTATGTTAGATAATAGCGTATTGTCATCAATAGAAGTTGTCTTCTTGATCTTTTGGTAGGTTTTTCAGATCATAGTATGTTTTGGTTGATAGTATGCTTTGGTTGATAGTATGTTTCAGATCATAGTATGGTTTGGTTGATAGCATGGTTTGGTTGATAGTATGGTCTGGCTGATAGTATGGTCTGGTTGATAGTATGTTTCAGATCATAGTATGGTTTGGTTGATAGTACTTACTCCTGGAATGATGTCGATGAATTCTCCTTTGGTTGATAGTATGGTTTGGTTGATAGTATGGTTTGGTTGATAGTAGTATGGTTTGGTTGATAGTATGGTTTGGTTGATAGTATGGTTTGGTTGATAGTATGGTTTGGTTGATAGTATGGTTTGGTTGATAGTATGATTTGGTTGATAGTATGGTCTGGTTGATAGTACTTACTCCCGGAGCATGATAGTATGGTTTGGTTGATAGTATGGTCTGGTTGATAGTACTTACTCCTGAATGATGTCGATGAATTCTCCTATTTATACTACTAAAGAGTGATGGAGTAATGGTTTGGAATTTCTAATTTATAATAATTTCTTCTGTTGTTTCACCTTATTGATTTATTTAATGTTTCCTCAACATATTCATTGGCACCAGTGAAATCATAACCGTTCAATAGAGAATGTGTGATATTGTGTTAGCTATCCATATTGAATAAGAAGACTAGAAGTTATCACAGCCACATAATTATTATTAAAATTAATAGTAGGTTTCTCGTAAATATTTATTGTTTTCAGCTCTCTTTTTGAATCTGACGTCGTTTGATCAAATTATTATTATTATTATTATTATGGTTGTGACGTTTCCAGTAACATGTAAATATGATTTAACGGAATAAAGGCATTCTTATTGTTATAAACCGCCCACTATGGGCGTGGCTTGTTTTGGCCAATAGCAGGCGTTCACTTTGATTGGTCATCTAACTACTAATCGTGTTGCTCGCTATACAAACTATAAATAAACTATATATATATTCTTTTGCTTTTTACTTTAATTTCAGTTTAGCAGAGATTGATTGTGAAGTACAAGCAAAACCGGTATTGTGGTTGATACAACATTTAGTCTTTTTATTCGATATGAAAATATAACAAATTGATTCTGAATGAGTGATGATTGTATTATGAAACCTATTCTCAGGAATCTTGGAAATATAAACCAGAATTACTATCATACAATGCAATTAATTCCCAAGTATTCAATAAACTCTTTCAACAGTGATACAATATGAAAAGCAGCAATATCATTCCAGTAGCTTACATCCCTACAATAGACATAGATAAAGAGGAAGAAGGCTGACTTATTTCCTCTATTGTTGAACATTGATCAGGATTATCTCTGTCAATCTGAACATTCGGAACTGGATGAGAAGAAGAAATTAATAGAGCACGAAAGCCCGCTCTGAATCGAATATAAGAGAGAGATGGAAGAATATAGCTGGAAAGCATCCCGGAGGAAGGCTAGAAATTAATTGAACGAATCTTGAGGGATTTAGGGGTGGAAGTAACCAATAGAAGGACTGAAATTGCTGGTGGAGTTCTTTCTCGAGTTTGGTCAGAGAAGATAATTAAAGATAGACTGCTTATATACAGAGTATCAAAAGATGTGATGTGTGACTTTGAATAATTCAATTATTGTTGTAATGAGAAAAATACAGTTTCTAGAGTAATACAACTAGTATTAGAAACTATAATACGCATTAACCTGAACTGGGACTGTTTCCAACATTAACCTGAATAGGAAAAGGAACAGTTTGGGCTTAAGCCTATTTTACTCTCCTTTGTAAATGATTGATTGATGTTCTAAAATTAAAAACTGTATACGCTGCGTAAATTTTTATAAGTTCTCAATAAGTATAGATAGAGTGATTGTAGAGAGTAGAGTGTAGATTGTAAAGTGTTGGAATGTTGAGTTTAGAGTTAATAGTATTAAAGAATAGAGTGTAAGAGAGTGGAGTGTGGAATTTAGAGTTCAAAATAATGTAGTAGCCTATTGTTGGTACATTGTATTTTTTTAGTTTAATGTGTATGCAAGCATATGAATATAACAAATTATTATCATCTAATCTAATGATGAACGTATGTTTGCAGTACACAAATTATTGTTGCATTGACTTCTTTGAATAGTGGTTATTTTTATCGAAGGCATGAACGAATTTTCTGAATTCACATTATTCCTCTCATATATGGATGATTTGTTGCTACAAGTACTCTACATCTCTACGTTTGTTGAATTCAATTGAATTAGAATGGCTTGTTGAATGAATGTGATGGCCCCACTGAAAAAATCTCTGGAGGGTCAAAATTCTATGCTAATAATAGAATCTCTCTCTACCTCGATTTATTTTTATTGCTTGTAAATTGCGAGTGAACACATCCTAAGTTTGATTAGCTGTACAGGACAACGTGATCCAACAACGTCCTTCTAATCTAGGTTTCTACCTAATTGGCACAAAAAATTTGTTTAGCAAAGCTATTCGCGTTCATGTGGAAATGAAAACTAGATTAATGTTCAGATTTATCGACGAAGCGACATGGAGAAGTGAGATACGTGTTTTAGTGCATGTAAGTTGGTTTGTGCTGCAGTTTGATATTGATTTTCCCTGATATTATACCATTTTCGATTCTCTCATTTAACTCTGTGAAGGAATGACACGCTAACTGGGTCATCTATGTTTTTTTTTTGCAAAACCAGTTAATATGCATATAACTCAATAATGCTTTTTTGCAATCCCCTTTTGAATTTGGTGAGAAATATAGAATTTGTTACATGGTTGAAAAGTAGTTTCGACTTGTTTGCTAGGAAAAATTGGAATGATTTGACAATAAATAGTTTTCAAATCAAATTTTAAGAAATTCATAAATAATAATTATTTGATGGTTTGAAACCCACTTGAAGCTTAATCCATTAATTTCTCATAGTCATTTCTCCCATTACCCACCCACAAGCGTAGAGCTTATAAGTGTTCCACCCTTGGCTAAAAATTTTACTATTGGAGAATCAGACTATCTAAAATGATCCCAACTCCATTCTCATTAAAGGTTTTCAGGAAGAATATTTTGCCAATAATTCTGCTCTTGTAATGTTTTTATTGCAATGATAGTCATGAACTAAAAATTTAAAAAAAATATTCACTGATGTTTGGATAGAAAAAATTTTCTACACATTTGGTGAAGCTGTTTCCATCACAGTTGAGGAATTTGGTCGAGCTTTTCTATTGAGATAGAATTGGAAAATATTGCTGGCAAGGCTACAAACAACTTGAAGAAGGAATACAAATGACACTGTGGCACCAACAACCTTCCCAACCAGGGAACATGACCAATAACTTTGGATTGTTTGCTTTCATATTGGTTACTACTTCATTGTTTCCCCTTTTCTATGACTCACTTTCTCACTTAAAATCTAAGAGATAGCGAATCTCATCCATGCTTTTCTGTTAGCTTGTCCTATTAAACAGAATAAAAAGTAGAGATTACATCAAAAATTTTGATTCTACAATTAAAGAAAAAGCTCATCAATTGAATTAGTTCAGTTTCCTCATCTTCATAACTTGAATAAGTAGTCTATAGTTTACTCACGATCATAAGTTGAATTTTAAAAGTATTTGACCATGACCTGTATTGTATCTTACTGTTTTGGGATAAAATGAGAACAATGAATTCGGTTTTTATATAAATTTATTCAGTTAAGAGTTTCATCAATGCAGAAGCTTAGAAGAAAGACTTGATAGCCTGGAAGACACCGGTGTTCTGGTTGTCATTCTCAATCTGGTTCTGGCTGGTGATCTGGAACTGGTTGTTGTTGTTCTGGTTCTGGAACTGGTTGTTGTTGTTCTGGTTCTGGAACTGGTTGTTGTTGTTGTTCTGGTTCTGGAACTGGTTGTTGTTGTTCTGGTTCTGGAACTGGTTGTTGTTGTTGGTGTTCTGGAACTGGTTGTTGTTGTTGGTGTTCTGGTACTGGTTGTTGTTGTTCATGTTCTGGTACTGGTTGTTGTTGTTGTTGTTCTGGTACTGGAACTGGTTGTTGTTGTTCTGGTACTGGAATTGGTTGTTGTTGTTGTTGTTGTTCTGGTTCTGGTTGTTGAACTGGTTCTTGTTGGTGAACTGGTTCTGGTAGTTGAACTGGTTCTGGTTGTTGTACTGGTTCTGGTTGTTGTTGTTGTTGATCTGGTTCTGGCTGAAGATCTGATTCTGGTTCTGGTTCTGGATCTGGTTCTGGTTCTGGATCTGGTTCTGGTTCTGGATCTGATTCTGGATCTGGTTCTGGGTCTGGATCTGGTTCACCTGGTTCTGGTTGTTGTTGACCTGGTTCTGGTTCTCAGTCTGGATCTGGACCTGGTTCTCAGTCTGGATCTGGTTCTGGTTGTTAACCTGGTTCTGGTTGTTGTTGACCTGGTTCTGGTTCTCAGTCTGAATCTGGATCTGGTTCTCAGTCTGGATCTGGTTCTGGTTGTTAACCTGGTTCTGGTTGTTAACCTGGTTTTGGCTCTGGTTGACCTGGTTCTGGTTGTCCTGGATCTGGTTCACCTGGTTCTGGTTCTGGATCTGGTTCACCTGGTTCTGGTAGATCTGGTTCTGGTTCTGGATCTGGTTCTGGTTCTGGATCTGGTTCTGGACCTGGTTGACTTGGTTCTGGTTGATCTGGTTCTGGACCTGGTTGACCTGGTTCTGGTTGATCTGGTTCTGGACCTGGTTGACCTGGTTCTGGTTGATCTGGTTCTGGACCTGGTTGACCTGGTTCTGGTTGATCTGGTTCTGGTTCTGGATCTGGTTCACCTGGTTCTGGTTCTGGTTGTTCTTGGTCTGGTTCTGGTTGTTAACATTCTGGCCTGAAATGAACAGGAATTGTTTTAGTCATTGTATTTGCCAATAATCCTATACAATTTTCTGAATCAAATTAATTATCTTAAAACACATTTGGTAAATATGTTAATGTGCCATTTTATCATCATGATATTAAAGTAGTTCTTGAAAAACAAATATAACTTCTGTAGGATGTATTGAAAAAATCTCAATGTATCTGAGTTTAAAATGATAATAATTTAGATTTTATTTGCATCTACAAATTGTTGTTTCACAGAGTATAGAGTACATTTGTCACAAAAGTGTCATAGCATACTTGGAATTGAAGGACTATGCATCATTTGATTGAATTCATATAGATAACATTGATTCTACCCTTTTCAGAATTTTGATGAGAAATGTTATTTTTTTCAATTTAGCAGCTCTGATGGGATATTTCAATTCAACTAGCTCTCTCAGGTGAATAAAAACAGCACTTATTCCATTGAAGTCATATTGTGGAGTAGAATTAAAGCTGAAAAGAGTGATGTTAATAGGCCTACCAGGAAAGTAATATAATCAATCAATCAATTATTTACAAAGGAGAGTACAACAGGCTCAATTAATATTTATTGAGAATTAATAAGATGACTGTCAATGACATCAATGTTTGTAGGTAACTCAAAAGAGAATAGTTTGAAGAAATTGAATTGGATCCCTCAATAATCTTTAAAAATTCCAATATTGAATCCCCTTATATGTTTACTTTCTATCATGTTCTCAAAACTCCACAACTAATGATAGTCTAGAGAAGCCAATCAATTATTGATTTGCTAAAATATGCTACATTAATGTCTATATTTCTCAGAAAAATGATATATTTTGTGAATCATGTCATTCCCTTCAAATTTTTCACACCCTTCTGTACCCCCTTCTCACCTTCAAGGGGAGCCCTTACATGTACCAGGGTCCCAGATATGGAATAAAAGTCCAGTCCTACTTAAATAACCTCTTCCTATTCAGGAGTTAGATAAAAATTAGTGAGAAGCCTAAACCATATTTTTGTTTGATATTTTTTTAGGATCTTTAGATGAGGGGATTTCCTGATTATAATTATTAACAAATCAATAATCATCAATCCACCCCCCCCCCAAATCCACATACAATAAATAAGATAGCACTGCCTTACTCTATTCTATATTCTATAATCTAATTCAAATAGATTCTAGTCGACATTCATTATTAGGAATCTTATTACTTGTTCATAATTACAAATAGATTAATTCATTTTATCAGGATCTTACATACTCAATTTTCTAAACCAATTTCCCTTAGCCTTCTGTCCATCTTCAAAGAATTCAATGATACTCCTCTCATTGCCCACGCACAAGCCTGGAGCTCATGTGGGTATCACCCTCAAAAAAATATAAAAAAATATCCAATGAGCACCCCTACTCTCAGTGGTTAGGTAGGGTAATTTCATCTCTGACTGTGTTTAACTATAATTTTGAATGTTAGAGTCAAGAATAAACTACAAAACAGTTTTCCACTTATAATTTTACTGCTGTCATTCCCAATAGAATTGATTCCTTAGAACATAATATGAAATTGCTTTCTCGCTTTCTCTATACTGTATGTCATTCAATTGATATTTGAAAATTACCATTTTGAAGCTATGACAATAATATTATCTGAAGTCGTGTTTTACACTGAACATAAACATGTCTGATCAATGCAGATTAATTGCTATGGATTCATTTTATTGAAATATGTTAGTAATCAACTGCATACAAAGGGCCCTGAAAAGCTAAAGTGCAAGAGGCTCCCAGTCATGTAAATCTGCCAACCAGTCAACATGAACATGCTCTTCAATTCAGTGCTATTGCACTATTATTATTATCATCATATTATTTGGAAACCACTTTCACTGCTTTCATGAATTATCTTATGATATTCATACAATATAATAAATACTATAGCAATGTATAAATTCATCCATGCAAATGAGTGCAAGAGAGCATAATTGCTTTTGTCTATTCATTATTGGAATACATTCTCCTTGTGATTGAATAAATGGAAAATTAATTTCTCAAATTATTAAACATCTCAAGATAAGTACTTCTTAAAAGACTGAGTCCTGGTTTTGATCGAATTGATTTTCATTTTCTGACAATAAATACTTATTAAATGATAATAGAAATTTTTACTCACCATTCTGGTTGTTCTGGCTCTGGTACTGGTTGTTCTGGTTGTTGTACTGGTTGTTGTACTGCTGGTTCTGGTACTGATTGACCTGGTTCTGGTTGTTGTTGTTCTGGTTCTGGTACTGGTTGGTGAACTGGTTGTTGTTGTTGTTGTTCTGGTTCTGGTACTGGTTGGTGAACTGGTTGTTGTTGTTCTGGTTCTGGTACTGGTTGGTGAACTGGTTGTTGTTGTTCTGGTTCTGGTTGTTCTGGTTGTTGTTGTTCTGGTTCTGGTACTGGTTGGTGAACTGGTTGTTGTTGTTGTTGTTCTGGTTCTGGTACTGGTTGGTGAACTGGTTGTTGTTGTTCTGGCTCTGGTACTGGTTGGTGAACTGGTTGTTGTTGTTCTGGTTCTGGTACTGGTTGTTGTTGTTGAACTGGTTCTGGTTGGTGAACTGGTTCTGGTTGTTGAACTGGTTCTGGTTGTTGTTGTTGTTCTGGTTCTGGTTGTTCATGTTGTTGTTGTACTGGTTGTTGTAGCACATGTTGTTGTATGGGTTGTAGTTGTTCTGGTTGTTGTTCTGGTTATTGTATGGGTTGTAGTTGTTGTTCTGGTTGTTGAATGGGTTGTAGTTGTTGTTCTGGTTGTTGAATGGGTTGTAGTTGTTGTTCCTGTTGTAGAATGGGTTGTAGTAGTAAGTCACTCCATTCTTCTGGATGTTGCCAACGTTGTTGTTGTTGTTGAAGTTGTGCGGGATGACCGCAGCGGCGGAGAAGCCGACGAGAGCCAAGAAGACCAGAGAGCACTGCATGATGACTGTGTGAGTTCTTCGAAAAGGACAATTAGCCGTTCGCTTACAGCGCCTTTTATACTCTCTCATTATCTCACACTCTGCTAGAAAGGTCACGGGGTCCTCATATCAAGTCTTTGACAATACTCTTTTTGGTTTTTTTTGTGTGCTGTCTACTCTTCTTTCAAAATTTCTATTCTCTGTGGAACTTTCCGTAATGCATACTGAATAATATGGAGTTCTCAAAGTGGGTTGCATTTTCATTAGGAACATGCATTTTTATTGTATTATTTCTCAGGAACTTCCCTAATGCTTATTGCAAGAATATTGAATTTGCAGTATGGGTTGTATTATAATTATTATTATGCACATGGCTTTTCTGGTGAAGAGACCCTCGTGGGTGTTCCACCCGCCGAATAAGCTCCCCAATGTTCCCTAATGATTTGAGAAATATAGTGAATGGGTTGCATTACCTGGTTATGTTATTACCGGTCAGGATAATGACTGATTTCATTGATTCAAATTCATCCAGCTATATTCTTTCCTGTTTTTATTGGAACATTCATCTGTTCGATTTCATTGTTTTATTTGCAAAATAATGATACAACTCTCTTGAAATCACATTGTTGAGTAGAAATATAAGGTTTTTCCACAGCTCCAAATTATTATTTTTCAGCAAATTTTGATTTCATCATAAAAATGATACTTTTTTGATGATCACTTCATCAAAGAAATATTTAATGATTCTTAATTTCCTCATTGTGTTCAGTGTTGAGCTTCATACAATTAAAGGAGTTTGTTTCGGAAGAGATAATACTGTTGTAAGAGTTTTTCTCATGACCATACTTTGGCTCGTCGACTAAATTTTAGTTTACTTTATAGTAGGATTCATAATTTTCTGAGCGTTGAAGTATTTAATCGATTATTCTTCTTTTCTTGATAAAAGTTCCCAAGTAGTTTGCAAGTTTTCATGTATAATAGAACATTTCATCTCAAATAGTTTTAAAATCATTATCATTTCAAAAATGATAACTTTTGTATACTATATACAATATATCTACAGGTACATTTTCTGCAGGGTGGAAGGCTTATAAATAACACTGAATAGTATTCTCGCGAAAACCGTTACAGCTAAGGGAAAGGAGTGGATATATTGGTAAAGTCTTTAAGTTTTATCTCCAAACTTTAATTTATTTAATATAGCCATTGTTTCTACAAGATTATGGAGAAATTTGAAGAGAGATTAGCCTAAACTTTCTATGACATTCTAAATCTTGAGAATTTCATCTGGCCAGTGCGCAAATATTCTTGAATAATAATATAACTAAAAGAACAATTCTTGTTGCAGAAAAATACTCTTAAAGAACAGTTCGGCAACTATTCCTGAATAATTAAAAGCTTATCTTTGGTCAGTGCGGCATTGCAATTTTTCTCTAGTTTTCAACATGCTATCAAAAACTAAATTCTCGCTCAAACCAAAATTGTATAATTATAAGTTAAGTTATTATTATTATTATTTATGTTGCAGTATTAAAATTCCTCTTTCGTTTTTAATATACTATCGAAAAGTAAATTCTTTCCCAAACCAAAATTAGATAACTATAATTTGAGTAGATCCTCAACATGCCAAAACATTTTCACACTGAATTCCTTGATCAGTTCCACATAACTTACAAGCAGATAACGTGTTTTGAAATTCTTAAAATAGAGTATTAAGAGACTTCCACTCGATAAAAGCCTGTTAAATTATAAAGAATGAAACCTAACTTTGGGATTTCGTGCAATACAAGTTTAAAATTTCTCCACAACAATGAAAACGTAATTAATTCTCCACATCGTGGCATTATCATATCATTATCGAATTCTGTGATATTCATTAATTTATCGTGAGAAGTCACAACGCCACATAATACATCGACTTACGGTGATTCATTCTGGATTACTAAAAGTATCTATTTCTTAGATTGAGGTTTGAGAAACTAGAATTTATTCTCTAAAAATAACTGAATTGTATATTTATTCGACGACTCACTTTTTAAATTATTGTTTCCAAAAACTTTAGAACAAAATAATTTATAACAATTCATGATGAGAAGCAGTTTATGAGAGATTATTATCGAAAAACCAATCCCATATAAGTGTAATAATCCAAGTACTAGGCCGGTAGGCCCATTCAATAAGTGGATTCATCAAGGTTTCACGTGAGACAGCAAATTATTGATTAGCCAAAACTTAAAAATAGTTCAATAAGAAATAATTATTGCTAATTAATTCACTTCTAGTACACACTTGTAAATTTCTAAAGAATAATTTAATGCTACCACACATGATTATTGAATTGTAAATTATTATAATCATCAATTGAATAGTAAATCTAGAGAGTCTCTAGAAGCATGTCTTTTGAAATCTTCCTCATAAAGAGGTCAAATAAGGTAACGTTTCCTCAAATTTAGATAAGGGTGATTCATTAAAGTTATAAATTACAATAGAATGTGAGCAACATTATCCAAATCCTATGTACGAATGGAAGACCCATAAAACATACTATGAAACCTGCCTTCTACTCTAAATAATATACTTGAATCGGAATTCTATCCAACTTAAAAATAATGATTACAAATGAATCAATAAGCTTGAGCTGTACTATATCATGTCAAAAGTATGTGGGATTATCCAGGCGAAATTTCCACATGATTTGTTTTAATACTCGTAATATTCCATAGTATTTTGTATTTATTAATATTTTTCAACTTATTGATCAGGCTTAATACCCATATTTTATTGATTTGACTATAATGACAGCTAGTCTAGGTTACAACAGAATTTTCTCCAGCAGCTTATTTTTTATTTAAATGTAATAGATTACTTCAAAATTGTCGCTGCTGAGAAAATTTTCACATTATTTCCATGGTGCTCTTAGTATGACGGGCTCAGCTTAAAAAATGGACATGACGAGTTCACATTTACATACAACTCTACATGACAAGCTAAGTAATCAATTTCCAAGCTATCAAGTGTTAAGTGCACTTTAAATGAACTTTGGGGTACCAAAATACATTATGAACTACAATGTTGAGAACAGAAAGATCAATATTGCACTCTTATCAAATTATGATCTACATGATGTAGCCTAATTAAAAAGGAGTTTGCATTTAGGTTTGCTTCGACTAGATTTTACACATTATATCATTGCACAAACGTAATGAAATAGCATTCCACCATATTATTTAGAATTCAATTTTAATTCAGAGTTCAAAAGTAATATTCCACATTTCAAATGAAGTTCTCGATACTTTTCCTTTTCAAAACTATTCACACCAATGGATTTTACGTGTAGATTTATTCAAGTTTTTAATCCATTTTCTCATTTTGAAATTTCCACAAACAAAGGATCTTAGGTATCGATCTTCCATGACCATGAATACATGAAAAAATTGTCAATTAACAAAAGAATTGAAACGTGAGCTGCATAAAAGTCATTGCCTCGAAATTACTGATAAGCTGTTTTTCAACGGGAGGAGAAAGCGTCAAGAGCATTGCGATTTGAAAGAGTCAATTTTTTCATCTATCAAAAAACTCAGAAGTTATCTATTATTATTTGTGTCTAGTGGTGATGATTGTCCTAGGTGTTATTTAGATAAAAATACACGAGTATTTGCTTATTAATGAAGAATATTATGCTGAATAAACTGATGAAAGGTCTTACAAGGCTATCCAACGTTAATGACCAACTCAAAAAAAATTATTTGTGAGAGTGGAATTGATTTGAGTAGAAAGATAGTAAGTTTTTTCGGTGCAAATAATTATATCATCGTATTATTAGAACTTTCTAGTAAATCGAAACAAAAAATAGATTAATTGGTATGTGAATGTGATAACATTGTCTAAATTGGTTGTACGTTTGACATTATCTGGCTGGTATTGGTCTTGAACTGAGTCTGGCAGACTGGCTTATCAAGCACATTGTGGTCGTAACCTAGAGTACTAACTAAATAAAATCAATTTTATTTTCTGTACGGTACATTGTAATATACACAGGTCGTGTAGGTCGTTAGCGTTTAGGTTACTTCATACATTGTCGGTGATTCTAATCTTACTTTAGAAAATAATATAATTGAATAATTTATATTCATGACTATGTTTGGATTGATTACACATGACTTAAATTTTGTATTTTTCTTTTATAAAAATACAATTTAATTATACAATTATAAATTAAATACAATATAATTTTTTAAGCTAAATATTCAAGAGTTGAAACAAAAACTCATTGACATATCTTAAAAATACAAATTATCTCAAAAGAACATCAATCCAACTCACTGATAACAATTACTAAAATTATTGACTAATTAACCTTTACGGCTTCATCTTACTATTTTAAATTTCTTCTTACTAATAAACCTACTACTATATCTTCGTGCGACAAACAATAAAGATTTGTTAAAGAGTACAAAATTTGTTTTTGAGCTTACAATGAAGATATAGGATGAATGACTTAAATGTATAGGATTTTTATAGGATGAAAAATTTGAACAATAAATATTTACAAATAAAGATATCCCCATATATTACTGAATTTGAATTTACACTGCTCGACTAAAAGTAGAATGATATTATTAGACTACTAATAAATAGCTAATGCATATTTTGGAAAAGAATACGAAAGCTTACTCGGATCTTTGATTCTATTTTTAGTAGGAGGAAGTAAACTAAAATATTCACGACCCTGAAAAGCGAGCAGTGATTTTGTCTTCAGAAATTTCGAATAACCGCCAACGGAAAGATACTGCAGTAACTTTCTCGCAATATTCAGCTACTTCCTCTTATTCTTCACTTCTTTCGCAATATTTGATTCTTCCACTGGAACTTTTTAATAATTCTCCACTGATGAACATGACGTGTTTTTTTTTTAATTAACTGTTTGTAAAACAATCTCTTGAAACTCTTTTTCTGATTAAAGCTAATAATAAAAATTTAATAATTATACAATAATATACATAATTATATTATAGTACAGTCATACAAAAATTGAATCTTTTCTACTAATATTGGGAAAACTTTCACCTTATAATGAGCTGAATAGAATAAATTTAGAGAAGTTCGTTACAATATCTAAACATCACTATTACAGAAAAAACCCAACTAGATCTCCAAATCTTGACTTCTATCTCAACTTTGTTGAAATAATTTTTGATCTTGATTAGAATATTATGTTCTCTCGCTTATCAACTCCAATAATTCACTTACATTCATAAAAATCCTTGTTATCCTAAGCCAGGTCAAATAAGTAGATAAGGACAGAAATTGAATTTTACCATGGAATACTTGTACTAACGAATTAACGACGTGTCTGATATAAGAAATTTGTAAAGTTACATATATACAGGGTGTTTCTAAAATAGACCAACAAACTTCGTGAGCGGATTTCTGACATTGAAAAGAAAAAAAAAGTTTCAGTAAACATGGGTCCTAAAATGTTTCCCCCACTAGTCGCCATTTTGTTTTTCATGTTTTATTTATTTTTATTCCTAATAGTTTCGACTAATTTTTTTTTGAAATTTGGCATGGCAAGTCCAAGATGAAGGTCTACTGTAAAATATTGAAGCAACCTTATCTGACAAAATATTCCAAAATGGCGGGCATTTGAGATTTTAAATTGAAATAACTCTAAAACTTGTTGTTGACCGCTATAATGCCATAATTAATAAAATTACAGTATATATTTAACTGTATAATTATTCCCATCACTGTTTTAATGAAGAACTGTCACAGACAATAAAAATATAGCATAAAATGTACAACTCTACGATAAAAATACAGTATAGAAAATACAATTCTACAATAAAAATTCAGTATAGTACATTCTATACTCTTCTACATTGTCAAATAGTATCAAATGAGACACAGTTCCGTAATTTAGTACATTAATTAATGAAAGTGAATGATTAGAGTTGATTGAGACTGTGGACCAATCAGCAATGTTCTAGGTGCAACGATTGCTCAGCACACCCCAATGCAATCTATTACAGTTTACAGTACTTGTTGAATGGCGAAAACACCATCATTGCCGTGTTGTCAACACTAGTCCAAAACTAGATCATTTATTTACCACTGTCCAACATCCATTCCGCCATATTGTCAACATGCTCATCGCTTTAACTGCACGACATGTCTAGGCACTAACGTCACATGCATGATCACACCCACACACGTACATCGGCAAAGTTATTGCCATCATAAACAGGATGGTCGAATTTTGCAGCTATATTTCCACTTCGTATGTGTCTGTGTAATATTTGTAGGTGTGATTGTGTGAGTGTGAATGTGTCTGTATGTAGTAGCCAACTTAGCGCTCCAAAATGAAACATGGAGCAGATCTGGTAGTGATCCAAATAGATGCGTGTTTTCTTAGCCGTCGCTCTTCCCCTTTTTTCTGAGCGTGCTAAGGACAGCTTCCAACCCATTTAACTTATTCCAAACAAAGTAAGTGTTTTCTTTTCCTCGCCGTGCTACTTCAGCGCTTATTTTCTCGCATGTTGAACATTTAGTTGGGCTGTTCTATCAGAATCAGAGCTTAGACTACTTGAATGTGTGTTTTATTCAAGTGAAATGCTTAGGTTCAGAGTTTGATTAACCTTTTTTGATCTTTTTAAAAATTTTTGGGCTAATTAGCTTGAAGTCAACACCAAAACTATAAATAATTAATGGTTCAATAAAATGTTTGATAAGTAGCAGGTTAAACTATTATGTGGTTGAATGAATATGATTAATGAATATCATAATCATGAATCTTCTTTTCCTTTAGCTTTTCCCTATTCGGGGTCGCTATTCCGTATCTTCCTCCTCCACACCATTCTCTCCCCGGCTTCTTCATCTGTCAGCTCCTTTTCCCTCATGTCCCCTGCAACACAGTCTCTCCATCTCCTCCTTGGTCTCCCCACTGGTCTACACCCCTCCACCTGCATTCTACTCACTCGCTTTCCAAAGTAGTCCTCTTCCCTCCTCACAACATGACCATACCACTGCAACCTTCTTTCCTGGACCTTCTTTGAACACTCCACCACCCCAGCCATCTCTCTTATCCTTTCATTTCTGATCCTGTCCCTTTTTGTCTTCCCAAGCATCCATCTCAGCATTCTCATCTCTGCCACATCCATCTTCTTCTCCTGCGATTTCTTGACTGCCCAAGTCTCACTGCCATAGATCAGTGCAGGTCTCACTACTGCCTTATATATTCTTCCCTTTGCTTTGCTATCCAGCTTCCGGTCACACAGCACGCCCGACATCCTTTTCCAGTTCATCCACCCCACTTGGATTCTGTGATCCAGCTCTCTGCTAAGGCCCCCATCCTCATTATAATCATGATCTATATCATAATCATGAATAAGATCATGATTATCAAAATTATCAATATAGTTACCATTAAACTAAAACTATCAAAATAAAAAATTGTTTTATAGAAATTATTATTATTATTAAATTATTATAGTTACTATTAATGTTAGTAACTTGAAGGAAAGTCATTTTGTGTAAGGACTCCCATACACTTACAGTTCTAACTGCATTCCGGACTCGTAGTTAGAACTGTGAACCATGAACTGTGGACTGTTGAAAAACATTCAAAACAGTTCAAACTGCAGCCCACTTCACTAACTAGCATTGCCGCCTGCAGTCCGATCGTTGAAATATCGACAGTTGACAGTCCGACGATCCGCCTGCCGGAATCCCCATTCACTCACAGTCATGCAGGCTGGGGCTTTAAACAGTCCCGGGCTGCAGTTAGAAATTGGATGGAAGACCTAAGAAATTGTTCAAAGTATAGGAAGACCTAAGAAATTGTTCAGAGTATAGGAAGACCTAACAAATTGTTCAAAATAGGAAGACTCCTTTTTCACATACTTCTTTTATTGTCCTTTATGACATGTGATGAGCTCACTCTTGAACCTCATACAGTAACAGATGTTCCCCATTTTGAACTTTGAGACACTCAGCAATCTTGTCACAGAGTGGATTTCTGTTCGAAGTTCAGTTTCCCGATGACATTCAAGAGCAAGGAAAACGGAAAAATGGAGGTCCAGAGAAAGAGAGAGAGTTAGAGAGAGAGTGTGAGAGAGAGAAAATGAGAGAGTGCGAAGATAGGGAGACAGAGTAAGATAGAGAGAAAGAGAGGGTGAGAGATTTGGAAAAGCGCTTCAAGCCAACTAATTTCAGTTCTCACTGCATGCATTATTAATTTGCAGCTCATCTTTAGCGCCAAGAACGAACAGCTATGGGATAGGGGTGGATGAAAAGAATTGGGTCTCTCATCCTCATTTTTCTCGCCTCTTCTTTCTTTCTCTGTCATTCTCGTTCCATTTTCAAGTAAACGCAACACAAGAACGTCAGAATAGCCGTTCGATAATAATCAACTGGTCCCGAGAAAGATAAAACACAATGAAAACGCGTCGGTCCACTCTCCAGTTGATAAGGAATTTGTAATTACGTTTCCATATTAATTTGGAACCGTTCAATTGAATTCCTCGACTTATTTAGCTGTAAACGAGTTTCATACCGATTCACGCAGAATTTCATTCTTCGTAACTGTTTGTAATGGCGACTCCCAACTGGGAAAAACTCACAAAATGAAAAATTACATCCGAAATTGAGTTGATCATTTGACAAGAGTATATTAGCTGAAACTTATTGGATTGTACTAGTAGTAAAAATTACATGATAATGGTATACTGTATACTAGCTGAATTGTTAGGATAACTGAGAACAAAGTCAAATTAGCTTGACTAGATTACTGTATTAGATACTGTACTAGATTACTGAAATTAGATTACTGTTTCTTAGCTATTTCAGCTAAAAACTAAAACAATTGTATTTTATTAATAGACCTTTTTGAGCTCACATATAGAACAAAAATCAACCTAAACAAGCTGAATTGGATGATACAGTACTATAATTCTGAAATAATTTAGTACACTCATTACTTGTCGTAATAAAGCCAAAGAAGAATAGAATTATAACTCAATGAATTCCATTTTGTTTTCTCTAATCTACAGTACAATATGTCTTTCACAATTCAACGGTGAGAAATTTAATCAGAATTTTTTTATTTAGAGCAAACTCTGAACTTAGGTTCAGAAAGTGTCATTAACAGTGTTATTGAGATTGGAATACAGAGATATTGGTAAAGCACGTAGCTAGAATGTTGAATGTTGAGGATAGAATAACGAAAAAGAAATAAGTACAATTGGAATGAGTGGAACTGAGTGTGAAAGAAAGAGTCAATGATGAGAAAATAAAAAACTGGAGAGAAATAAAAACGGAATGGTAGAATGAGTGGAATTGAGTGTGAACGAAAGATAGGAGAACTCATTCTCCGGAGATGTTTGCAGCATGTTCTAGGATTTTGTTCGGTAGAGGCGAGGATAAAAATGAGCGTCATAAACTTGCATGGCGGCTGAGCATATTCAGAAAGTTCAGCTTCACATTGCCTATTCAGTTGTTGTATTCAAATCGCATGTATGCAAAGTGTGGCATCTGTATTTTGCATTTACTTGCACACTGAAACTTTCCTCGTCTGGAATAAGCATGCTAAGGATAGTAGATTAATCTGGCTGTGACTTTGTGCAGACAGAAGTCGTTACAAAGTAGTTAGGAGTGAGTTGAGGCTTATTACTGTAGGTAAGGAAGGGATTTGAGGTATGAGGTGAATATTGGATTAGAGTTTTTAATTTATTTATGTAGATTACAAATAGGGGAAGCGATTGGCTTCGTGGTCTAATCGCAATATTGGATATTACGATAAGTATATTATCTTTGTATTAAAATTTAAGTATTTATAAAAATTTTGTACATAAATTTAAGTATGTATTCGATGAATAGTACAAAGCATCTTCTTCTTCTTTTTGTTGTTGTTGTTGTTGTAGTTGCATTTTTCCAACACAAACTGGCGATTATCATGGAAATGAGAGTCCTGCGAAGCAAATCAAAATAATTATTCAACGATGAGTAGCAAAATGATTATAATGGTTTAAGATTGTGATGTATCTGAATGAATCGATGGTGTTTGAACTTATATATGACCAATTCTGGAAAAGGATATCTTTTTCATCAACACTTTGTGTTGTGTTATCCATATGATTTTCAATTAATAACACCATGTGTAACTTTCAGGAGAGTGGGAGTTGATGAATGATCTAAAATGTCAAAATCACAGAGACAGTCAGTCAATATTATCTCCTACAATTTGAGACTATTTCCACATTCCTATAAATTTCTTAAAGGAATGTGGTTATAGTTAACTAGTTACAACTGCATAGCTAGCTTCCAACTTATTGTTATATATTTCTTCTTTCAATTCTCCGTGATTTTTTAACTAAATTGCTGACTGAATTCCTCTTCAAAACTAAATAAAGTACTTGTCTGTAATTCTCAATATCGAATATTAAAAAAAAAAAAATGTTGCCAACAATTTCTCTCGTCATACTCTTCCAAGAAATTGTGATACGCTTGTCAAGACTGAGAAAATGGCTGCCTTTGGAAACAAAATGGCGAAGCCTTCTAACACTATGATGAAGCTCTGTGATTGGACGAGACCTCCCACTCCCACTTTCAACACAGCTGTCCAATGGAAGTCGAGCATTAAAGACAGTACCTGCTCACTTGTTTACCTTTTCCTCCGATAGATAACGTTTGTGATACTATTTACATAGTAAAATAGGCTCATTTACATGTAAATTTTTACATTGAGGATAAGAAATTATTCTACTTAAGATTGAATCACTCAGGATTTCTATGTAGGAGTTATACTTTGAATTGTTTACAATCTATTCATTCATCAAGTGGGTGCGCGTATATTAATATTTTTTCCTACAGTTACCTCATAATGTGGCTGTTCCTGCACTGATTTCAGTACCTAAAGTGCTTTCTTAACGCTCTAGTGCGTAAAGAAAATTATAGCACTCCAGATTTGCAACCTAATATCTCAATTTCTTAAAATGTTTGCTGCTGATAAGGTTATCAAGCTCTTGAAATCATGTTGGCAACGCCGAACACGGCTGCGGATGTGTTCTGCGTAGCCACTGCCTCTGTGAGTTTCGTCTTGTACCGGTGCAGCAAAGTGCTACTTTACGCACTAGGTACATAATAGTTATTTATGTACCTAGTGCGTAAAGTAGCACTTTACTGCACCGAAAGAAACGATTACGCACGAGCCGCAGGCGAGTGCGGAATAGTTTCTTGAGTGCAGCAAAGATACTTTGTGCACGTGTAACATATTACATTTTTCCTACAGTTACCTTTTAAATGTGATCAAACTTCAAAATCCTAACCTAGCAAGAAGAGTCTAGCAACAAGATAACGAAAATTCTGATAAAAGTACTTCAATCCAATCAATACATTCATTAAAACACATTGAAACCACTAAATAATAGATAGCAATAGAGTATTGATGATACCTTAATGATTTAATTGAATTTTATCTTAAAATCCTGTTTTGTTCCTATCTCGCAATGGTTAAAATCCCCCAGGCTGTTCACTCTCTCTCACCTAGAGCGCGCTGATCAGGTCTATTAGCTACTCCTATTGAGGTTATGTTAGGTTATGATAGCGGAATCAATTAGAACGTCAGCAAAAACAAAAGAAAAACGAAATGAATAATTGAAAATCAAGATGGGAAAAAACAGAGAATAATTCAGAGAATATCCAAAAAATAAGAAAAGATAATACATCACAAAAATAATTGAAATAACAATACTAAAAATTGAAAGTGCAACTGAAATGCAGCGACGAAACTCACAGAGGCAGTGGCTAAGCAGAACACATCCGCAGCCGTGTTCGGCGTTGCCAACATGATTTCAAGAGCTTGATAACCTTATCAGCAGCAAACATTTTAAGAAATTGAGATATTAGGTTGCAAATCTGGAGTGCTATAATTTTCTTTACGCACTAGAGCGTTAAGAAAGCACTTTAGGTACTGAAATCAGTGCAGGAACAGCCACATTATGAGGTAACTGTAGGAAAATAACTATATTATTTTAGTTTCTCTACAGAACTGATTTTGATGACGAACTCGAAATCGGAATCTCAGACTGCTGTTATTTACTCTGTGAAGTAGTACAGTATTTTCAATACTTTTTATAATATTCATCTGTTCATTATGATTTCATCTCCTCTACAGATCGATTTCTAAATGCCAACACACCATCCTTCATGAACGAAATTTCAGACCGTTGATATTTACTTTGCAAAGTTGTACAGTATTTTCAATAACTGTGTTTTGTGGAGTTCTGTCAAAAGTTTCTTGGTTGAAATCGAAAGATAAATATAATGTGGGGAAATGTGATTTGATACTGTCTGCACTCGCCCGCTTTGATTGAATTTTCAGTGGACATTTTGCGTTCTCCTTTTGAGTGGGAAGTGGAGATCAAAAGGCCGGCCCCCTGATAGTTGGGGGAGAGGGGGTTACGGGGGGCCCCTGACACTGGGTCAGACACCCGGCTTTGTATCAAAGAACTCCCCCCAGCGCTGGCTCTGACATATTTTGACATAATGACTTTGTCAACGGTAATATTCTCACTGACCTTACCCGCCCTGCTGCTCTTGTAAAATGATGACCTCATTCCAGATTAGTCACTTTTGGCTTTGGTGGAAATTTCTCGTCATGCTGCGGCTAAGATTCGAGTAAGAGTGGTAGTTTCGAAATTTTGAGTTTGACCAAATGACCGATTTTTGTCACAATCATTCAAACTTATCAGAAACTTATCAAAATGTGTGTTTTCTGTTCCAATTCAAATTGTGATAAATTTTGTTCATAAACCTAATAGGCTACTTCTATATTTAGACACGAAAACAAACATTACTCTAACACAGCTTCATTATTTAATTTTAAAATAGTGATACTTAACTAGACCTATGCCCGGTTTTTCAGTCGTTCAATAAACTTATTAAATCAATAACTTTTTTGCATTTGAAAACACATGGTTATTGATTCAATAGTGCTATTGGATCTATGAACTGTCTATTGAGCGACTGAAAAACCGGGCACTATACTCTGATTAAAACTGCTTTAGGATTGAGACCCGCTAGCCCTTAATAGTGGACCGCTCTAGGCCGGTCCTAAGCAGTTCAAATCTAAGTATAGTTTGATCCATATCATTACAGACATTCTAGGTTTAATATCTATTTCAGGTTCAATCACACTATTACAAAACAAAGCAGTATATTACTGTACACATTTATACAAGTAGTTTTTGGGCAGAATTAGTTTTGGCTCGTGAAATCAAATCTCCCATACATAGGCGTAAATGAAAAAAATAAAGAAAAATCAATCAATCACATCCATATAGAACGTGTTGATGTAGCTGTAAGAAATTCCTGTTTCAATTCGGTTGTGAAGAGTGATCCATATAGTGAACATGTTACCAAAGACGATAGGAAACTATTCTAATTATTCTATTCTATTCGAAGTATTCTAATTGTCTTTGATGTTACTTTACATTCGGAACTGACTCCTGCCAAATTATTTGGATTGTACTATAAGTGATTTCTCAATAGGTACTGATTTTGAATAGTACTGATTGTACTGAGCTTTTATTGATTGGTAATGTTATTCAGAGTATTCAAAAGTTTAATTCTATGATTATCAAAAGAATGATGAAATTTTCCAAGAGTTTCATCATGCAGGCGAATACACCTAATTGAACTTTATTTGTCGCAAAAAAACTTATCTATTGTATTCAATATCAGCAAAGGCAATTTCATGTTAATAAGAAATGGAAATGAAATTGTCTTTGATATCGGCTTCTTCATTACATAACAGCAGAAACAATACCGAGAGCCAGAGATTGGAGAGTTTTAAAAAAAAGTGATTTTTTTCACTTTCTCTGTCGCAAAACTGTTTCGCCTTCCACTGTTTTGTTGGGTTATTTCAAATGAGCTGAATTGTCGGTTGTTTTTCCCGGTGCCCTATTTCATTGATTGCTACAATTAAGATGTCTTCTCAAAGGAAATGAAGGTAAAAAAAGAGTTGGGAAGAATTGACAAAAGGGGAAAGAAAAGTAAGAGTTGTATGGGAAAGTGAGAGAGAATTGAACTGAGATGATTACGTTGATAATGTGCTATTCAACCGACCGATGCCAGCCATTGTCTGTTCTTCTAAACCTTCTTTGCAAGGTTCTCTACAAAGATTTGCAATTAACCTTTAAAGGGCGAGGTGGGGCCCTTTGTACTGTTTCGAGCGGCATTATACCACTGAAAAAGTGTACAGGCGCCCTGCGAAAGTATCTTGCAAATCAATGCTCTTCATCTCAAGTTTTTAAGGTTGATTAAATTGGAAATGCAATTAAGATGGCAACAAAGATTGAATAACTCCTGATAAACTTTTGTTTCTCGAGGCGAAATGAAAAAAAATGTTGAATATTCAAACGCTTCCTTCATCTTCAGTCAAAACATTCTGATTCAACTGTATTCAATTGATATAGTGGACCCTTCCCGTTCAAAATCAAAATAAATTAAATAAATTCTTGAAAAGTCATTCAAGTAAATCAATTTTTTAAACTTTTCAAGAATACTTGACGCTAATCATTATGAGAAATTATCCATTTTCCATTCATGAAGAATGAAAAATATCACTTTATAAACTATAGCTGCCCCTATAGCTCATTTGCTTGATCTGAAACAAAATATTAGTTTTGTTAGGTTCAAATGTCACTGTTGTGGAGAATCAAAAACATCCATGGTTCTTGTTAATAGGAGCTTATATAATATGATTGAATAAACTGACAAGAATAAAAAAGGGATGAAAATAAGAGAAAATCAATACATGAATTTGTAAAATCGACTGCTAATACCAACCGGAAAAGATTCTGAAAAAAAGTCAACTCTGAAATTAAGATAAACTTCAGAGACTTAGAATCTTAGGAGCAAAAAAGCGTAAAAATTATTTTTGAATTGATTATACATACCGATTGCATAAAAGTAAATTATATTCAACCACCTCAAGATATCATCATCTTGAGAAGCTCAATAAATACTTCGTTGCAGTGGCTACGTTAGATGACGTCATTTTATAACCGTTAATTTCAATCGGCTTTTGTGCAACTGGACTTCTATTCAGTCTTATTCTTGATCAAGGTATCAGGTTATCAAGGTATTTCTTTCCAAACTTTATACCACTTCGATAAATATCTCTAATTAATCAAACCAAATCTCTAGGTATAATTACAGTTCGTTTCCGTTTCTAGGTCTGACCATTTATTAATTTTGCAGTCATGACCTAGTTGTTGAAGGATTCTCGGAGCTAGTCCTTAGCACGCACAAATTATTCTTTATTTGACTCATTCAATGGGCTTTATAATCAGTCTAATAAATAGACTGCGGTATAATTATCTCTTGAATTCTCTCTTGTTTGTAATCAAACCCAGGCTCGTGAGTTATCTAAGATTAGATTATGAGTAAAATGAGATGATGAGTCTAGACGTCTAAACAACAAGAACTCTACTGAATTCAGTCTGCAGTCTCCTAAACATGTTGTGACTAGGAACCATAACTCAGTGACGTAGTGGCTCATCCAAACTAGGTTAGTCTCCGTCGGTTAGTACCGAACTTGTCACTAAAACCCCCTGCCTTGCCATGCCACCGTGTCCATTACGTGTATTGCCATTAGTTTATATTGCCCGAGGTCTACATTGCAACGATTTTCGACAGTTTACTGCTAACGATTCAAGTTCGGAAACCTTTTGCTTCGACGAGTGCAAAGTTCCTAATGCCTTCCTTTATATTTGTTTGTTCTCGCAACAAACTTGTTTGAGTATTCGATTTAACTTTGCTCGGTAAGGAAAGAAAGTGGGAACGGGGACTTGCATTCATGCAACGATAGCAAGGAGCTACCCCAGGCTTTACTCTGGGGAACAATTCATCACAAATTCATTATTTCTGTCTTCAGCTACAGGTATTCCTATTCTATCTGATTACTCAACTTATTCTCAATCCAGTCATGTAATACTAAGAAGTGGTTTATTCCTATTGTTGTTTCATCCAACATTTTATATCATGACTATTTGCCTTACTACACGAGAGCAATCATAGCTTTTCATCTGTATCATCATAGCTTTCGAAAAGTCTTGCTTCACTCGTAAGGCTAGGCGTACAAGTCAAGACAAGATAGGACGAGATTAGTCACGTTTAGCCACAGTACTTCACGTAGTTGCTTATGAAGCAACACACACCGATTAGTCATTGCATCGGTGTGTGCTGCTTCATAAGGAGCTATGTGAATTACTGTGACTAAACGTGACTAATTTCGTCTTGTCTGGTCTTGACTAACCGGTGTACGCCTAGCCTTAAGTGTAGTGTGTGGAAATAGTCCAAGCCATATTAGAATGAATATTATTTCCTATTGTTTCTTAAGTGAACTATCCTCTATAAATCTTGGTGCATAGTCAGAATCATCGACTATTTAACCCATTGAAAGTAGATGGCTTCTCGTATTTGACAATTTAAAAGAAAGAGTCCTCTTCACAAGTAATCACACCTCTAAATCACACCTCTAAAGCTGAAAATCACATTCTCGACGCTCTTATTCATTTATAATGTAGGTTTATTTTGGTTGGTAAATGCCGAATCTCTTGTACATGATCTGTTCCACTATGCATACTCTCTCATGTATGATCTAATCGTAAGATCTTTAAAGCGAATTGAAAAGATCACTTCAATTAAGATCACAACATATTGACGTAAGTGGTGTTTTTGTAGCCTAGAGTGAGAAAACATTGCACACACCCACATCTATATAAACATTCTCAAATTGAAACATTATTGTCACTCTAAGGTTCTTCTTTCCTTTTTTTTATATTATTTTTCATCTCTTGCCTTTTCAACATAACTTCAGCTCGCTCTTTTATTATTTGTTGATGAAAGGTAACCCCGGTCGGTGATGAAAGGTACACCGGAGCAATAAGCAATAGGCAACTAGCAACATATGGATCATATGATTATTCACTCTATACAAACCAATAGTTCAATGCACACTGAAACAGCTGCTTTAGTCGTGCATTGGACTGTTTGGTTCTATAGTGTAGACGATCATATGATGAAAATGTTGCTTATTGCCTATTGCTTATTGCTCCGGTGTACGTGCTGCCTAACCCCGGTCGCACACCGGAGCAATAAGCAATAGGCAACAAGCAACATATGGATCATATGATTGTCTACTGTCTACTCTATACAAACCAATAGTTCAATGCACACCGAAACAGCTGCTTTAGGTGTGCATTGGATTATTTGTTTCTATAGAGTAGATGATCATATGATCCAAATGTTGCTTATTGCCTATTGCTTATTGCTCCGGTGTACGAGCTGCCTAACACTTTCTCATTTTCTCTCTCGCTCTCTTCCTGGATTCCCTTATCACAAATCCACTCAGACACCCAACTCCTTAGTGGTGGTCTCAATGCAATTTACACGTCCAATTGACCCAGTGAGCTACCCGCTAGCTTAACATTTTCTAATTTCGTGCCCAGCAGTCCTTCCTTCCTAACCGAGACAGAGCCTGCTTCCACTTGTGTTTAAGTTGGCTGGCAATCTTGATTCAGGAAGCGCTAAGCACTCGAGTGGCCACGACTCGAGCGACTCGACTCTGTGTCTACGTGTAAACAAACTTTGTCACGTACGTCACTACTTAGCTCAAGACTCGAGTTTTGGATCACTGACTCTACAATTGTCTTTGTCGCTCCCGTAAGAAGCGGATCCAATTGTCTTTGTCACTCCCGCAAGTAGCATATATACGACTTCACAAGTGTGGAGCCATATCTGTCGTCTGTCGCTAGATAGCATCACACGCTTCATTTGGCTCAGTCAGCTTGTGTCACCAGTACTTTATCTTAGACTTTGTGACGTGACTGTCGTCTCTGTTGATACACTCAAGGACGAAGTATTGTTGTATCCTCTTAGTTGATACACTCAAGGAGGTATTATTGTTGTATCACCTCTGTTGATATTTTCAAGGCCGGATAATAATTATTGTATCCTCTTGCTCGATTTACTCAAAGAGGAATTGTAGTTATATTAAATTTAAACTAAATTAAACCACCTAAATTCAATTTAGTTACAAATCAACCAGATATCAATTCAACCGATTTTCATTTCAAAACTTATTTTAATCTTCTCAATCCTATGAAATAGATTAAATGAAACTAATTTAAATAGATTAATAACCCTATAATTGTTATTTTAATTGAGGCGAAGTTACAACTGACATGTAATCTACATAGTCTTCTGTTACAGTAGGATATGCAGACATAAGAATCTGTACATCTCTAAATTATACAAAAGTTAGAGTTTTACTATACAGTGAAAACAAAGGTATATTTTAAGATATATATTTAAGGTAGGATATTTCAATCGTTTTTCAAGTTTAAAACAGAACAATCATCAGATGAGAGGGGAATAGGTGGAGTCTCATTAATAATAAACGATTTTCATGATTATTGTCCCCTTCAGTTCAGGGAATGTGATGGTTAAAATTTGATACCAACTACGTGTTCACTGTTCAACTATTGGAAAACAACTGGACAAATGCTAACATTTTAAGGTCGTGCCAACACGTGCTAGTAGCTGGGAACAATGGGTCACCTCTGAAAGGTCAAAGGCTGGGAATTTCATCTGTGCACAAGTGAGGAAGCGAGAACAAATGAGGCGAGAACGTTGGTGAGGCGAGATTATGGTGAGGTGAGGCACAACTTGGAGATAGAAGCTGAAAAAGTTCCCTCCATAGGAAACGACCCTTTTCTGGCATATGACTGGTGGCTCCACTGTAGATAGGTTGGGCTAGAACGGTGTCCAATCGGTTTATTGCCTCCGATTTTTTGAGAGAATTTAATTCAGAAGAAGTCGAGAGATGCAATCGCGTTGATGTGAAATCTGTCCATTTTCTATGAGGAATATGCTCATTTTTTAATGAGATATATTTTTATTTTTAATTGGGAATATGTTTGTTTTTTAATAATGATTTATCAATATTTTATTTTTATCAAATAAATGAATACTGAAATAAGCCTGATTAGGAAAGAGTACAATATTAGAAAATTTGAAGTTAGTGGCGAAGCGTGGTATACTTATTTGGTCATCGTCAAATATACCACGCTTCGCCACGATTTGAAGTATATATGGATTAATGTATGGATTTAAAAATTATATTAATAATCTTTTCTTGATCTCTTAATAAATGCGATTTCATTGATATTGTCGCTTTTCGGAAAACATTTCTAGTCGTAAAGTGGAAACCACTTCACTACAGTTTCAAAAATTACGAATGCCAGTCGGAAGTTTCAAGTAAAAACCAGTGGTACAGCTACAGTACTTTCTATCAAGTACCACAATACTTTCAAGTTATTGAAATTCCAGTTGATGATCGCTTATCATAGGAGTAGATAATTAATGTGTTTCAGTCTGTAAAATTGTTCACTATTGTAATATGTTGATGATATAACTACAAAAGATAAGGATAAGTTAGGGATGAAAATTTTACTTTGGAAAATCTTTACAATCATTATCATAATCATCATCGTTAATGAACTTTACGCTTTAGTGATTTCTTTTTTTTGGAGTATTCTTTGTTAGGAGACAACTTACTTAATCTGGAGGACGAGTAAACCCAAAAAAGCGTTGAACTGCATGAGATTGAATGACAAACTTTTCAAATGTGGGTGTATGGAAGAGAAAGTCTTTTTCTCTCAACAGAAACGTTTGTCAGTTATTTTATTTTTTGTTCGATCCACTTCACTGTTTGTCCTAACCTACTGCATCATATTTTTCTCGTTTTATTGCGAGTTTTTCCAGCCGTACTTTTCCCAGAGGTTTTATCGTACGAATAAAACTTTCAGCTTCACGTAGTATCCGTGGTGTGTGTAATAATTTGTGAATAAACTTGATTGATTGATCTTCCATTCGTGCTTCGGTCATTCAAAGCAACGCTCGTGATTAAATCACGTTTATTGTGTAGCTGTTACCACCTCTGGTTGGTTCATTAATGTTATGGAATTGATTTCCAGAACGCTAAATAGAGGAGTCGATATCAGTTATGACTCTCTAAATATGAACGCTGGATTGAAATTGGTTAATCAAGTTGAGTTTATCAATTTGCTGATTGGAAATGAGCGATTCGCACCAACTGCAAATACATTGCGTATGTTGATTGTCATAGAATCTACAGTATTCCCTACGCGTAAAAACCGGCTCTTGTACTAGCAATAGAAATGAATGGGTTATTGGAATGTAATTTACATCGATCAGAGATTTTAGTCTTTTGCCTTGACGGATTTAGTTAATAAAATTGATAAAATGTTATTTATATCGATCAGAGATTTCAGTCTTGCACCTTGACAGATTTAGTTAATTAAAATTGATGAATTTATCGGGAATGGTTAATCAAGTTTAATTTATCAATTTTATGATTGGAAGTGAGAGATTGGCTCCTCCATCTACAAACATATATACGTAATATGTTGAACGTACAGGACTGATATATTTAATATTCTCCATTGTTGTCAATACCCTGATTGTCTTGGAAATAGAAAGGAATGGGTTATGTTTCCTCGGAATGTATTCATCCTTATCAGATTAGATTACTTTATTCATGAACATAAAATGATATTTTTGTCCACATTCTAGATTACAATAGTTATGGAAAATTTGAGCATTCATTTTATGAATTTCACGTATTACAAACATGATAATAAATATTCTACAAGTATCATTATAAACAATATAAGTATTATTATGAAATGAGAAGATAATACGATTGCGATTTATCTACTTAAAATGGCGAAGTTTGACCAGAGATTTAAAGTAACGTAACCAGAGATTTAACTTGACGTCTTAGTTAATCAAATTTAGTCGATCATTTCACTGATTGCAAATATGCAGTTTTTTGTGCAGTAGTGAAGGTGATATTGTGGTAGTTATCCACACTCAAGATATTATAACGACAAATTTATTGAAAAAAAATTTGAAAATCTCAAGTCTTTTCATTCAAAATGTGCAATTGTTTGGTCCTATCCTATTGTTCTGATTCACCAGCGTTTTGTTGCAGAAAAGTGGATTAAAGTAAATTTTCGATCACTTATAATAATCAACATCGTTGATTGGCGATTAAGTTCAACTGACCTTTGTGCAACTGAGACTATGACTGATGAGATATTTCCGATTTATGAAAATACTTCTTGTGAGAAATTGTCCATGATTCCTTTGGGTGTTATTTACTCCGAGATTGTAGTCTTGGATCGTGGGTGGAGATGAAAAATATTGTTGGGAGAAGTTGAAAGGGGAATTGCACCCAGGTGGTTGCGATAGGGATGAACGATGCTGCCCCGCCGATCAATGGCGTAGTCCTACTCTGCCATCCATTTGAGAGCCAACCACACCTCTCCTGCATTGAATTGCTCGCAATATTCATCTCATGCCTACTGCCTATCTGAACTCACCTCCTCTCACATACATCTGGCCGTCAGTTGCACTTGTATTTTCGCATCATGTTTCCTCTCAGCTCGAAAACGGTCTTCTTCACTATTATTCATCGAATTATTGTTCAACAGCTTGGTGATGAGGTTCTGCTGATGTTTGTAGCTTCAAATTCGAACGAATTAACGTCTTGATGATTATAACTCGTGATTGATTATTATTGACTTGAAAGGGCCTTATCGCAATCGTACTCTTTCTCGTCTGTACGCACGTTATCTAACGAACAGAAGATCGTACACGTTTGAAATTTGGAACAAATAATATCTTCATAGATCAAGTAAGAACACTGATGCCCGGTTTCTAAGTTGTTCATTGAACTAGAAAGAAAGAAAGAAAGAAAGAAAGAAAAGAACTTTATTTACATGATAATATAGGAAACAAAAGTATTAATGTAGAAAAACAAATCAATATTTGGAAGTTATAAAGTTATCCATGATATAAGGGAATATAGTTCATTGAACTATTGAATCTATAATTTTTTTGGCATTTAAAAACACATGGTTATTGATTCAATACTGCTATTGGATCCATAAACTGTTTATTGTAAGATTGATGCCCGGTTTTTTAGTCGTTCGATAAACTTATTGAATCAATAACTTTTTTTGCATTTGAAAACACATGGTCATTGATTCAATACTGCTATTGGATCCATAAACTGTTTATTGAAAGACTGAGAAACCGGGCATGAGGGTTGAATTGAAAACAATTACAAGGAAAAATATAGTTATTTTAATCTGAAAATGTGCTATCGTGGAGATAGCCACAACCCAAACCCCGGTGTTGATTATAATAAAAACACACTTGTGACTTTACTTGGAGAATTGCATACATTGGATGAAGGTAGCTTGATCTCTTGTGTAGCTGTGTGTATTCATGCATACATTAAACTGCTTTTTTACTTACGTAAATGTCAATTTGAGACAATATTATGAGATTCTTTAGTCTAGGATCTTTTGATCTAATACGTTGATGTTCTCTCTGAAATTTATCTAGTTTGATTTTTTATAAATTCTAATTAATGTTGATCAATTAATAGTTTAATGGCCTTGAACCATAAACATAATTAACAACTAGGTTACTGTTGCTGAGTCAAATCCGATCAGATCCTCTTGATAGCTTACTCCTTATCTGTTCAGCTTATGCAACTTGCAGCACTTAGCTTTAACATTGTATTACTATAAGCCTATAGATCTATAGACTACATCTACTACATCTATATAGATGACTGTTCTTCATACTCAAAACCAAATGGAACCGTATCTACTGTAATCGCACTATATCTATATAAAAGAATATAGAAGGCTAATATATGTTTTGTATAATCTCATTATTAACTGCTTTCTTAATTTGGTTGAGATAAGTGATTATTGAGAAAGAATTTGGTAGAGAATGTTATTCGTGGAGTGTGCTTGTATTTGATCCAAGAAGAAGTATTTCAATTTCTTGGTTCATTAAGAGCTTTTAATGTGTATTTACTTATTTCTCCTGTTATTACATACACTATTTGCCGTACTATTTACATACCGTACAGGCACGTTCAGTTTATGGATAGCTTGTAGGTGTCGAAGATCGTTTATTGTGTTTACTGTGATGCGACTGAATCAAATAAGCGGGGTGGAAATAAACGTCCGTGATGGCACCTGAGAAATGAAAAGAACGATCTAAAAATACTTCTTACTTATCGTACAAAATAAAAATATTAGTAAGGGCCCAGAATAAGACCCTTACAAGCTTCTTTCTGTATTACAGAACTTTTAAACTTCCATGAAACATGGAAGTGTATGTTCTTTTAGTGTATGCCCCCAGGCGTTTTTCCTGCCATAAACCAGGTTCCAATATTCATAACAAGCGTTCAGGCGATAGGTGGGTGAAAATGAGCAAACTACAATAATGACGGTTGCAGAATATAATCAGTCATTCCATGATACGTTGCTGGAAATTCATGCGCTAATATCGCAATTTCCATCAACTAGATTGCAACAATAATTACCTCCACCGGCACCTAGATTTCAATTCTCATTCTCGAATTCATTTCGAGGCAGGAGCCTGCAGGGATGGGATATGGAAGGGAGTGAAGGAAAATGTATGGGAAGGAAATGTATGGGAAGGGAGTGAAGGAAAAGGTATGGAAAGAGAATGAAGGAAAATGGTGAGAGGCGGAGAGGTTGGAAGGAAGGAGAATGGCTAAGGAATGGAAGGGAAACAGTGATAACAGGTGGTGAATTTGGGCCCTGCAACAGGTGAGAGCCCTTACCCAGAGGGGAGTCGCGTTGAAGGGCCCATGAGTAACGGATACACGAACTGAGTCCGGGTCCGGGACTAGGTTTGTGGTGGAAGGATGGGGATTTGGCCGGGGATATTCATTGCCGCCGTCTCTTCCCCCGCTAATGAGAACGAATCCCCGCTTCACACCTACTCAGCTGCAACCGCTCTCCGACATGAGAAGACTAGACTGGATATCGGCTGATACGCACAGTAATCTCACCAGGATACACAAGACTACCGTTTCTATTCTTTGTTGATACAAATGAGAATAAGGGATGATGTTATTAAGTCACAGACAATACTAAATTAAGAAATGTGTCTGGTAATATTTAGTTGAGGAATTGAGCATTCATAAAGAATTATTTTTTGAAATTCGCAAGAGATAGAAGTCGTAAGAATGGGATTTTCTCAAACTCTCCCTAGTTCATTGGTAAGAGAAAACAATTCTATATAGATATCTCACTAGAAACTAGATATTTTGCAATACGTCCCTTCCCTTGCTTCTATTCCTATGTCCCCTTCTCCCCTTTATACTTGCTTTTTTTTTTGTTTTCCTCACGCGCAGTTTGTGTGTCTTGGATTGAGATCGAAACGTTCGAATTTTCTATTAACTTATGACCGATTGGAAGTCTGAATAGTGGAAAAAATTAGTCGAATTTTCTAATTGGTTGGTTTTTGAGTAAAAAATCTACTTATGAGTATTTTCTAATTAGTTGGTTTATTAGTAACAAATCTACTTCTGAGTAAGTTGCTTTCATTTCTTAATCTGATTTCCATTTCCACATGACAATTGAAAAACCATGATTTTATGTATCGTGATTATTTATTCGAAGATTTGAAGTCGACCAATATCATAATATCAATAACCTCTCTTTTTCTACTATCTGTTGGAAATTGTAGGCTCATTATTGAAATTATATTGTTGATCAAGTGATTGACTCAATGCAAGTGATCTATACATACACTATTATTCATACATTGAGCTTTGGAATGTCTGAATATTGTAAAAATATACGAATTTATCTTTGTGGCTTTGCTTTTTTATGATAATGGATACTTATTGCAAAATGACCACTTATATTCTAAAGCAATTGTAAACTTACAGAAATTCAGATTTTCTATGAAAACTTCTCTCAGAGTGCCTAATTTCTCAATGAATAACACGATGACCTAGAAGTGTTCATTCAATTTGGTGAATGGCATTAGATAAATAGAGATATTATTTTTTGACGTTGCTGATGACCGTAGAGTACGATGGCAAAGAAATAATATCTATCTATCTAAAGCCATCCGCCAAATTAAATGAATACTACTGTACGTTGTGTATTGTTTGTAATAATTATTTATTGGGAAATAAACATTTATTCATTTGAGTATCAACTATCGACCTCGATGAAGTTTCGGCTCAGTGCTGAGAATGAAGAATCGGAATTCATCATACAAAATAAAATTGTTGAAGGACTGATACAAATATTATTGTTCCTCGTATCTTGTGGAGTAGTCTGTCCTTATTCGAAGCACCCAAGCAGATTGCTAGAGCTAGCCGCCTGGCCTCAACACTAATCTACTTTTTGCTGCTTCATTAAAGATCTGTACAACACCCTCTTGCTGTGCTTTTCTGTTTTTTATCCAGAATAATTCTTTCCACTCGCAAAGTTTATACTCGGCTGGCTTGATACAATCTTTTGCTTCTAATTAGCTGATCCCATTTATTCTTTCTTCTTCCTCTCCTCTTCTTCTTCTCCTTCCGGCTTTTCGGCATTACTCCAGCAAAATTGAATTTTCCTGGCCGTATTCTCGTCGAGTTTAAATCTGTTAGCAGATTAAACTTTTACATTCATGATGAGTTGGAGTTTGTGAACTATTTAGACGCTCAAACAACGTGGTAAAGTGTGAGATATGAAACTTTTCCTGCGCTAGAATGCTTTTATGATTGCAGTTTTAAAACAAATTGAATATAAATTCTGGAATACAATGAGCAGTTTGCAGTTCATGGAAATATGAAAGCTCCATAATAATTATTAAAACTTTCTAGATCTCAAATTTCTCCAGTTTGATTTATTATTCAGCGGTACACTCAATTCGTAATCAACTATTTATTCAAGTTTTTCGGTTAGATCTAATGTCTGCTACATATATTACTGGTAGTTCATGGGTTGAAAGTTCAATAGTAGTTCAATTGCTACTTGTTAATAAATTTGGTGTGGTCCGTAGCCGAGGGCGATAAGCGCCTGTCTTATAATCCAAAGGTTCCAAGATCGAATACAGTTGCCGGAACTGATTTTGACAGTAACGGCCACTACCGTCTTTCGGAGGAGACGAAAAGCCGTCGGTCCCAACTGCCTAAAAACAGTCGTCATCTCTCATCATCACCCCTCTCATTACCCACGCACAAGCCTGGAGCTAATGTGGGCATCACCGCCATCACCCTCAAAAAAGGACCGTGATTATCTAACAGTAACATAAAACTAACAAGTAATAAAATATAAATAACAAAAATGTAATTGAGTTCATCAAGAATCTTGAGTAGGATCTTCCAACGATAATACATTTATAATATTATTTTTAATTTCTTAATGAGATTTATCGTCGGAATTGGATACATCAAACAACCATAAATCCGTCAACCCAACAGTTAGTTATTTTTCGTGTTGAACCGTTGAGAAATTTTCTGTTGGAAATCTATAACACAGATAAAGTTCTGTAACGGAATAGAGCCATGATGAACACTCATTTAATTGTGGAAAAACCCCTAGTCTTGAGAGGCTATCATCATTCCCAAAAGTGTTGAATCTTATCTAAGGTATCACGTACAATCTGTTCACACCAAGGTGACGGTTGGTTCTTGAGGCTTATCGATGATTATCCGTGAGGTGAGCCTTGCTATTTTTGGCCTGAAACAATCCCTCAACAGCAAAGGAACAGCCCGCTCCTCTGGGAGTGCGTCTTGCTCTTGCTCTTGTACTTGTTCTTGTTGTTGTTGTTGTTGTTGTTGTTGTTGTTGTTGTTCTTCTTCTTCTTCTTCTTCTTCTTCTTCTTCTTCTTCTTCTTCTTCTTCTTCTTCTTCTTCTTCTTCTTCTTCTTCTTCTTCTTCTTCTTCTTCTTCTTCTTCTTCTTCTTCTTCTTCTTCTTCTTCTTCTTCTTCTTCTTCTTCTTCTTCTTCTTCTTCTTCTTCTTCTCTTCTTCTTCTTCTTCTTCTTCTTCTTCTTCTTCTTCTTCTTCTTCTTCTTCTTCTTCTTCTTCTTCTTCTTCTTCTTCTTCTTCTTCCTTCTTCTTCTCTTCTCCTCCTCCTTCTTCTTCTCTTTTCTCTCCTTTTTCTGTTGGTACCTTTTTCTGGTAACTCATCTAGCGGTGAGTTCTTGAGCTAAGTGCAGTCACCATTTTGTTCCACCCAGTGTTAAAAAAAGGCGGTACTATCCCCCTACTACCGACCAATAACAACGCAGTATCCAATTACCAGTTGACCGGCAGCCATTTCAAGTTTGGAACCCTGTTGGTGCCACTATCTAGCGGTGAATCCTCGAACTAAATACAATCACCATTTAGCTCCACCCAGTGTTAAAAGTTGGCGTGACTATTCCCCTCCCGCGGACCAATCATAACGCAGTATTCCAATATCAGCTGACCGGCAGCCATTTCAAGTTTTGAACCCTGTTTGTGCCACTATCTAGCTGTAAATTCTTGAACTAAATACAGTTTACATTTAGCTCCGCCTAGTGTTGAAAGAAGACGTGACTATCTTTCTCCCACCAACCAATCACTTCTTCTTTAAATTATGATTTAAAAGTGATGTATTCGCAACTTGAGAATTTGAATAATTATTACGAAGATGTTACCCATTATTTTTGGAAGAATATTAGTTTAAGTTCAGATACTGACTTTGTAACAGATGATAGTAGTAAATTAAGAGAAGCAATCAACTATCTAACATTCATCAACCACACAAAAACTGTTATTGAAGAAAAACCTGAAATAATTATTATTGTGAACAATGAAAATGTCAAACGTAATAAAAGAGGTCTTATCAATGGCCTTGGATCTGTTTTGAAATTTGTCACTGGAAATTTAGACGCATATGATGTACAATAATATGATAAGTTGATCCTTGAATTGTATAATAACCAAGATTATCTAGATAATCAAGTTGCAAATCATTATTCAATTAGTAAAAACATTATTGTAGAATTTAAAAGACAATCAATATTGTAAATGAGAACTTTGAAGAAATGAAACAGAAATTGATATTAGTTAAGAATAAATATCGGGGTACCGAGCTCTGCTCGAGGGTAGGCCTACAAAGGAACAGGAATGGAAATTTTAAATTCAAAAAGGAATGAAATTAAACAATTTTTTAAAGTACAGCCATCAGTCTTATTCACTGAATCATCATTGCACTATAAAAAAATTAAACTCAGCTTTCGAAATATCAGAAGACATTTCAACAGCCGACATTTACAGACGTGTGATAGTCAATCTTTCATCTTCAGTAAATGAATTCTTTACTTGTTTTCACTACTCACCTTTCTCCCTTCTCCTCTTCTTCCTCATCCAGTTTTTCTCCTTCTTCTCCTTCTACTTTCCCCTCTCCTTTATTCCTGTTTCCTTTTTTTCCCCTCTTCTACATTTTCTCCCCCCTCTCCTATTTTTCTCGTCTCATATATTTCTTCTCTCTTTTCCTCCCACTGCTATTCTTCTTCAATTTCTTCTTCTTGCTATTATTTTACTCCTTCATCCCAACCCACCGTTTTCCATGTTCTTCGTAAATTCATAAATAAATTCAGTTTGCGACGCTCGTTAACTGTTTTCCCCATCTTATTCAACCAACTATGAACCCTGACATTTCCACCACCGCTGGCCGCCCCCGCCTCATCCCCCTGTCGTCTACATCGCTCAAATTCTCTTCTAAAGCCGAAAAGGTGAAGCGAGGAGCAAGCCTCTGCAACTTCAGACAAGCACTCTAGATAATCGTTATCCTCTAAATTTAATCTTCCCCTTAATATTTTCTTTCAACAAGTAATTGAGCTATGGATCAGAGTAGTTGTTTTGAAGTAATAAATACATGATCTTATATTAACAGAATCTTTAGCTTATATACAGAGTGTATATAATGTATACACCCTGTATACAGGGCTTATATGTACTGGCTTTCAATGTAAAGGCTCTTATGAAAAATTTTGTTACCTTGTGAGCACTCAGTATCCGATATGTGATTAGTTGAGAGTAAAGTGAGGTAAAAGTTGAAAAACACGAGAAGAAATATTTGGAAGAAAATTATGGGAAGTCTGAAGGATAGAAAGGCTCAAAAGTGAACGTGTGAAAGTTGAAGGGTGTTCTCTTGACAAACTTTTAGCGCGTCTCGTAAAGCACTTCAAACTTTGATCGTTCTGAGGCTTTTCCGTCTTATCAAACGCTTAAATCTTCGGAAAATATTGTCATCGGATATAATAAGTGAGATCCAAGATATACACGTATGGCAGAGTGAGAAGATTCAAGCTAGAATGGCGTATAAAGCCAATCTAAGATAGATAATAATAAGCAGAACCAGACATTGAAATTTATAAAATTTTACCTAACTTCAATAATGTTTCAAAATTTTCAAGTTATCTTTGACAAGATTGTTCGAAGCAGTTTACAAAAACGTAAGAGATGATTTCGATTCCTAAAAAATGGTTTTGAATTTTGAGTTGCTTTAAAATTGCATTATTGTTAAAAATTGTTTATATTTTTCAGGTGAGCTTACATAAGGAGAGCATGTCTTGGGCTGAAGGGTAAGAGTAAAACAAAGTATCTACCAATTCATTTCATCTGATTCTCAATTCGATTAAAGTCTACTCAGTTATTGATTGTTTGATCTAACACGGTCGCTAATAGAGAATTTGGCTGTTATAGCCTATCGGTTATTCAATAACATTTGAAGAATTCAATTATTATAATCTTACTAGGTTACTTCATTCAATTATGGAGAAGGTTCATGCAATCTCATTGCAATTATTAGAATCTCTTTTTCACAGAACACATTTTACAAGAGGAACCTGTCTTATCAGTGTTAAGCCAATCAAAATTTTAACTCTTCTATATTTAACGTTTACATAATAGACATAACAACCTAAGGCTACATTTCTTACTTATTTGTACTTTAACAAAGCAGTATAATCTTAAGCAACCAGAACGTTTAATAATAGTTTGCATTATAAAAAGCTATCAGAATATGTTATATTTATTCTATTTTACAATAGTGTGCATGAAGTTTCCTCTCTCTGATCTATGGAGTTTTGTTACCCAGGCTATGCAGCATCTCAATTACTCCAAGATGAACAAAGCAAAATACTTTTTCAAAATCAGGTTCCATCGACGTACTCCTAGCTTTTCCTCATCCCCATTAGGAGAAATTTTCTCGCGTTGATAGAGAAAACTCGCGTGTTACCGCGTTGGAAAGTCGATCGGACGATAGTGTGCGAACCAGTTAATGGGCTAGAACTGCAGCTGGAACGCTAATATATAGTACTATCATGTATTATTGGATGCTATATATGTATATTCTATGTAACTGGACAGTGTTGTAAGGAGCGAAGACTGATTGCTATTGGTCTAAAGAAAATGAAGTAGAGGGGTGAAATGGTGTGAGGGGGGAGGGGTTTGCTGAACGAGCCAACAAAACGCCTCTCTATTAAATTGATCCGATATTATTGTGAGTGAAGAAAGGCAACAGCCATTGTTGGTTTTGTCCTGTTCGTCTGGAGAGTAAGAAATTAAATGAATCGCTTTTTCCTTCTACTAAACGCTGCTTCTCTGCTCACTGAGACAGTTAGTTGAGATTGATGCAAATTTAAAAGACGGCTCAGAAAAGAACAAGTTCTGTAAGCCGGAATTATAAGATTTCTAGTAGTAATGGGGGAAGATTTATAAGATAGGATAGATTTATAATAGAATAGATTCAATAACAGGTAATATTCATTTATTAATACAAGTTAATTGACTAATCTTCCACAAATTAATGTTTTCCTATAGAAAAAATTCTTCAAGCCCTTTTTTCAATTTCACACAATTCTTGTCAAATGAAGACATCTTACTTTCTAGTGGAATATCAACAACTTTTGACAGTATCTCGCACTCATAAACTTATTACCTATTCCAATGAAAATTCGAGTTCACAAGTTAAGTAGATCTTCTCCAGATGAAGAAGTTGGCTGAGCATTCGAATGTCTCATTGATAGTAGTTGCTTAACAATCTCGAAGGAGATCATCCAACTGGTTGACATCATCAAATCAGATTAATGTACTGTTTCAGTAATGAATGAGTTGAACATTTTAATTTCCAAAAGAAGAAAATGTTTATTTTCCATCAGTATTTCTATTTTTTAAAGAAACTGTAACAATAGTTGAGATAGAAACAACAGAAAAAAATCATGTTGTTTTTTGAGTAGTACTTTGTCATACATATTATAAAAATGTGTACAAACTTGAAATATATATTCCTCGTAAATTTCGTTAAGTATGTCTGAGGCTAGGCGCACACCGGTTAGTCAAGACAAGACAAGACTAGATTAGTCATGTTTAGTCACAGTGATTCACACAGTTGTTGTGAAGCAACACACACCGATTAGTTAGTTATTGCATCAGTGTGTGATGCTTCATAAGCAGTTATGAAGTACTGTGACTAATCTCGTCTTGTCTTGTCTTAACTAACCGGTGTACAAACTTAATATCATTAAGTATGACTAAATGTCATTGGAACATGTTTTAAGAGACTTCAGATATAGGATTCCTAATATGAATCTTATAGATGCATAGGATTCCGATTTAGACTTGAAACATAAAATCGAAAGTCAGCCTTGATGGAGAGGCTCTTGTATTTGGTAGTTCTTCGAAAATGGTCGGTTAGTAAAGCTCCAACTGATTGATTTTCCTTAATCGGATACCGTATCGGAAAATGTGTGTGAAACTGTACAGAAGAACGAATATTGCAGCGAGATAGAGAAAGAGAGAGATAGTGTTTGGGTGAGTGTGTGTGTAAGTGAGAGAGTGAGTGCGAGAGGAATGAGCCCGGATAAATGCGATTGCATTCAAAGCCAGCGAGCTCGAGATTATCAATCTCCATCTGCAGATACGGATGAATTCAACATTTTTATTTCAAACTGCGAGATTTTTCAATATTATTCGTGAACACTCATATATGAAATTCTATTACACCTCACTGATACCTCGACTGTAATAGAATTCCGTATTTAATTAAGAAATATTATGGCGCAGTTGCGTCGTCTAAGAGTACCGGTATTGGGAGCTCAATAAGCCGGGTCACTGCTTTTTAGGTCAGTTATTTTCCGTTTGTTTTCCCTCCTATTTGTTGGGAAGCGTGCTCGAATTGAATTAGTCGACGGTGGAAAATCAATACCAATCGAGATTAGAGGATACGGGTCTTTCGAGAATTCTTGTTTGTTGATGGATTAGATTTAGCTCACGCTGGGGGTGATTGTTGTTTGGTATGGTAACAAATTGAGCTATTGGTTGTTTGGGGCATGTCTGGGGCATGGTTCATAAAAATGTAAAAATTCTGTTGAACAGGAGAATGAGATCAACACCAGTATATATATTTTTTGCCACAGTGTATCACACTATTCATGTCTTCTGTGTCTTTGCTTTTTTCTTGTTTTACAGGACATAATTTTTTTAAATTAATCTCTGATTTCCACAAACGAGCTCTTGCCAGGGATCTAGTAGAGAAGAGTTAAAATTTGGAGTCAAAAATTCAATTTAACAACCTGATTACAATACGATAAAATTGATCAATTTCCGTAATTATATCACAAAAAAATTAATTGAAAATTTCAAGTGTAATTTGGTGACTTTGTACAAGAAGCACAGATTTTGAAGAATTCTTCAATACTGAAACCACAAAATTCCAAATTAAAAAGGCCGGTGAGTTACTTGGCACAAGTTCTAAAAACCTAGACCAGAAGAAGAATCGGCAAAATTCTTTTCAGTCGTTGCCAAGAATTAGTAATTGGACCTGTGTAGAACATCGGTTGACCACAAACTCTTCTACTTTCTCTCTCAGTTGAACTTTCTCCCACACACTCTCTCCCTCCTCTTTCCTCATTCACTAGCACACATTCTCGGTTAGAACTCAGAGAAGTCTATTGGGCAGAGAATTGGTAGGATCAAGTGCAGTTCAAAAGAATGGACGCAGCCACAAAGGAGAAGAAAATAAGTCACTATTATCACAGCTGACACGTTTGTCTTTTGTTAAATAGGTGTGAAAATTCAACTCATTAGCACTCTTTTCTTTTTGCCCCACTTGAAGCTACTCTGTGTTTATTAATTAAGTTGTAAAAAGCTGCATGTCATCATAGGTTCTAATTATCTTTCCTCCTCAAAAGCATTCATTGGAGTTTAACATAGCCCGCGATTTATTGAGATCTAACTGGTTCAAGATAATTGAAAAAGGAAATCTAGTTTGATCTAGTTTATTTCTCCTTATTAAAGTAGGAAATCATGCATATTATATTCAATTCTGACCGAAGCACCTCAGACAACTATTTAAAATTTATCACCTCTTAAAACTTTTAATGTTCATTTGACGTAGTAAAGAGAATCATTTTAAGAGGTTCGCCTTCAAAGTCATCAGGTGACAATACTCAGTTTTACAGTGCTTAAGAGGTCAAGAAAGGTTGAGTTTTGGCCTTTAGCTGTGAAAATAAAATCCGAGCAGAAACATAACACTATAACCCTCCTTTATAGCTCCCAGACGAGCCATACATGTCATTCCCTAACTGGATAAACAATTTCGTGACCTATTTGGCATCTAGTGAACTTTCCATTTCAGGAAAAGGATTACAGTATTTTCAATTTCCGCGACAAAAGGTCGTCTAGAAATGGATTGCTAGGGTTTGTCGCTATAGAATACGTCGGGTTCCACTTTTTTACAATTCTATGATTTAGGTATACCTTTATTCATTTATTGATAATATAAATATACATATGTCCAAAACTGCTCCTAGTGAAATCTCTTTATAGTGAGTGTTGCTTCTGTGACACTGCTCCTTTTAGAACTACTTGCTTCTATGAAACCTTGTTCCTATGACACTGCCATCGTTTAAAAACAACACCTTGTCTCTGTGCAACTTACCCAGATTTCCTACCAATAATTGTTATCATTCAGGAGGAATCTTGGAGAAATGAACTATATACTATATAGTTTATCCTTATACTAAATACTATCCATTTCTTACTACAGTATTTCTATAATCTATTATCTATTTATTTAGTCATTCCAGTCATATTCAAATACATCAATGTAATCCCTTGGTATTTTTTCTAAATCATTCACAGAGAAGCAATAAAACATCAACTTTGCTTCTACTGACATAGTTTTACAACAGATCTGTATACTCTACGAAACTGATATTATGTCTGGTTACAAAAGATATTTCAAAACAAGCCTACTCTTGTTCCATGTTGTACAATAAATTGTTCCTGTACCAAGTTGACAACTCAATTTGAGGCTATCTTTTGAAGTAGCATACTTGTAACTTGAAGTTGAAATTTTGAGTTCAGCGTTGATACATGATATTTTGCTGTCAGGTCTGAGTAGACCTCATTTCCGTCCCAAGAGATTTTCGTCTTGTAACTTTCACATTAGTCAACAGTTCACAAGTTTGAAAGCTCTCAGAAAGCGCGGGAAACTTCTGTTATCAATGTGTTATGTGTCGTTTTAATTATGTGTGCAAAGTAGCACTGCAGTCTGACAAGGAACTTCTTAACAATCGCAAACTTACAGATTGATAATCAAACTTTAGCTGTTCTTCCTTTAGCTGCTCTTTAGCACGTTTTTCTTGTACAGTATTTGGTATGAATAAGTCGTTTTATTCTATGAGACGTTCTTTATTCTAAATAAAGATAGAATAGAATAGATTGCATTCTTATTAGGAGAATCAATAACTGAACATTAAATTATTGTATGAGATTATGTTTAAGCTTGTATCCACTTATACAGATCAATGTCTTGTACCCTATAGCAGTCGTTGAAAATGTTATTTTTTTTATTTTTTTTTTATCGTATGGCTTTTTATCGGTGGGGAGACCCTTACGGGTAGGTTCCACCTAAATGTTGTTGAGTTGTGGAGAAATAAAATTCTCGGTTTTTAGAGTGACTTTTCAATTATCTCTAACTGAAGTTGACGTTCTTTGATTAATGTTTTTAACGAGAGATGAGGATTGACCATATGATCAGATACACTTTTACAGATCTCGTTGTTTTGTACAGGTACAACAGTAGTTTAGTCTAAAGACTTTCTTTTCTACTACGTCTAACTTGAATTTAGAATTCTCGTTTCCTGATAAACGTGTAGCAAGATTGTTCCAATTAAGATCTCAATTTGCAGAAAACTATATAAGTTAATCTACTCAAAATCTTGTTTTCTACTTCAAATCTATTAAAATCCATCCTTTTTCTTGTCTATTCTCTGGTATTTATTTTCAATACGACTGACTGCAGCAGACCACTAGTGAATATTGTAATTTTTTTATTGAAACAATAAATTTTGATTGTATTTTCTCATCATATTTTTGTATAATCTAATATTTTTCATGCATAAGGCTCATGTTGTTTCTTTTATTCTGAATTCATTCTCATGTACTTGTTTATTATTTCAGTGTGCAAGGTTTTGTAAAAGTGTACTGTATTATTTTTGAATATTGAGAATAAACACCTAAACATCTAATGTTTTTGACTAACGTCGTACTAACATTTGCCCCTAACGTTTTTAGAGAGACTTTTCTTTCGCCTCTCATTAGTTAAACTAGTTAGATCTCGTTCGCAAACAAATTCTTTCGGAAAAAGATATACTTTCGTATTGGTTGTTAACGTCTGGTCAACAATTGAGTCTGTCACAAATGTGCAGCACACAAATGTGTGCTTTGGCAAACCTCTCGGCTCTCGACTGCTGTCATATTTGTGGCACTGAACCAAAACATTGAAACACAAGTTGTAAATAAGCTTGTCACTAGTATTGTCCACAAAATGTTTCCAGTTTGAGTGCGTCTAGTAATATTCTAATATTCACAACCCAGTTTTCAACTTCAAGTACGTTACTGAACCATAATACTGTATTCATAACTTATGTAATTTTATGGATCCCACAAAATTAGTAACTCCCATTCATCTGTGAATTTTAATGTGAGTTGTTATGAGTTTCCGGAAATATTTTATTCACCCCTTGCTCGTAAATTGTTCGCAATTAAATTTTGGATCGGTGATTTTATTTAAAACGTATTTTAAAAATCTTCTTTTCTCTTGAACTTTCTTTGTAACACTCAACACATTCAGTAAAACCACAATCCTTCTTGTTTTTTCTAGGCATATGATTATTATAAAGAACAAATGGAAATGTGATGAAGCTAGCGACACATAATTCAATTAAATTATAAATGATTTATCTATTAAATGATGAATAAAATATTATTCAAATAAATTATAAATTTATTTCATAAATTATGGATGAGACTTTATTTGACTTATGTGTACGCTGACTTAGAACGAATTGAACTAATTGGTTTTGGTGAGAAATTTGGATAATAAAATTTATTTTTATTATTTGGATAAGAGGACTGGTTTTGATAAGAGAATTTTGGATAGGGGTGATTGATCACAGTACATCCACAACATTGTATGCTAATCCAATCAGCTCTTATCACACTAATAATTATATTCTTATTCATGCGCTATTATAACTCTGGTATTTTTTAAATTAAAAACTCCTTTACTCCAATCAATTTCTGTTTTCAAAACTCCTTCCGAATCACAGTAATAATAGCAATTGTTTTACTAATTTTTTCTTCGAACGAATAAAACAAGATTCTCGATTCGAGCTATTGTCACACTATTATTGTCATATTTGATAAGCAATTTCAACTCTAATAATTTTTTAATTAAAATTCCTTTTTTCTAAAACTTCTTTTGGAATCACGCTAATAATAGCAACTGCTTCACGCCCACTTTTCTGATTTTCCTTCAAACGATTCTTATTCGATCTGACTAGGCCTGAAAGCTTCTTTGCGGCTTTAAGGCTGCCTTCAAGGCTTTCTAATATTAATGGCCAACTTTTCACTTTGTTGCGTGGGATGTTTTGAGGGAAAAGAATGGTTGGCGTTTTCTTTGTAGTCTGACGCTCAGAATTTCAGAAGCATTGTACGCATTTTTTGTGAGACTGCTGCTGGACTCCAGTTCCAGCTGAGGTCACTGAAATATTCATTCGACACGGAATGGAGAGTGCAAATTGAGATATACGGTTTTCGTTGCAACTGTACTATATGCTCAGTTCGGCATTTATACCGTACAGTTGCAACTTCTACTGTACAGTTGCAACTTCTAGTTCTGGATTTTCTAGTTTTTCTAGTTGTTTGTTCGAGTCCAGGAGAAGGAATCATTGTTAGAATATAATCAATAATACTGAAATTGAGATTTTGATAACCTATACTGTGAAATATTGAATTTGGATCTCTGTAGGGAGATATTTTGTTGCAGGAAACATCACAAATTACTATTTAATTTGTTTTATCATAGACTGATCTACAATTGCCTCCTTGAATCGATTTGAAATGTTGAGTTTTGACTTTTTATAAAAAAAAAACAATATTATTTAATCGAGTAAAAATTACATGTTTGATTGTGTTGGTATATCTACTTTTGCAGCACAATCCTTATCAAACCGTAGATACTGGTAAATAAGTGATTGTAAATTGTAAGTAGTTGGTATAATTGACATTTTATACTAACTACATTTTTTACATTTAATGAATTGACATTTTATACTGTTAGTATAATCACATTAAGGTTTACGTTCCCAGACTATTATTCTTGCAATTATGTATGTTTGTTTCTTATGCGTCTATAAACGTTGAAAAATACTATAAAATAATAAACTACAAAAATTCAGAATTAGGTTTCCTTTTCGGTTGCATTGTTATTCTTGAAATTATGTTTGTTCCTTTGAAAATGTATAATTCAGTTTATGAGCTCGAATACTACACTTATAACTTGGATCTCCTAAGATATTTCGTTGTGGGAATCATTTCAAAATATTATTTATTTTGTTTTATCATGAATTGATTTACAATTGCCTTCTTGAATCGATTTGAAATTTGGAGTACAAACCAATGGTAAACCTAAGGTAAATATACCTAGTTAGGCTAGTTTCAACCTAAGGTAAATGTACCTTTAAACTCAAATTCAAAGTTTATTTATTTATTTTGCACAACAGTTTACAATGAATATTATACAGTGGTACATCTACATCATTAAAATGCAATTACAAAACAAATAAAACTAAAAGTAACAAAATAATATAAGTGCAAAATAAAATGCGCAAAACTAGTTTTGTTTTTATAGTTTAAAGGTATATAAGTGAAGTATTCGAATTCATAAACTTAATTGTACATTGCAACCGAAAAGGAAACCTAATATTCTGAATTTTTCATGAAATGTAATCGAAAAATTGCTTCAGGAATATTTACAACCACCCCTAAATCCAAGTGTAGCAGTGGACTTCGACAGAGTAGTTGGCATGAATCGAGTATTCTCTTTGCCAGGCGATAAGACCTGATATGCCGACGCTGTCACCCATGTCTTACTTCGCTGGCTTGATTTACGATGAAAAACTTCTAGCGTCGGAAGAATTTCCTTTCGTTTGTGTTTGAACAGTAAGAGAGACAGATAAATTTGAAGAAAAGACGATAGAAAGAAAGGAGAGAACATTTTATACGGGCCATCAAGTCTAGTGAAGTTTACCGTCGATCTAGCGTGAAGCAATTTTTCATCATCAGCTGTTACTCTTCCTTCACGCTCTCTCTCTCACACACTAATTTCCTTTTCGCTCTCACTTTCTGCCAGTTTTTGATCGGCTTCTCAATTCACGTCTTATCTTTGTTCAACTTCTTTGTTTGTTGATGATCTGTATTGCGAGGCGATATAATTTATAGTTGTCATTTGTTGCAGTTTTACTGCATCGAAATTTATGACCAGAAATGTCGTAAAGTAGCTTATGGAAGCGTAACCAGAAACATGGTGTTTGAGAGACGGGAGGGGTTTATTTTGTTAGGAAATTGTAATTCTGGAGGAATTTTCCAGGGGAGTTGAAGCATGTTGGAGTTGGCTGTCATTTTTTATTTAATTGATCCACTCCTGAATCTCATATGTAAATAATAAATAATTTGAATTGAATTTATCATGCATCCTTACTGTTCGGGTTCACAGGTAAAATTGTTTTGAAAAGCGAAAAGGTTGAACTGTTTCGCATATATGATATCGAGAATTAGTGTATAGGCTTCTTTTGTGGAATTATTCTTAATAACAATGAATAGGCCCATGAAAAGAAGAATTTTGTAGGTTATAATAATAATGGAAGTATAATGTGTATAAACTGTTGTATCATCATACACAATATTGAGACGCAATGTCACTAATGAAGTAGGCTACTGCTATCTAGGTAAATACAATTCGCAAATTATGAACCATTGTTTTAAAAATAAGTTGAATTGCTACGATTAATATAGCTTACAATAATTGTGTAATTACAAGAATAATACAGTGATTATATTATGTTCTAAATTCGTTCTTTGGTCCGACTCAGAAATTCTTGCGAGATTAGATTTATCGTGTGGGCCATCCCATTGAGACTGCCTTTCTTTGCTACTACTGTCCTGGCTATACGTGCTCCCATTGGCTTACTGTTGATCCACCCACCATTGCTCCCATTGGCTGAACGTAGAGCCCTCCCATCTCTGCTCCCATTCGCTGCCTGTAGATGCCCTCACCTTTTCTGCCATTGGCTAATCGTGGAACCCAACCATCTTCGCCCATCTTCCCATTGGCTGGTTAACAGCAGCAGCTGCTCATCTTTCACATAACGACTGACTTTCCAAATTGTCATCAGTATCAGAAGGCATTATATTAAAATTTCAAGTCAAATTTGTCATTTTATTCAAGTTTGAGTCATTTAATTTCTCGAAGTGAAGTTATTGAAAATCATTAGCAGAAGAGTACATCACCCACATCAATTTGATTTATCTAATTTTTCTAACCTGGGTTCAAATCATGTTTCATAGGCTGTCAATTTGTTTTCCTGTTGATATTTTCCAACTTTTTTCTATCTTCTATATGAAGCTGTTTAAAATCTTATCGAATGAATCTCTTTCCTTGATTTTATCAACTGAGCAATTGAATAAAGTTAATTTGCTGGGACTCCTCCGCATGCGATTCTTTTCGCACGATTTTCTGCTGCAAAAAAACTTATTGATTCTACATAGGATGAACGCACATGTTTTTCAAGGGCATGAAACGTGATCGGTCGAGACAAAACAAAATCGTGCCAATAAAATCGCATGTGGTGCCCCAGCCTGAATATCACCAATCATTTCAATAGATTCCACACATGAAATGAATGTTCTATCACGAAACAAGATGACATGATTCATGCATGATCCTCATGAAAGTATCCTCCTCGTTTTTAACCTCCTCGTTAATCAACAAGTTCGACTTCAATGTCAGCTATTATTTCAATATCAATTTACGCATAAAATCCGTGTATTATCGAAGGTTACACCTTGCATGCTGCTATTGGTCCACGGTAATTAGAAGACAGTGTTCGAAAATTAATGATCTCAGTTGTGTTGTAGTATAGGCGATGCTCGTGAATCAAATAGCAGACAATTGAAAGGATAGGGCACATTCATGTGAACTATTGAAACTGCGGCCTGTAGCAACAATTATCGGGTTAGATTACGCGCCTAGAATGATCGCCAGAGAGCATCGTCGCGGGTAGTCGAAAGTGCCTTTGATAGAGCGAGAGAATGGGGGAAAGGGGAAGTGGAGTGAAGAGGAATGGAGCGATATTCAGTGTGGTGGGAGGGGGTGGGGAGCAATGGAGGCATCCATTACTTACCTGTCTTGGCGTGTGGCCATTAATTAAGTCACCGGGGTTCTCGGGGCTACGCTTGCACCTCAACCAGCACCACCCCCCATCCACCCTTCTCACCCGCCTTCAACAACATCTTTCAGCCCCACGAAGAGGTTGGTTTGCTGGAGAAGACCGCTTTCATCTAATGAACATCGGAGAGATGTGTACCGTGCAAAAAGAGAAATGGATAGGAAAGAAAGAGATAGATAGAGAGAAAGAGACAGAGAGTGTGTGATTGAGGTGTGTGAGAAAGAAAGAGATTGTGAGATAATAGGGGATGGAAAGAGAGTAATTGAGAGATAGGAAGAGAGTGAGCAAGAGTAAAAGAGGTGTGAGAGGCAAAGGAAATGGAGGTGAAAGAGAGTGAGCGAAAGTTTGGTGAGAGAGAAAATGAGAATGAGAGTGAGTGAAGAGGAGATGGGAGAGAAGGATGAGAGGAGAGGAGGTGTGAGTAAATGTGAGAGAGAGTAAGAGAGAAAAGGAGGTGAGAGATGTAAAAGATAAAATGAGAAAGGAAGTAGGAGAGAGATATTGGAGGAGAGTAAAAGTGAGGGAACGGGAAGTAAAGAATAAGAGAGAGAAGGAGAAAGAAAGTGTGGGCAAAAGCAGAGAGAAATGAATAATGGGTAGGTGATGGGAGGAGGAGAAGAATGGAGCAAAGGGAAAGCGAGAGGAATTGAGAGAAGTAAGGAGTTTAAGAATGTGTGTGTGTGTCTGTGTGTCATTTGATTGATGAAGCATGTGTGTAAATCGTAAAGAATGATACTGAAATGGGAGCATATGAGTAAGGAGAGAGAATAGTGAGAACCAAGAAGATGGGATCATAGAAGTGTGAGTGAGAGAAGCAGAGGAATTAGAAGGAAAATGAGGATGTGAGTAAGAGTGGATGAGAGATGATAAATAATAGAGAGACTCCAAGAATACCATCTCTAATATGTATTCCTGTGCGGAGAATAGTACGAAAAGTATTCTACTCAATTTTTTAGAAGAATGGTGAAAAATTTCCTTATTCACGAAGAACAGTAAAAATGTGATTGTGCATGAAAGATAGTGAAAAATGTGTTCATGTTCAAAGAACAGTAAAACATGAGTTCATTTATGAGGAGTAGTAAAATGTGCAAAGAATTGTGGAAGATATGTTCATTTATGAAGAGTAGTAGAAAAGGTGTTCATGAACGAAAAATAGTAAAAAAGTATTTATTTCTAAAGAATGGTAGAAAATGAGTTGAAGAAGGAAATGAACACACTCTGTAGTGGAATACAGTCTGTAATGAGGACGAAGAGGATCATGAAATAGAGATAAAGGCGAGGATCGATGAAGGAATTGAAGGAGAATCGAGAAAATTAACTTTGTTTGAAAAACGAATACAAAGTGAATGTTAATTAGGGCACAGTGATAGAGAAAGATGAGTTTCACTTATTGAGAAATAAAGGATAGGTGAATAACGTAGAGGGAGGAAGGATGAAAAGATAGTGAAAAGGAAGAGAAAATACAGAGAAGACGAAAAAGAACAAGAAAATAAGGATGGGGAAGATAAGAAGTAACAGTAAGCAAAGAAAGATGGAGACGAAGGAGAAGAAGAAGTCTATAAGTATGGAGAAGATGAAAAGAAACAGTAGGTGAAGAAAGATGGAGAAAATGAAGAACAAGACAATAAGGATGGAGAACATGGGAAGAGACAGTAAGCAAAGAGAGATTGAAAAGATGGAGAAGGACAAAACTACAAAGATGAAAAGAAGATGATAGGGAACAGTATCAGTGAATGCTACTTTTTTAGCAGAGGAAAAGTGAAGTAAATGTGAAGAAACAGTGAGAAGGAAAGATAGAAAATTACAAGAGAATAACTAAGAAAACACGTCTGTGGAAACACGTAATGAGGGGTAAAAGAAATTGGGAGACCATGTGTGTGCGTTCATTAAGGAGTGTAAGGATGAGTTATGATTTGATGAGTTATGGTGGTAAGTAGAATGAGAGAATAAGCGAGCAGTAAATTGAGGCGTCTCTTGTGGAAAACTTACAACGCGTAGGATAACAATGTTGAGGTCACGCTGTGGGAGAGGTTTCACTTAAGCAAGGCTCCACTTACCGCCGTTCAAGATTCGGATCGAATTTACAAGTATATTGGAGGGGCTAGCCAGAGTGGTCCATGGAGCTCACTTAAGTCTGCTCGAATAATAGTAATTGATGCTGGAATCGAGTTGTTGAAAGTTTTTGGTTGAAAGCTGTGGTTGAAAGGTTTATTACATCACCGATTCCACCCGGGATTCAATGTTAATTGATTAATAGAGTCCTAAAAAATAGGTCGCATACTCTTGCAATTTCGAGAAGGGTAGTTCCCCAGGAATAGGTTGGTCTATGTCTGTGAAAGGAATAACATCTACATGAGTTTTTTCATGTCATTTGTAAATGAATGTCATCAACTCAATCACTGATTATCACTGAGCTATCCTCATGCATTTATTCATTTTGGATTATGACTACAGTATTAGTAGTACGCTGTAGTGGCAATAAACGAAAAGAGGAAGAAGAAGATGACTATAGTAATTAAAATACAATTTACAACTTTAGATGAACAGAATACCTGCCAGAAAAATCCTGTTCGCAGGTATGAGTTGCAAAGAACTAAACAAAACATCAAATTTAATAATGAAAATAACACAAAATCCAAGTGAAAAATTCAATTTTGAAAAGAATGAAAAACTAGAAACAGGACAAATGATGGAAAGATGAGAAGAGCAGAGAAAAAAGAGAAATAGAGAAGTGAATAAGCAGCAAAGGAAAGAAGATAGTCCAACGGAGCAGTAGGTTTCTAGAAGATTATTTCCTCAATTTTAGTATATTATATAATATGTATTGTAACGTTGTCTTAAGACATGTTTCAAAACAAACATCTACACTTCTTCATATATAATATAATATGTTTTGTAACGTTGTCCAAAGACATGTTTCAAAACAAACTTCTACACTTTTCACGATCTTGAACAATTTCCTTGATGTCTTCATACGTTTTCACTTGCAAGATGTCTGTCAACATTACAAATTGTCCTTTCCTCCTGCTTCTTATATCGTCAATCCTTCCCTCGATTATTCACTTCTGAATATAATTGATTATCATTTTTCGCAAAAGCCCCTACACAAAACACCAAATTCAATCACGGCTTCTGATACACCCCATGAAATTCCATCGAAAACAATCTTTCAACTTTCACAGGCTGCCCTTCATTTAAAAATCAAATTATTACCAGAATTTCCACTCTAATTGGGTCTTAATCTTGTTGCAACACACTCGAATAATCAAGGTAAACTTGCAGGTTCAATAAAATCGTCCTCCCCCCCCCCCATCCCTCTTGAACAACCCGAAATACAGTGACCGCCCACTGGGTTAACCCCCCCCCCCTCAACCCCCCATCCGTCAGTGGGACAGTATCGACCACTCCGGGAACCAGTGATTAACAGCAACAATAACAAGCAAAAGTAATCATGCCACCTAACAAGACCGTTCTCGTGTCACATTCAATTGGACAGCTGTTGGATGTGTCCCATGTAGATAATATGAAATTGATGGCGTTCCCTATGGAAAGTGAGATTTTATTGAATGACCTCAGCATGACCTCAAATGACCTTGACCGTAATATTGACCGCGGTATCTGAACTTTGCAATAATTATATTAGGAGTCGTTATCCGGAGGTGTCTTGGCATCTACTTTTAATAAAACTGTCATTGTTGAGATAACTTAGGCTGGTATTAGACTATACAGCAGGATCAGTTCAACTCGTCAGAAAACAGCTGTTTCGAAAATCAATATTACAATACTTAACCTACAAATGCTGAATCTCGCATAATTATTATTGAAAAGGTCTTCTCAATTGCTTTGAAAGCAATAAAAAAAATTCTTTGAAAGGTCTTCTTTAAAAGGTCTTTAAAGACTTTAAAGGTCTCTAAAGGTGGTTTTCGTTACTGCGACAATGTGCCGCAGCGGATTCCGATCCAGCGTTGCCAGATGCAATTGATGAAAATCCCTACTAACGCTGGGTCGAGCTCCGCTGCGGCACTTTGTCGCAGTAACGAAAACCAGCTGTTTTAAGCCTTTGTATTATTCTGTCAAAATCACTGTTCACTTATTGCCGAAACAGCTGTTTTCTTACAATTTTAATTAATCCTGCTATAATAGATTTGCATCATACATCTATCATCAAACATGTTATCATATGTATGATAATAGATATAGATAAGTGACATAGAGCTATTGTAGTCTAATTCCGACCTAAGAAACATTTTTGAATAATTGAGTTGTTAAACTAGAGAATTTGATTCTCTTAGAAACAGACAATCAATTCATGCATAGAATATAACATATAACCAATAACTTTTTAACCAGTGAAGAGTGTGGGGAACAAAATGTGAATATAAAATGACCTTTGATGAAGTGTTCCTCACAAAATCTAAACTGCAATTGATAATAATTATTTATGAGAAACCACTAGTGAAAATTTTTTAAAATTCAAATTTTCTCCAACTATTTCACTACATATTAAAGGCTTTTTCGACCACAGAAAATCAATAAGGTTTTTGCAGATTATAATTGACTCAATTCTCACACATGAGAACTTTAAAGTTCTAGAGTTCTATGATCTATTTAACGAAAGTGAACAAGCAAAATGTTATAGTTCAATAACCGTTCTCATCCACTTTTTGATTTTCTCACCCAAGTCCAAGATTTGTCAACTATTTTTGTATTTTTCTTATAAAATATATTACTCAACTCCATATTGATTCATTTCAAAAAATACTAAAGTTTCCACGGAATGGCCACTAAGGATAATGTGTGGGATGCGCTGTAACCAGATCTAGCCAGAATTTGACCCACTAAGGCCAGGGCGTACACCGGTTAGTCACATGAAGTTAAACAGACGAGATTAGTCATGTTTAGTCACAATAATTCACATAGTTGCTTATGAGCAACACACACCGATTAGTCATTGCATCGGTGTGTGCTCAAAAGCATGTACCATGTGACTAAACGTGACTAATCTCGTCTTGTCTTGTCTTTACTAACCGGTGTACGCCTAGCCTTACTGGACCCAGTAAATTCACCCAAACTCTGATCTCAGTTACCACGGAAACTTTAAATAACAGTAACTTTTCTACTGGGTTCCGGTACTCTATATCCTTGGTAGGTCCTATCTATTCGAATACAACTTACAACGTGTACAACTTCGTATTTCAAATGTAACTGAAAAGATGCACAAGCTATTATGTCCAACAGAAGAAGTTGTTTCAATAGATACATGGTTTCTGATAATGGAAGATTTATGTCTGCTATTGTATGTACAAATTGAGTTATATCTCTATTATGAAGTCGAGATAAAACTCCCGCAGTACTTTCTTGCCACCGAAGTTTACTCACAATTCAGCTTCCACGCTTCTCAATGGCTTGCCTAAATGGGAATCTCGTTATTGTAGAGCAATGTGTACACTCTTCAGACTGTCAACATTGTGTATGAATTATTCAGTGCTCCACATCACTCATCTGGCTTGGTTGCTCTTCAGGCGAAACGTCTGTAAGTAGCTTCCGAAGCAGGAACATTAAACGGTGCCATTGCACATCAAATTGAGAAGAATGCAGCCAGGTTTAATGCATTGTGGTCTCTATTGTAGCACAGAAATTCGTCACGAGCTCATTATTATTTATATTGAGTAGTTAGTGGATATTATAGCAGCTGAGACATTCCTTGTATAAACTAAAGTTTATGATTTCGTAAATTGATAATTACAGTACTTTTGATAGTGTTCATCTATTGTATTCATATTAATAACCATTTATGTGATCAGTAAGACATTATCAAGGACAGAAAAAGAGGATTCAATGAGGAATGATATTCTCTCATTCTTCTAAGACTGTCGAAATGTGATGATCAAGCTCGAAATAATTTTCCTCAAAGTAGTCTTAAATTTATTGAGATGTTATTGGAAGGTATAGAATATTAGTGACTTACTGAATTTGAATCCTCAATGGCTTCTATTTAGAAATATATTAAAATTAAAATTGAGATTTAGATTTGAATTTAGATTTAGATTAAGATCCAGATTTAGGCTTGGGCTTTAGATTATAATTTAGATTTAGACTTGAGGTTTAGATTCGGATGTAGATTTAGAATTATCACTACAATTGCTGTAATGTTCGTTACAATTTCTTATTGTTCTCGTAAGAGGAAAACTTCAACATCTCATAAAAGTGTTGTAATATGTGTTGTTTAGAAAAGAAGAAAGATATTAACACCTTGATTCCTGTTATGGAATTTTTAAAGGACTTCGCTTAATAAATTGGAATTGATCACTTACCTCTTCTGCTCTTATCTAAACTGTTCCATTATTTTCTTGAAATCCAAACTTCTTGAGATTGAATTCAGAATCTGTTCTGAAGGTATAGATGAATGTTAGGGAGTTTTGATTATCGGGAGCAAGAAGATACAAGCACGAAAACATGAGATGACTCTGGAAGCCTCAGTGTATAGAGAAATATCTTGGAGTGGTGTCTTGACTGTAAAAACAATGATATGAATGGCATGCAGCAGACAGCATATACGGATATCGATTGTGGGGCTGGTTTAAGGGCTCGGAAAATGCTTTTCCTTGTGAAAAATGCGAGTTTGGTGTGATTGTGATCGGTCTCCCTTCTCTTGGCACAGTTCATTGCCCTTTCTCCTTTCGCCCTTATTTACAAACCTCAGTAATCACCGAGTCTTATTCGAGATCCGTTGTCTCCACTTGAAACCATCTTCAGATATTGCCAAATCCTGTTCAATAATCTTACCACTTTGTACGTTCGCTGGTCGCATTCAGTCAATAAAGCAAGGCAACCAATAGAAGCGTTGTTTGGTGGTGTGGAAAAGGAAGTTGGAGGAATTGAGAGATAAATTGAAAAAGAGATCGTGAATAGAAAAAGAGATGGAGATGAGATCCATTAGGATCACCATGGAAGCGAACAACGGTAATGTTTTGTATCAGTGGCCAGGTGCTTTATATCCCATAGAGAGAGTCCTTTCTCTCTTACTCTAATAAAAGTATGAATATTCATTATCTAAAATAAACCTTGTTCACAGCACAGTATCAACTTCCCTGAATATACAAAGAATGCTGTTCCAATGAATGATCCATTAGAAATCAATATTTTTGTGATTCAATGAATAAAACTAATGAATAATAATTAAATAAATAAATGTAATAACACTAATCTGTGACTACATTTCACTTTCTAAGCATAGTAATAATAATGAATAAAATCAATATTCACTTAAAATAGGGAACGGGACGTCCTTATGTATTTGAAATTGCATTTTCCCAACTCACCGTCTTATTAAATCAAATGTGAGTTGCGGTAGTCTCGTTTCATATGCGTATTCGTACATAGATGATGAATATTACTACAGTATTGGTAAACATACATTTGAGGATAGATTAAATTTTTCTTGCCCTGTAAATGAGATTTAATATTACGAGTTCTTTCCGAGATAAGAAAAACGGTCTTCTTGGCAAAAATAAACTTGAAATGTCTAAAAAGTCTTTAAAATGTCTTGAAAAGCGTAAATTAGCTTTTGATTGAGCTTCTCTGATCTGTTTCGAGTGTGATTCTTGGCTGAATGTAGAATTTGTCTGTCATTGATGAGTTATCAGCATGGATCAATCTTCTAGTCACCTGACAGTCCCACCTTTCATTGAAGTTAACGTTTTAGAATCGAGTGAAATTGTAAATCCTGCACATTTCTTTAATCATTTCTTAAAGGGCATGGTGACCTAAATCGTCTTTCCAAGCGCCTTTCCATTACTAAAAAATTTATTGAAATTGAAATATTCCTGTCGTGTTGAAAATTAGTTGATCATCACTTCGATTGTGGTTGGCTTAGTAGTATTCCTGAAAAATCAATTACACTTGAATTATTTCAATCTGATGAAAATTAGTTGATCGGATTGGATCTGGTTTTGATTGTGATTGGATCTGGATCGGACTGGATTGTGGTTGGCACAGTATTATACTCGCCCAGTACTTTACTCAATGTCGATATTACGTGATTGTTAAATGGTTCACAGTTTATTCAATCGTTACAAGAGTCACATGGTATTTTATTTTAAAATTCTTGAAAACAGTAGAACGCAATCTACATTTTCTAGTGAGGTGGGAGAATATGCCACAAGTGCCTAACATGTCACAACAACATTAGGGTGAGATAGAGGTTAAGTACGATATCTAGCTTGCATTGAACCTTTTTAATAGAGAAATGCATGCCATTGACCCATCACAAAACACGGATGGAGTGTTAGCAGCCTAAAAATAGATTTACTGGCTGCAAATAGACGAACAGAATTTTATTTCCAGTTTTGCGTGCATTTAGAGGTCGTTTTCAACACGCGATTGCATGACCTGCATTTGCTGCGTAGTTACGACTAGTTTAGTCTACTCGTAAAACCACTCCACTCCAAATTGTGTCTGAATCTGAATGTTGTTTATTTTGTGCATTTCAAATCAGTTATTGGAAATATAAAGCAGTATATTGTGGTTATAGTCTGGTATAGCTTATAAATAGTTATAACAATTCATAGTTTATGAATTAGTTTATCAAGAGTCAGTAAGGACTCAGTTTTAAAGTCTGTGATGAAGAGAAGCATGTTAATAATGAAATATTTAATTATTTGAATAATGAATTATTTCATACAGAATGAAATAATTCAAGTGTAATTGATTTCTCAGGAATACTATTAAGCCAACCACAATCGAAAGGATGATCTACTAATTTTCAACAAGATAGGAATATTTTAATTTTATTAAATTGAATGTCGTTTTATAAATTCAAAACATCATTCATAAAACTCCCTTAACTGCTATGTGTGAGAATTTGATTTGTTTTGTTACTCCTAGGACAACATTCAAATAGAGAAGTAAGGATCTGTACAGTACGATAAAGATAAAGTTTCCACTATACAGAATTCTTCATGATCTTATAATACTAAAAATATTGTAAATCAGAATTCCAAACTTTTTTCAACTTCGTAAGGACTTCCACCTCCATTATTACAAATTGTACAATATTGAGAAAAGTGAATTATGAAATGGTGGTTCAGGGAAAGGAATTTTCATATTACCGATTTTTTTTCTGAGGATGATGCCCACATGAGCTCTAGGCTTGTGCGTGGGTATTGAGTGGGGTGATGATGAGCTATGACGACTACTTTTTAGGCAGTCGGGACCGACGGCTTAACGTCTCCTCCGAAAGATGGGAGTGGCCGTATTTGTCAAAAATCCTTCCGTCAACCAGGCTCGAACCCTGGCCCAATGGATTTTATCTGACTGCTGATAACATAATCAGTCTGACGCCTTAGCCGCCTCGGCTACGAACCACTCCAAAAGATTATCTAGACTGTACTGTGATTATTTAGTAATCAGATTCAACCTTTATGGAGAGGTTATCAAGTTAGTAAGTTAGTTAGAGGTTACAAGTAGAGTAATTAAATTCAACCTCCGCCACTCATCCAGCTCCAAAACCATAATGAACTTCATTTTTATTATTCCTTTAGACAAAATCATACATTTTCAATTTCAAATCATCAATTTTCCCTCGTCAATCTTTACTCTTTCTCTCTTTTATTGCTTCTTCTCTCTTATTTTCTCCTTCTTTTCCTTCATCACTAAACATAGTTTTCACTTGATTATTTGATTGTCTTGTCCCTTTATTCTCTTTTCCTCTCCTAAATTTAATAATTCATTCATTAATTTTTATAAATTGAATGTAGTTTTATAGAATTCAAAACATTATTCATAAACTCCTACAACTGCTCTCTATGAGAATATAATCTTGTTTTGTTACTCCTATCTTGAACACTCTTTCTATCTCTGATCTAACCTCTCCATCTCTCTCTCTCTCTCAAGCCATCTCTCATGCTCTTTCCAGCACTCAGAATCCACCTTGCCCAAGACTAATTACTCTCCAAGCAATTCCTAATTGCAGCCCACCTGAAACTGCAACCATAAGTGAACAATAAATAATTCTCTCACTAATAACAGCGCGCAATCAGAATTCAATTATGGAAGTGCAAGCAGCGTACGCATAAAAGAGCGGATAAAACGCCGCTGGCGGAAATCGAGTAAAAGGGCCATTGGCGGAGGAATCAACTCGATATTTCCTTTAATAACTCGAAAGGGTTTGAACGTACTTTGTGTAATTTCAAATTGGAATAGATGGGGGGAAGGGGTATGAATACCATCCTCCATACCGTAGCCCTATTAAGATAGGCTTTTAAAAGCACCCAGTGTGGTACGATAATGGCGTTATCAATTTATCGATGAGAAAATATTCGTCTCCCCCTATCCTTCTCTCTTTCTCTTTTGTTCCTCCTCTTATTACAGGATACTCTCTTCCTCTTGCTACTCAATTTATCCTCTTCTCTCTCTTGGAACTGCTATCCTCGCATTGGTAGGACTATCACTTTCTCTCTATCTCTATTTCTTTTTTTCTCTCCTTGGTTTCTCTTCTGCTCTCTCTTGTTCTCTCATTAGAAGGAACATTACCTGCTCTCTATCTCTCCTTAGTTTTTCTTTTGCTCTCTCCTCGTCTCGCATTAGTAGGACCATTCAACTTGCAGTCGCCAGAAAAGCCCAGTCACAAAGTTGCACTTGGACATCTCCCCAGCTTCACCACTAATTACGTGCCATCCTCTCATAATTAACCAATGTCTCTTTCAGGCTATTTCAAATACAAGAGGGGACAAACCCTCTCCACTTCGAGAATTAATGAAAGGACAGCCCACAGTGGTCAGTTCCGAATGTTTTCAGTCAGAAACGTGACAAACTCTTGAGAATAATTTCGATCTCCCACTAGAATAACGGGTCAATTTTTACTTTTAGATTACACTTTTAACTACTCACATTCACATCATATTATTCGTATCCTGTGAAAACGTTGAGCTAAAACTTGATGGTTTGAACCCTCTCAAACTGAGGTCCAAAACATTAGGTCACTGAAAGCCTCGAACATGTAGCTTATTGGTTCCATTGTTCTTGGGTAAGAAAGAGCCCGAAGTTTCACGAATTTTGGAAACGTTTCAGAAGGTTTTGATTAAAATAGTAATCAATAGAAGTTAATCATGTTGATAATTGATCATATATTGGGGAATTGAAGATATTCCATGTATAAGAAGGAATTGGAAATTGGATATATTGGCTTCTTGTGTTTCCAAGTGACGCGTAATTCTTCATTATATCTCTTATCTTCAAAAGTTGATGATATGGACTCTGTAGGCTACTATGGGTGAAGAGCAAGAAGATGATGAAGTAAATTGAAAGAAATAAGGGGAGAAAGATAAGAGTATGTCAAGAAAAGAAGAGGGAAAAAATAAAAAAAATAAGATGGAGTTAGAACTTTGTAAAAAACAAAAACGAGATGACGATGGAGTGTATGGAGAAAAATAAGAAAAGAGAGTAGAAGAATATGGAGAGAAGATAGAAAAATGACATGAAAAACAGGAGAAAAAGACAGGAAGATGAGAAAAAATAGAGATGTAAGAGAAAATCGAAAACATTTTTTGCTGATGATGTAGGAGACAGTTGTACATGACTCTTGGAAAAGGTTACATCTCAGGTTATCAATTCTACTCACGTTTCAAAGCCAAAGAGAAACAGAACTGCAAAGCTGGCAGCAACAACATTCTTTAGCCTGCTTTTGTGTGGCGAGTTGTCCCTTGAAGGGATTACAATGCTGTTTTCTTGAAAATTTTCAAAATAAATGTGTTGCTTTCCTCTGGGAAGCTTCTTTCCTGTACCCCAAACACACACACTTTCTCTTATCTCTTCTTTTAACAATTTACAATGCAAAAGTTCGATAATTTTTTGTATTCACCTAGAATTTCCCAATTCGCTTGAAATGTGACTGTATTTTCTTTAAATTGCGATAAAATCAACAATTGAAGTTTAAAATATTCGGTATTATTCTCAAGAAGTCAGCAGAACCAGGGCAATGCAATTCATTACAATCAATGGAATTTATTATATAATTTTTCTGGTTGATCGAATTTATTATCATCAATTTGTACTCAGTTAATGAAACTTGATACTCGTCGATGCTTGTATAATGTATTATAGCAGGATTTATTTTTTTATTTAGCGGATGAATCAGTGAATATGTAGCGTTTCGTCCGACACCCAAATTCTTGGAAATTAGTAGCGTTTCTTCCGACTGGTTTTCAAGCTTTTGTGCGTATTACCAACGAGTAGCGTTTCGTCCGATTTTTGAGTCTTCTACCTGACCTCAGAAACCCTTTTATCACTGGCTAATTACTGTTGTAAATAATCAGAATCAAATAATTTTAAAATCTGCTTCATTGGATTCTATAGCTGCAATAGTTGACTATTGTATTGCTTCATGTGAATTATTTCTATCAAAGCCACTGATTCGAAGTCAAAGCCTATTTATTTGGATGTAATTACAAGTTTTCCTCCCTATAAAACTGTATCCAGAAGAAGCTCATATAGAAATTTATGCCAATTCATAAACATTGGCAGAAGTTGAATCAATCAATCTGAATAATGGAGTTGTAACTTGAATGACCCAGTAACTGCTGCCATCTTACGATAGAATTCAGAACTAGTTGCGTTGTGCATTGCCGACCAACAGGGGAGAGAGGCGGAGCTTGGAGGCGTGTCTGTAAAAATTGAAGCTGTAAATCACCCAGTAACTGTAGCCATCTACCGGTTGAATCCAGAACTAGCTGAGTCATTCATTTCTGGCTTATCAAGAGATAGTAGGCGGAGTTTGGAGGCTACATGATTTACAAATTAGCCTACGATTCATGGAAGAATTTTAGACACAGTCAATCATTGTTCAAGTTTTTTCATTGCTGAATAAATAAATAGAAAAAAATTGGCTTGGAAAACACAATAAATGATTGAATCACCGTTTCTGAAATATGTTTGAATTGTTATTATAATGAAATGGTTACACCCCATTAACCTATCTTCTATCAGATGTTGTTGAAGTTGAAGTTGATGTTGAAGTTAAAGTTGAAGTTGAAATTGAAGTTGTTGAATTTGATGAAGTTGAATTCCAATTCTATGATCATAACTCCAAACTTCTCCACTTCCTTTCCAACGATTCATGTGATTCAAAAACAAAATGGCCTATCAAAAAAAAAAAAAAGACATTTTCCATGAAAGTATTTTTGGATTCACCTCAAAGTTATTTCACATGCACGAATCCAATTCACAAACACTTAGTTCATATTATAGTGAAGGAAAAATTAGACTTCCTTTTTCTTCCCTTTATCTTCCCTTCGACTCAAAACTGCTGATAATACGTTTCTTGTAATTGTATATAATTTTGTGGGGAAATCTTATGTATGTATGAAAGTATGTCATTTCAACTCCATCTTTTAATCTCATAATAAAAACTATAATATGCTGTATATATAGGTGATGGTATTCCATATTTCCATCCCCCTCATAATTCCACAATAGGTTTTGTGATAACCGTATTGTTGAATTGAAAAAATCCAAGACATTTTCTGAAATTTGTTGTTTTTCTCAACCAATGTGTCATTTTGTTTCGAGAAGCATAGCAGCTACAAGATTCGATAACGGTTGTCAGGGCTGACACTCTTGTTATGAACAACAAGATCGAGTTTGATAATCCACTTGTAATCCTATTCTTGAGACCCATTCTGTCTCTTGAGGAGAGCTCGTTTTCTTTGACAGATGTATTCCATCACTCGGTAATATAACCTCGGAAAATGGAAAACTGTGAGAAGAGGAAACTCAGTGATGAGAAAAGAAAGAGATTGCTCCGTGTATCCGACTTTGATTTCTAGTTCGTATGTCTGGGGCACGAGATGCGTTTCTTGATAAGCAAACAGGGCGCTGTAACAACAAGAGACAGCAATGGGAAATGCAGAAATAATATTCTGTCAAATTGGTTTTTCTCAGACTATCCAACAATAGTGTTATCATGTGTCATGAGTGGGAAAATTAAGAAACTTTTCAAATAAAAAATATCTTTCGTGGTTTTCAAATTAAAAGATTTCTTCAAAGATATCTATCACCCATGAGACCTCTTCTACATTTCTCCTTAGGCTAGGCAAGACACCGTTTAGTCAAGACAAGACAAGACAAAATTAGTCACGCTTAGTCACAGTAATTTACAAACCTGCTTTTAAGCAGCACACACCGATGCAATGATTAATCGGTGTGTGTTGCTTCATAAGCAACTATGTGAAGTACTGTGACTAGACGTGACTAATCTCGTCTTGTCTTGTCTTAACTAACCGGTGTACGCCTAGCCTTACACAGTACTTATTGTTTGTTTCTAATTTCATAGAGAAAGCATAAGCAAGGCGTATAAGCTTGGCGTATGCTATGGTAATATCTTCTCAAACTATAGGAAATTGTCAAAATAGGCCTATGCACAAACTTATCGGCTGAATTGGGCCTAATCTATCATAGCCTCCTCTAATGTATTAGAGGAGGCTATGAATCTATACATCTGCTTCAATAGCCGCTTACCTGAATGTAAAAATGTAAAATAGAGAAGTGAATTTCATTAAGTTTTGATCAACGACTATCGTCGACTATATAGGCCTAAGTCTATAAATGCAAGAGAAGGCGATTGAATTTAAAGCCGTAAAATTACGTCAACTAACATAAACGATGCAACAATTGGCTTTGAGCTACAAATGATGCAACAAATTTCGATGCGACTACATTTGATGCAACAAATGGCCCTATTGAGCTCTGTGGAATGATGATATCTTACAGCGGTCAAATTTAATCGCCTCTCAGCGGTTTTTCAGTCATTTATTATGCGTTACATACATTTAATTGACGTTTATCATAGCCATGTCTGTGACAGAGATGGCTATGGCTATCAGAATAGAATATTCACTTTATTCATGTAGAGATGACTATGCGTTTATACTCTATATTGAGAAAGGAGACTTAGATGTAAAGGTAAAACAAGAAAAATAGATAGAATAGAGATGAAGAAGTAACGAAATGAAATGGAGGAACGCAAATGAAGGAAGAGGAAGGAAAGAAGAAGAGATTCGAGAATAAAGGAAGAGAGAGAAAGAGATAAGTGATAAAGTTTGAGTAAACATGTTAATTATGTTTTGTCGCTCCTGCATGAATTTTGTGACGCTTGGCCGTGAGTTGCGGGTTATAAGGGATGAGTGTTAATTTCCTAGCATCCATTCTTCTCATTGGCATATGGTTTGTTGACGTAGGTAATGATGACCAGGCTTACGATGATGGTGATGCTGACGATGATGGTGATGCTGATGATGATAATAGGATTGAAAAGAAATCGATTGGAAGAACAGGCAGACAGCGGCTCTAACCGACGCCAAATCAAAGCAACATATCAGGCGAGCTGACAGCTTTCAAATCAAACAATCCACTTTGTTCGTATGAAATCGTCAGCGCGCGTTTTTCTAAACGAGTGAGCCGTCCTAATCGAAATCGGTTTGATGGTGACGACAGACTGTCACCCATTAAAAACATTTCGATATTTTTAGCCTGTTAATTGATCGAGCTGATTAATCGAATCTATAGATCGATCTAATACATCATCTCGAGTTTACTGATACCTTCAATTTTACGCGAAAAGAATTGAGAAAAAACAACATACATAATTTCAACTTATTTGTAGAAGTCGTATAAATTGTATAATGTTGTGGAACTCCATAATGAAATGAAACAACTGTTGAAAATTTGTCTGGTGTAGCCACGAAACCGCGGTCCAGTGCTGTTAAAAATCAATGGTGGAATTGACACTATCTTTTAGTGTCTTATTACATACATAATGAATACATTGTCATTTTTTCATATTACTTAATACGGTACTAGAATATCTTTAATATTATATTATATCTTTCATATCAATATTATTCTTGTTTAATTAATTTGACATGTAGTAATCTTAGAAATTCAAAATTATTGTTAGTTAATAGTTTTTTGGACTCACAATATTAGTAAGATGAATCAACAACATAACCTCTGGACTATTTATCAACATTTGGGAAAGAAGCAGTTTTGGACGAATGTCTGTTGATTCTTCCCACATTGTAATGTATCTTGCCAATAAATGAATGAATGAATATATTTTATGACTGGTTCATTCAATTCTAGAACTTCGATAAATTTGAAGAGTGCGGACTTTGTATTAGTGAATTCATTTTTCTTCTACCAGTGTAGTGAATACAGTATTTGCTACATTATCAATTGAAACAGTGCAAAATTTCAATTTATCTGATAATAGCCAATCTTATTTTACTCCCTGCAATCCAATTTAGAATACATAATAGCAATGCATAAGGTTATGATAATGCAGCTCTATACAATGCCATAACTGTAAACCAAAATAAATTTTTGCCTATCTGCGAAACGAGGGATGTTTTCTATGCCTCTGAATTCGAAATTTCCATAATATAATGACACACGTTTAAATCAAGATTGATTTTTGCTCATCTGCAAAATTTGGGATATTTTCTAACCTAATTCAAAGCTCAGTGGGAATTCAAAACTTAAACCACTCTTTGAGCTCAGATTAATTTTTTTCTGCAAACCGTGGATTTGTTAACTATTGTTCTACGCCTCTGAATACAAACCTCTTCTTGAACTGGGCTTCTTCAAGTTTGAAAAGCAGTTACCTGTTTTAGGTTACCCAGGTTACTCTTTAGGTCATCTGTTAAGTGTTAACTGTTCTAAGCCTCTGAATTCAATATCTAGTAATCAAAGCAGGTCAAGGGTTAACTATTCTAGGCCTCTGAATTCAATCTCTAGTAACCAAAGCCGTTCAAAACATTACTGGAAATCTGGCAAGCTCCTATTGCAGCTTGAGGAGCGTGAACACAATTTAATGCGCCTATCTCTCAATAGAGTATGCCAGCGATGCTGTCTCTAGCATGAGAGTGCCAAGATTCAACTTATTGCTGTTACTTGACCTCTGACCGCTGACATTGTCTCAATATATCTCTCACATACTCTCTCTCTCTCTCCCATGCTCACTCCCTCTTATTTATCATCTTGCTTACTTCTTATTGTGACTATTTCTTTACTATTGTCTCCAGTGGAAAAATAGGATTATTTTGTTGAGACAATTGTCATAAATTTAATCAATGGAATTGATGGTCGAAATTGATGAATTATAGCCAACGACTACATAATTAGCAAGTCACTTACATAATAACATTAGTCAAATTTACATAGTAATACATTACATAGCAACATTTATTATGATTTCGCTGGCTATAATAGCGCTCAACCATAAAAAAGTTTTGGTGATTTGTAACAGCGTTTGGTTATCATCGTTACCATTGACTCATTCAATGATCTATGTGACACCCATATTTTCATTCATCATGATTCCTGACAAAAACTTTCAATAAGAAATGCATCTATGTAATCTAAACTGATATGATGTAATGACGTATTGCATCATGGATGTACAGCATTTGATTATTAAGTTCATCAGAAAATTGATTTTAATAAAGTAATATTATAGTCAGACATAGTTTTGATTCAGATTCCAGGTCTTATCAACTTGAATCCGTATTCTTAAATCCTTTTATCAATATCTACAAATGGAACAAACCTATAACCATATGAATATGCTCGCTTCAAATAGAGATAGTTTGATTATAACTATCGGGAGATAGTTCTGATAGGAGATAGACACCTTATATCATCAGATAAATTTTTAAAACTTGGATGTTTTTTCACATAAATACTTGTTTATTATGTTCCTTGATTCTGTGTTATTTAAATAAGATACTGAATTAAGATAAAATCTTATTGGAACAATATCCCTTTTCTAGTCTTTAGAAATTTTAGAAAGCACCTAAGCGTCTAATGGCAATGCTATTTCATACGAGAATATCAAGCGCACTGTTTAGAGACTAGAAATGCTCATTCCATTTTAAATGGTGTAAACTCCATAGGGTTACTTCATCCGTTGAAGCATGAATAATCAATTTAATTAAAGTTAATGTTGTGACGCTGTGACTCTTGGGGAACTCTGTTAACTTCATCAACAGTATTCAAGCTTGGAGTTGAGTTTCGTTATTGATTGAACTCATTCGGATTGGACCGGACCGCATGTATTCGAAAGTCTTTCTTGAGAGTAATTCTTGACTCGGCTCGTACCCGAAAAGTACAGCCTTCCCCGAAAAGTTCAGCAGGATCCTTTGTCCCGCTTCTGGCCCTAAAATGGTGGACCTCCAGCGACCATTCAAACTTGCAAGCTTGTTTTAGCGACTCATCTAATAGATTAAATTGAACTCGATCGTACACTCTCTCGTATTGCGAGGTCGCCGGCTAATATTGTATTTCAAGTTGTAATTTTATCAGATATCATGAGCTTCAAATTGAACTTGTCAAAGAGTGCTCTAACTAGATTTCTGGATACTGGAATAGATTGTAGGCTTGGGCAATTGGGTTAGGACTGCTTTGATGTATGGGATCGAAAATCGAAGCATCATGAGAACGGTGACCGTAATGGTGATTACCATTTCACCACATGATATTTGTTGTAACGAATATTTTAGTTTTGTGGCTATGTTTAAGGTGTATATAAATATATAGAATATGTATAGTCCGATTCACGTCAAGAAGTCAGTATTGTTTATATGAGGAGCATTGATGCCAAGTTTCATTGAGAGAGAAAGAGAAAACTGCACCAAACCTGTTTGTTGGAACTGTGCGACAACAATGCACAGTGCGGCAACTATGCACAGTGCGAATAGGAATAGACATTAGCAACTGCCTTGAACAAGGATAGCAAACTCCCATCCAAGCAATGCTGACTTCTTGACGTGAATCGCACTATAGAAGGAGGATAGGCTACTTACTCCTTCTTCTGTGACCCATTTTTGATAAATAATTCACATCATTCAACACAATTTGTACATTTCCTCTTTTCTCTCTATCGTTTGAAGATTTTTGAACAGTGTATTCAATTGAAAAATTTATATAAATGTGTTTATTTCAATAAGTATTCAACAAGATGAGGATAGCGATCGCAGTGGTGATTTCACAACACTGTGTAAGAAATATTTTCAATTTTTGTGACAATCTATTACATTAAAAAAGTTTTGGGCATTTCTTTTCTGCTGGGCTTCCACCACTGCGAGATTCAATGTAAAATCTAGAGAAAGCTCACACTGATACATGTCTGCTACAATGATACTGTATCCCCAAACGATACAGTACTGAGCAAGCAAGCGGCGGATACCAAAAAATCGGTATCGAAAAATATTGTACAAGGAGATTCAGATTGATAAATAGCATCATTTGCATCAAGTTGGTCCTCATTTTCATTTTTATTGTACTTCGATATTTTTCTTGACAAATGGCTTCGTTTATCGTAGCTTAAACAGAATGCTAATGAGGATGATAAGTAGGGTGACAGAGCCGAGGAAAGTAAGCAATAAAGAAAGGATAGAAGAAGGAGAGGATAAAGAAGGATAAAGAAGGAGAAAGTAAGCGATAAAGAAGCGTAAGGAAAGGATGAGAAAGAAGATGTGACGAAGGTATGATGATGAGGGGGAGGTGGAGAAGGGGAGAAGAAGAAGAAGAAGAAGAAGAAGGAGAAGAAGAAGAAGAAGAGAGGAATAAAAATAGGAGAAGAAAAAGAAGAAACTGAAGAAGAATAAGAAGAAGAAGAAGAAGAAGAAGAAGAAGAAGAAGAAGAAGAAGAAGAAGAAGAAGAAGAAGAAGAAGAAGAAGAAGAAGAAGAAGAAGAAGAAGAAGAAGAAGAAGAAGAAGAAGAAGAAGAAGAAGAAGAAGAAGAAGAAGAAGAAGAAGAAGAAGAAGAAGAAGAAGAAATAACAACAAGAACAAGAAGAACAAAAACAAGAATGTGGAGTGGGAGAGAAATAGAGGTAGAGTATCGAATGAGGAACTAGAAAAAGATGAGGAATGATGTTGAAGAGGAGGAGAAGTGAATGGAGGTGGAGAAAAAGTGAAAGGAAAATTAGAAGTTAGAGTAATAAATGAGGAACTGAAAAAGAAGGAGACTGATAGTGAGGAGAGGAATAAGAAGACCAAGGTGAAGTGGGAGTGAGAAATAGCTGTCAGATCCCTGAAATAATTCACAAGTCGCTGCTCCGGATTAGGAGGATTAATTGCATCTCAACACAGTGAGCAAGCTGGGAGCTGCTGGCACGCAGACTGGCGGATGAAATCGCGCACTAAAACGTGATCAAAGCCTCAAATTTGTTGGAAAATTTGATTAGACCACGCGTTGTTGTCTGAGCAAGCGAAACAAGACTCGGAAATCCGTTCTGGCGAAATCACTTTCCGACTTGAAAGCACATCGCAACTTTCAACCGCGAATTCGCTACTATACCGTCGCCTCACATCCTCATAAACCAGCTGTGCCTTCAAATATACATTTATAGGGGGTTTTACTGGGAAATGAAACTTATTCACACAAATTTCACATAATATCATTCTCATGATAATCATGATTCCATATAAAGTAGAAATTTGCAATAATATTTTGTACAATATTATTATAATGAATATTTCACATCTAATCAAGAAAGTGCAATAAGATTATAAGAATTGAAACGTAGACAGAGTTCAAAACATCCCCTCTTCCTAACTTTGATGAATACTAAATGTAAATTTGAAAAATTTATAAATAATAAAAATTACAAATTTTTATAATATAATATGAAAATAAAATTATTCCAATGAGATTGGTTTGTCGCGTCAATCCCAGTACTGCCAGAGTCTAAACTCCGTGTCCCTCGGAGGGATGCAATACGTAATTGAAAACCGGTTTTTATAGTGTAGTAGTATAGTAGTAGTAGTAGTATACTCTTCGCCTCTTCTCTTCAGACGTCAGGGACAAGGAGCTTAGACTTGAGCAGTAAATAATTCAGATTGAATTATATAAATATTTTCAAATCTGTGAATTGTGATGGAATGAAGCTACTGCACTTTTTTGAAACTTCGCCAACTAGAAATTTTGTGTTTCCAGTACGTGTCAAGAATAGCTCATATGTTTAAAAATTAGTTCATTATCATTTGAAATGTTTTTTTTTTAGAATGAAAAATCAATTCACATAGAAAGAAACGAAAAATTGTAGCCTTCACTTTAATTATCAACCTTGAGAAATTACAGAAGTGTTGTGTGGGGTCATAACCGTAACAAATAACGTGAAATCAATGTGTAGCCTATATTTTTGTCTATGAATAGCCTATTGTTCATGTTCAGGAAGTGAGGCGAAAGGTTGATGATTGTCTCGGAAGTGAACGTGTCAAGTTGCAATTGATTCTAAATTTGGCAATGTCTGAGAATCAAATGTGTGTGTTGAATAGTAAGAAAGTAGGCATAGGCTTCTTGTTTTTGAATTGTCTCACTAACCTTCGAGTTGGTCCACTACACTGTGAAATGACCGCTCAGTGGTCATTCAAATAATAATTCATAGTAATAAGTTAATTCAAATTCAAAAGTTTTGATTCGCACAAGTCAATGAATTACAAGAAAATCTTTTCCTATACAATAATTGTGGTAGGCGTTGTGGAAAGTCGTTACGGTAATTTAAATGTCATTTATATCGACTTTTGAATTAATTATCGAATAAGAAGTCAAATATCGATATCGTCGAGCTTGGTCGGTCTGTTCGTGGAATATACATTTAAATTATATACATTCAATATACGAGTATATTGAATATACATTCAATTCGTCAATTATTGTATTAATTAATACAATTCATATATTCTAACAGGCAGTTTAACAAAAACTTTCAATTAAAATCTTCTTCTTCTTCTTCTTCTTCTTCTTCTTCTTCTTCTTCTTCTTCTTCTTCTTCTTCTTCCTATCAGGGTTTAGGCATCTCTGCCTGTTCCGAACCTCATATCCATCCATCGTTTCCTTGGACGCCCTCGGTCTCTCTTGCCTTCTGGGTAGTAGTTGAGAATTAATTTTGGTATCCTGTCTTCCTCCATTCTATTCACATGTTGGTACCGAAGAAGGCAGATTGCAAGAAGAAATAGATCAACTCTATAAAACCCTGCAAGGACTGCTGAATGAAAACAAAAAAAATTAAAATCTCCAATTGAATTTAACCACCGTGGAATGACGTGATTGCATTGACATCAGATTCGTTCATTAGCTCTCGACGCATTTTTTTCGTTAAGTGACATCATTTCACGGCGGTTAAATTCAATTGGATTTTTCTATAACTGGCCTCTAGTCTTCAAGTTATTAGAATATCCAAAGAAAATGTTTATCAAAACTACAAGTTGATATACATAGACTTGTATCACCGCGAACTGTTTTCAGAATTAATCTGAAAACAATCTCAGATCATCAAACAATCTCTGATCGTGAAAATGATCTTCCACTTCTATCAAGAATATTCACTTCCGAGGTGCTCACTACTACGGGAATTTTGGAGCTCTGCCTCAAATAATTATTAATACAACCCGACGAAGTTTGAGAATAGGATATTAATAGGCCAAGATTGAAGCTGGGACAGGCAAATTCCAGATTCACCAGGAGGCCTGCTGCTTGTCAATGTAATTACACGCACACATGCACGTAGATGGCACACATGCCCGCAAGTGAACACCCTCACACTCACACCCTAGTGACAAGCACTTTAACCACCTACTCAGTATGCTAATTGACTTCTGCCATGATCAACTTGGCCTACCACAGGTATAGTGACACTAGAGCTTATAGGCAAGGGAATGTGTAATCAGATTTGGATTGAATCATATTATCCTATCCTGAACATTTTACTTGGTCATTCCTTATAGTGGATTCTATCTTAAATATAGTCAATAGTTGATGAAATTTGTAGAACAAATATTGATGTTGTGGAATCTCTCCATATAATAGAAAACACTTTTTGAAATTGTCAAGAAATTAATCAAACTCCACTTTAATAAAAACAATGTTCACCAAACCATGGTTTCATATTAGGCTAGGCGTACACCGGTTAGTCAAGACAAGACAAGATTAGTCGCGTTTAGTCACAGTACTTCACATAGCTGCTTATGAAGCAACACACAACGATTAGTTATTGCATCGGTGTATGCTGCTTCATAAGAAAGTATGTGAATTACTGTGACTAAACGTGACTAATCTTGTCTTGTCTTGTCTTGACTAACCGGTGTACGCCTAGCCTTATACTTAACAAGATGGATATAATTTTGTTTTCTTCAAATCGGAAGATGGATATCATTTTGTTTTCTTCAAATTGGAAATTATTAACAGTACAGCTGAGGATGTGTTAAGTATAACATGAAACCATGGTCCTGTAAACATTGTGTTTATTAAAGTGGAGTTTGACAATGTTAAAAAGTGTTTTCTATTACAGTCAATAGTTCCTCTAGTACCAAAACTTTTTTCAAGTTGCAGAAACTTGCGCGTTTATGAGCATTTGACTGATTTTAATTTAGAATAGAACAATTACATTCTCAGTAAGATTGAGTTAATACGAAAGAAATAAGAGAGGGAATGACATAGAATATCATTATGAGAACTAAAGGCAAATGAATAAACAAAAGATGAAAGAGCGCAAAGGAGTAAAATAATGAGAACGACAAACCAATTATTGGTTTGCTATTATAGCAAACAAGATGCAAACTAGAAACACGCCTACGGACACGCCTGCAAGCTCCGCCTGCTCTCACCTGATTGGTTAAGAATGAATTTTTGAATTTGAATCATACTTATACATTCTCATACTGATTCTTTCCATTCAATAATAAATAATTTACTTCTATAAGAAAACTCTTACTATGATTAGAGTTTGAAGCAAATCTTCCACAGGAGTTTACATGAGACGTGGTTACGAGCTCATCCTTATTAGGATCATTAATTTAGGATCATTCCACCAACCTAGTTTGGTCCATTGATATTGGGCTGTCATTGTCATCGATAATTGCAACTGCGAGTCAAATTATCCAGTTGGTGAGCATTTGCGACAAACGAATGACGTCACTTGAAAGCCCTTCTTGACTGCATTCTGGCTCCGTTTGAGTGACGCACCAGGTGATCAGACGGCAGTAAATTGGTTTCGTTGTTGCAGTTCCCGCCAGACAGTGAGCGATTCCCAACTAATGGAAATCGACTCCATTTGACAGGAGACCAGCCATGCAAAATGATTCACTTAATAAAAAGACATGTACTGAGCTGTGAGCAACTCGATTACTCTCGTCGAGCCTGAGACAAAATCGAATTGTAACGCTTTATGTCCAATGTGCAGTATACGACCCATTTTTGGTGGAGGAATAAATTTGACAATGATTTGAATTTTGATGGAGGATTATTATTACAGGAGATAAGTCTTGAAATGTGTATTAAATCGCATTACTGAAGTTCAGCATTCTAAAATACAATGTGAAAACACAGAAGAAAAATAAAGAGTTGTTTTTTTTTTTATTTTATTTAAATTTATTTAATGGGTTTTTAAAAGTGAACTAACAGTTTTTCTTATTATTATTATTATTTTTTTATTATTACGAAATTACATTTAAAACTTAGAAGCATGAAAAAGTTGTCACTAGTTTCGCTAATATCCGATTCAATAACTAATTTCTTTTAAATCAATATCTGGATCATTTAATTTTTTATTTATAAGATACGGCTGTTGTTTCGGAAGGCTGCACATGGGATGAGACATACAATCAGGCTTCTCATGACCTAGCCAAAATTAAAAATTGGTTCGACCACAATTCTCTCGCAGTCAATATAAATAAAACTAAACATCTCCCCTTTTTTAGTAGACAAGATCCTGATCAATGTGTACTGAGGATGCACACCTGTGGCGATCCGCGGTCGGACGCGTGTGGATGCGGAATAATTGAACGCGTCGATCAATATAAATATCTAGGAGTCATCCTAGATAGTAAACTCAGTTGGGTTCCCCATGTCCAGGGGCTGAAGAGTCGACTGAGAAAATTGATTTATGCCTTCTCACAGCTGAGCCGTGTTCTGGCCGTGAATCGCTGCAGGACGGTCTACTTCGCTTATGTGCAGTCTCTGTTACAATATGGCATTTTGGCGTGGGGAGGCGCGTCATCGGCGGTCCTGGAGCCTCTGTCAGTCGCCCAGAGATCAATAATTAAAACAATATTACAAAAAAACCAGCGTTTCGTTCACATAATATATTCCCAGTTATGAATATAAGGCAGATTTTATAAAAACATTAACAGTTTTCATATTTAATAATAAGGATATCTTTTTCAGGAAATTCAACACAGTCATCTAACCAGATTTCAAAGTATGTCACGTTTATATAATCCTACAATCAGCATTAGCCTACAAAGGCATAATTCATATTATATTTCCCAGTGGCTATACAGAAATTTACCTCCAGAAATAGTTGAGGCTGGGGCAGGTCGAGTCACTCTAGCGTTTAAGCGCAGGGTCGCTGAGTGGGTTATGCATGCTGGATGGCAGGGTGATGCTTTAATAAGATCACCTTATTTCTGAAGTCCCTGAAGAAATGATTCTGAAAGGCTTTTTTACATCTCTTTATTGAAATGAGCGATTCTGGTTGTTTTGGGAGTGATGAATACTTACAGAATGATTGAGTGCTATGACAGGCTAATTACTCTCTTGTCTTCCAGTAAATATATAATATATATTATTCTTCACCAAGATTTTTCAATCTCAAAAATTAAATTTTTCTAATCTTAAATCTATATCTATAAATCTTAATCTATAAGTTTACGTTATAATATTCTCAAATTCATATTTTATTTAATATCTATTATATTTTAGTTCTACTACTGTATTTATTTGAAGTTTGTAATAATGTATATTAATCTTGTTACACAAATAATATAGAAGAACTGCTCCCGCACACAGACGGCACTGTCTATGCGGGTTCTATTATTCATTTTATTTCACCTGAAAGTGTACTGTACTATTGTATAATTATGTGAATAAATAAATTGAAAATTGAAAATTGAAATGCTTCACTAAATACTATACTATAATAGATAAATACTTCATTTATAATGACATTTTTTACTTAATAAATACTACACTAGCATTCTAAATACTAAGTTATACTTTGTCGACGCACTTGCTTAGTTACTACTGTACTATTTTCAATACTGAAGTCTGTCAATTAAAACTGATTAAGTATAGTTTTAAGAGTTGGATAAGGAAGGGATGTTCAAATAACCTTCACATAGCCTTGAGCTGAGTGATAAAATTCGGAAACTATTTTTTCGCCTGGAACCCTGTTTCTCATCCTCAACTTTCAAGTAATTTTTGCATATGATTGCATCATTTACAAAAGAATCTGAATTGAACATCGAAATTGGAAAGGATTGGAAAGGAAATAGATCTTACCAAATTAAATCTAGGATCAACTGAGATCAGAATGATAAAAGATAGTAGGTTACAGATTTGATTTTTGTATCAATTTTCATTGAACTAGAACCGGTCTCTCTTTGATAAATTGTAGAATTCTCAGAATATCTTTCACGAAATCAATGTTTCCTTCAATTAAAAAAATTGTATGGAGGATATCACTTCACATCAAATTATTATAAAATAATAATTTCAGAAGCTGAGGTGGAACATGTGAGATGTGACGCACATTGTGTTAGTTCACACATGAATTCAAGCTCAGATAAAGGATATTTTATTCCTTTTTGAATCTTTGATCCACGTTTTCACACAATACTTGAGTTTTTCCAGGAATATGTTTACAGATTGATGACTATCTTTTTGTCATTTTCTCACGTGTGAAATATAATCGATTACATGGAAATCGTGTTCTACTGCGCAGTATTTCCACACAATCAATGCTTTGCGGAGAGCATCACAATACAATCTTTGAGTCTGGAGTCTGTCCGTCGGTTGAATGCAACTCTATGAAGCTGGTTCACGTGTCGGAAAACGTTTCAGTTTTCTCACAACTCCAAATACCTGCTCATCGAAGTTTCACAGAGAAGGACGCAAAATAGCCTGAAATAGAGACTGCCTTGTTTAGATTGAAATATTCCAAATAACAACGTGAGTGCGTCTATCGGAATTGCTTTCCATTGACTCATCCATCTACTTATAGAATTGTTGCCTTTCCGCTTTATAGAGTCAGTTCTGTACAATGAGCAAGGCCATAAAAGTTTCAAGGCTTTTGAGCGAAGCTATTTGGTTTTAAAATTAAAACTCTGGCTCGAAAGCTATTTCCGATGTAATTGGTTGAACAGGATATTAAAATTAATGGAACATAATTTAGGAGAATTCTGGTAGAAATCACTCAACCCTTCGCCGATTTGAACATCGTAAAGCCAAGACTAGTTTCATCCACTTCTAGAATACTAGAAAGTGTGTCAAAGATTGCATCAATACAGAATAATAATGAGTAGATAAAACGAAGAACTATTTTGCATCTGATGGTTCTAAACTTTATTCATTGATTTTTTCTTCATTTCTTTGCGCTGTTATTCATAGTTGTTTAAGTCTTCAGTTATTTTTGTTATTGCACGTATAAACTTTATTTTGTCTTTTTTGTAAAGTGATGCGTACATTTGAATTATGAATTATAATAAATAAATTTGCACTTGAATCACTAATATTTATTGAATTGTGAATTTCAATCCAATCACGTAATCCTGGTCAGGTTTAGTTACTGTCGTATATTATATACGATTGTAATTTATATCTATACAATTATTTTCAGATAATACAATCATTTATGATAATACAGTGTTATTGATCACAACTAGTCTACTATGAATGAGCAATTCACTCGGGATTTGATCTCATTAAAATCAGAGAATGAATGCTTTGTACCTTCATGTCCACTATTCCACTAAACTTGTTTCATTTTAAATTTTCCTGCTGTAGGAATAGCCCTTAGGAAAGGAGGGAAAAGGAGCTCAGGGATAAAGGAGAAGGGAAATCAGATCTTCACGTTTCATCTCCCTCACTCACACAGAAATATTGTAATGACCTTTTTTTTACTCGTAACAAATTACTTGTCCTTGGTTTTCCTTGTATCACATTCAATAATTCTCTTCACTCTTTTTGAATTATTATCAGTTCTAGTTAGAAAATAAGATTTGAATTAAGATTTGTGGAAAGTGCAATAATCACACAGAATTCTAGAAATAAATTACACTCTGTAGAATAAATAAAAACACTTTGAGGTGATTTTTGAAGAAGGATAATCTGATTTATTTCAAGAAATCAACCAGAAAAATGTAACCTCATTCAATGTAAAATAAATCATGAGTGTGAGATAAAATTATATTTCATTTTTAATTATATTCCATTCCTGATTATATTATATCTATTCATTTAATTGAAATTGAATATCAAGCGATTAAAAAATAAGCTTCAGCCCAGAACTTCTAATCCAAAATTTAGTTGAGAAATGTCCAAAGTTATGTTAAGTTCAAAAACTCTTGATCACATACACAATTTTCACTTCAGAAAAGTAATCAGAGTATTAGATAATAAATTTGAAACCTGAAGGTTGATAGACACGCCAAATAAATGATTTATAATTGAAAATGTTAACAAATATTGAATTAAACTTGAAATTTTCAATATGCAATCTACTGTCCCTGGAGCCCTTAATGAAGGCGTTTGAAAGTTTGTTATTTTGTATTGCAGGAGGCGATTCAGACGAAGAAGGTGAAGGCGGCTATGGAAGCAGTGGTGGAGGCTGTGGAGAGTCGGGGGCAGACACTGACGAAGCCGCGGCTCGTATGAGGACCCAGCTGGGGGCGGCAGGACCCCCTGGGGGCGGCGCAGCTCTCCCCCCACCCCAACAACCGTCGCCTCTCCTCTCGCAGCCGTCAGTGCAATCGTTTACGTCAGTCACGCTTTTGCTTCATTTATCCTAGTCTAGGCCTAGCTTTATTCCTTGTTAGTGCTTGATTGTTGTTTGGCGCTTGTGCTAGAAATCTTTACTTAACAATGGAAAATTCTTCCTAATAACTTGAAGTTTTGGGAGAGATACCATGCTTACAAAGCTGCTACAAGGATTGCTTCCATGCTAAATAATAAGGAATTAAGTATAATGCATATCAAGCAATATGAGGTTTTCCTAATAATTTAAAGTTTTGTATTTTTCCTTCCTTAACTGCTTGAGAGTATGCTTACAGGCTCAATAATAAGGATTAATGTATGTACATGTCAAGCGATGTCATGCATTATGAGACTTTTACTAATAATTTGAAGTTTTGGGAGAGATATTTTCCTCCAAAAACTGCTAAACAGTTTGCTTCCAGGCTCAATAATAAGGAATAACAAGCAATGTGATGCATATCAATGTATATGTAATGTGAAATACATCAATGTATATTATGTAATGTGATGCATATCAATGTATATGCAATGTAAAGCATATCAAGAGTTAAATTCGGCTATTTTACACTTTAAGCCCCTGCGCCCACTTCGCAACTGCTACCTGATTTCAGTCAGCAACCCAATGTTGCCAGATGACATTTGGCTGTTTTTCGGGTAATCGGTTAATCTAACCTATCAGCCAAAGTTATCTGGCAACGCTGGGTTGCTGACTGAAATCAGATAGCAGTTGCATAGTGGGCGCAGGGGTTAATAGCTTCAAAGTGGTTTCAAATACAAAAATGGCATCCAATAATTCATTTAAAACATCCTTGAAGAGCTGAGTAAAATAAGCTATCATTCGAAAAGGGTAGGATGGATGTATACCAGATTAAGCTATGTTTTTCACACTATCAATATGCTCTATCACCGTTTTGTAACAGATTTAGCTATGTTTTTTACACTATCAATATGCTCTATCACCGTTTTTAATGTTGAGCTTATTTATTTATGCAATTTTATATGTATATACATGGTTAACAAATAGGAGAATCCATTCCTTTGCTGCGTGGGTTCAGGTACTCTTCACAGCGAGTAAATTGACCTGCGAATTGGTCGAAATATTTTAATTTCCATATAAACCGTTACGATGAGCGTTCCTGATAAACTAATGGAGAAAAAATTAACATGACCTGTAGAAAATTGAACAGAACTCCAGCACTGATAATGTTGAAAAAGCAAGCTGAAAGTTAACACTCCCGTGTTAATGGCCACTTAGCAAGTCAAAGTCGAGTCAAGTGAATTTCAATGTGCTAAGTTATCTAACAGAAATTCTTAGGTGTGACAACTGACAACTTTCATTCACGTGATCTTGAAGATCTGGAATCAACCTACTTTTTCAAGACACCTAATATGACTTGATAATGTACTTGTACTTGATAATGAATTTTGAATTAGTATATTCAAAACTTCAACCTTTTCCATAGGGTGATACAATAATACTTCATTATAACGTTTATGACCATTATTATGCATGCCTATGAACCTTCTTCACTCTTACAGAACAAATTAAAAGATTATAAAGCATCCATTATTCAGACGATTGGAAAATTATCGAAAAACTTGAAGAACCTGTATACTTGAATAGCCTATGTACATTCTTGACATTATCAATTGATGCACTGAATTTCGTATTGATATAATTTAGGAACTCTCCATAATGTAACTAATATTTAGAACTATAAATAATTATTTATATTTAAATTTTATCATAAATATCTATTGATTATAATCATTAGAACTATGAATCAATATAGGTCAACTAATAGAAAAATCTTCATTTTCAAACACCCATTTCAAGCTAACCTTTTGCCACCAGCCACATTGCTACAATCCTGAAATGTCATTTTCCATCTGAAATTTACGATCTGATTATACGTAGGACGTAGAATACGCTGTGAATGGAAACTTGATATAATTTTTCATAATGATCTTCTGTTTTAGATTGCAATATAGCATCAAATAATATAATTAATCAATACTTATAAGTACAATACAATCAAACTAGTGTAGAAATGGGATTCATGTGAGAATTATAACCTACTAATATTGATAAAAGTAATTGCAAGTAATTGAAACTACTCAACACTGCTTAACGGTAGTTAATTGGAATTGAAGCTTTCAAAATTATAGCGGATACGTGTCATTTGTAAATACTGTTATCAACTGGTGTGGGTTGAAGATAGAATTATAGCCAAACAATAATAATTATTGTCATTTCATACCAGCTACCGGCAAGTTTATTGTTGCCGGATTAATACGATGAGTTTTACTATGTGCAGTTGGTAGTTTCGAACATCTGTGTTCAAACTCAATAAAGTGTGAACCAAATTGTATTCGAAATCAAGAACTGACGAGTTAGTTAGAATCTATAATAGAATGGATTAGAATATTTTATTGACCATTTAATAAATAATTCATAATAGATTTCGTCATTGTCCACTTGTGTGGACACAGTAAGCGATCCGGTTAAAAATGTTGAAGGTTCAAAAGTTATATTACAAATTACAATACTGTATTCAAAAAATCATGAAGGAGAATTTCACAAAGATACCAAAAATAATAATATTACATTTTGATACTATGTAAACAACACTTATTAAGAAGTAATCTGGAATCAATAATTTGTTTTTAAATATAGGCCTATCTCCCATAGTTCAATCTAATTCTCAAAGATCAAATTTATCCTAGCCTACATTAAAAAAACCCAATAAAGTTGTCATGTATGATAGACTGTCAACCCTAATTTTTTTTTGGAAAGCAGTACTTTCGTATGCAGAAAAACTAATCCGTCAGCTCCCATGTAAAATCATATCATAATCGACGATTCATATAGCTTCACAGTAGTTAATTGGGTTGAACTGAAATGCTAGCTTTGCTTTTATCGTAATTGCTTTTTTGACAAAGTTTCTCAATTTTCCTGTCCGTACTTGACTATTAACCCTTCGACTAATTTTCAATTAACTTCAGCATCTAGAAGTTTTTGTTCAGTATGCTTTACTGTTTTCAGAATCAATTTAATCAAACTTAAAACTTTACCTACTTTAAACATTGACTCATCGATGAAATATCATTGATATCAACTGATACTTCATCTATGAGTTCAAACCCGTCAATATTTGTTATCAAGGGTTCACTGATCAGACGATACGTATTCAAATGATACAAAAAATAAATTAAAGAACAACAGTCACAATGAATCAGAGGCTTGAGTTTGGAATGAATTTCACGCCTTTTAACAATGTGGCAATCATTTGGAAGGTCACGTTCGAATCAAATCATTGCCAGTGATAAGTTTAATTTTGTGATCATATTGACTTCAGCAGTACAGTATTACTGTTCGCTACAGGAAAAATCCATTTGATTAAGTAGCTCTGTGACAAGTTAATCGGTGTGCAATGATTCGCAACTTGTTCCAGTCATAATGTTCTGCGTTGTTAATAATTTTTAAATGCAGTAGTTTTTTATTTTTTGAATAATGCTCTTCGGCGAACCTTGAAAACCTCTGAAGCTCAACTCCGCTCCCCTCCTTAAAACCTGCCATACATATTTATTTCTCTTATTTGGTTTGTACTTAGTTCTCTCACTCTGTCAAAGCGCCAACTGTTGTAATATGTGTTTTTTTCTCACTCTTTCTTCGTATATAATCTATTCAAAATCTCCCTTCTATCCATTCTGTCCTTCTATTCCATCATCACTATTATACACAATCACTCTCTCTCTTTCTCACACAATCACTCTCTCTTTCTCACACAATCTCTCTCTCTCTTCTCTCTCCCTCTCTCTGTCTTTCTCTCACCTCACTGCACTGTCACTATAACCACAGACTTGTTATACTGTCTCTCTTGTTTGTGCTGTAACTTACTCATCGTTTACCTTCTCACTCACTCTTTTTCCCAATCAAGCACTCACACTCATTCACTCTGTCTCACCAACTTTTTGTCACTTCTTTTCTCAAAATTCATTCTCTCTCTTCTCATTTTTTCCCATTTTTCTCGTACACAACTATCAACTTCCTCACTCTCATAATGCTTCTCTTTCTCTTACACCTTCTTGCTCTTTCCCACTCGATCATCTTCTCCATCATCTCTCTCCTCAGTCCGGCGCGAACGAATTTTCGGTTTGAAACATTCAGATATACTTCTTGAGGTCGTTAAAAATAATCAATAATGATTTTTCATTAATCAGAAGTGATGAGATCCAATAGATTCCTATTGATTCATTGAATAAATTTGACCTCACCTCGCTTCCGTTTGAAGAGTCACATTCATTCCTGTGCTTTACTAAAAAATTGCAATGCTGCTGTACAAGCGAAGGCTGCCAGGACTCTCTCATTCGATCTCTCTCTCACCACAGTATTCAGCAGTATTCAGTATTTCTCTTCACTTGATCGCACGGTATACACACATACAACCAAACCTGCACTCTCACACGCATACTCACACACTTAGGTAACAGCTTTCTCATGATCACAGAAACGATAACCTGCTCTTTTATTTGTGACTTCAGTTGCGTTGTGCTATTTGACAACAGCTATCGCGCTTGATATCGCTCCACTAATATTGTGATTTTGTTTGATTTCGTTCCAAGTTCTTGTGGTAGGATCTTAATAATTCAATAGCAGTGGCATAATGTTGCGAATATTCTAGTTAACAGGTTTCCCCACCGTAGGGCAAGTGCGTATTATTTCTGTTTTACCGGTAGTGCTTGTTTTTGAACCGGCATAACCGGGAATGTTCCTAGCTTGCTGCTGCAATGTACTCCGGCCTCTCTTGGATTTTCATTTTAAACGACTGTAAGTTTATTCTCTACTATTTTTGTAACCTTATCAATATAGGAAGTGAATTTGATGTGAAAATGATTGCTCGAGTGTTAAGAGAAAACATTATCACACAATATGGACTGAGGGCCGATTGCACAAGAAGCTAATTGAATTTATTCAACCTTCAAATTATATTTAGTTTTCTACATAGTCACTTTTTTCTGTTGAACTCAATTTTTTGGCTGCTTCGAAAATAATGATATCAGAGAAAAACTATCAATAATCCACAGTTATTGATCATTATTTTCCTATTAGAAGCTATCTCAACCATCACAGGCGATTCAGGCTAACGAAGTTTTTTCAGTCATGTTGATCAGTAGAAATAGAATTTATTTTATTAGGAATGGTCAACAGGTCAAGATAACTACTGATACAAAAATAAATTATAATTACTGTAAATTTATCGTACTTCTTTTCCAGTAGAGGCCTAATGTAATTCTTCAATTACTTGAATGGTAGTACTGCATTTAATACTTCCATTTAGACGTAACGGTGCACAGCAAATCGTATTGACCAATCCAGTAGAATCTGTTTTGATGTTATGATAGCAGGAAACCAGGAAGTAGCTCATGCTAATTATAGTGACTTGAAGTTTCTGTCAACTTCAAAAGTTCAACCGAATTAGAGCACTGTTAGAATGTACAGTACAATACATATTTACTTCCAAACACTTCATATTACAGTTTTTAATTTGTGTTATTCCTGTCCAACCGAATCATATTGCAGCCAATTCTTTCCGTTATTTATGAACAGCTTGAAGGGCTTGTTATATAATTCAAGTCAAGTCATTGAAATACAATGTACCTATGTCAATGCAATTGTATTTTATTAATACAATGCTTTTAACTTCATTAAAATCTGCCGGTTCTTCTAATCTCGGAAATCTCCAAACGTAATGACCGCGGTAAAAAACTTTCTACTTCCATAATTCTCACGTTTCACAACTTGTTGCAGTTCAAGAAGGTCGAAAAGGTTTTAAGACAAGTTTTATTGATTGAGAAATATTATCGATAGCACGTAGGCCTAATAAACAGGTGAATGAACCTGCAACTGAGAACTACAAATTGTTTGTGTGCTTTTTATTGAATGGAGCGTGCACGAAAAAGTTTAATCTTTGATTAGGTCCTATTTTGATTTCTTTTATTTTATAGAATTTTTGAGAGAGTTTGTTTGAATATTATGTAAAAGGTTATGAATAATCTGTTTCGAATTCATACTGGAATAAGTTGTAAAACTATTAAACTATATTATCATTACTTTAGATTGCAAGGCTTAATGTAATGGTCTAGGCTGGAATTTATTCTTTTTCTTATTAAGGTTCTTATCAAGGTTTCTGCTTAAAAAATCCTTCATACTAAATGCTTATAGTATAGTATTCTATTGCACTTTGCTTGAAAATTCTATTTTTTGCAATTTCTCTGCTGAATGGCGGTATTTTATGAGAAATATTTTCTCTAATTTGAGAGTTTTCAAAGAAATTTTCTTTTTCAGAGATATCTCCTCGAGTCAATCAGACTTTTTCAAGATGCTGGATGAGAAAGTAGAAAGTGTAAGTACTAAATGAACCAAATTATGTAAATTGGAGATTTTTTGAATTTCCTAATTTTTCTCTGAAACAATATCTCTAGAAGTGGATGCCTCCAAATCGAAAGTCTCCAGTCATAACTGTATTCTGTTTATAATATTCTTAATAACAATTTCTCGCCTACCTTTCTTCCTTAGTCTATAATTGTCTTTTTAGATATTATTTCATTTTCCTCTCGAATATATTGTTGAACAGTAGTGACAATACTTTCCTGTTTCTCATTCAAATGTTTATTTAATAAAGGCATCAATTTTTCGACACTGTAATATTTCATTCAACCACTACATAATACCTACATAATTATAATATTCTCTATTTTTCAACTATTTATCATCAATATTACATTTTATACATCGTTACATGTCTCACTCTCTCGTTCTCTAGAAGTCATTTGGTAGAAGTAGGAATCAGATTGTATCTTTCCCCTTAAAGTACAATTGACTTCTAAGGCGATCTAAAACATCATAACATTCAGTTTAGAAGTTATTGTGATGTTTTGGATGAATCTTTTTCCAAATGTGATTGGTTTGAGAACAGGCATTCTGATACAATGATAACCAACCTTCATCGTCCGCCGATTGTTCACTCTTCTCTCACTTGAGCGCGCTAGTAGGTTTGCCTAGCGCGCTCAGTGTTGTTTCAGTGTTGATGAGAGCCACCGCAAACTAACAGAAAGACTCTCTGGGGACTGTGAATGTTAAGAAGTCTAAAACTAGAGTGCTAGGGATCAAGAGTACAAGTCATAAAATGCAATTTTTCAGGAGAGTCATTCTTAAATTTCAATCTATAGGTTAGGTCGTTGGTGCTAATAGTGCAAGACATGCCTTCTATTTTGGAGGATCCGTCACCCACTGACTCAACAGTACAACTCGACAGTACAACTATACTTTGACTCCCCAGCAAGAAAGGAATTTGAGTATTTTCAATCAGCCCTGCTCCTAACAGTATAACTTGACTTGTACTGCTACTACCTAACAAGATCGTGACTTTTGAATTGTAATGTTGAGTTCAAACACCAATAGAAATAAAACAAGCTTAGAATGACTTGTTCTGTTGAGACCAAATGAAAGTACATAAAAAGAGCTAAATTTTGATGCCAAAACCTTAATATCGACTTTTTCTGACTTATACTCTTCATCCCTAGCACTCTAGAAAATTCAAATGAAGTTTTGAAATCTCCGTGCTCGATACTATGTTCATGTATGTTCACGTATGTTCATGATAATCAAACAGCAATTCTTCATGGGATGCTAATACATCTATGATATCTTTCTATGAAATTTCTTCATAAAATGTTATAATATTTTTTTAATGAATTTCTTCAGGGACCAGACTACGACTCGAGCTGCGAGTACGAGATAGCGCTGGAGCACGCGCGCCTGTGTCGGCTGCTACAGGAATGGGAAGCAGCCAAGCAGCGTTCGGCGCGCTGCCGAGCTGCACAGTCGTCCAAAGCGCCGCGCTGCTACCTTCCAGCAGCTGCCGCAGCCAATGGCGATGCAATTGCAGCTCAGCGGCATGCCACCGCGCTGCAGTGGTACCACCACCAGCAGCCCTCGCTGCAGCAGTACTACCAACCGCCCCCACCTCACTACCAGTTCAGCAACTCGGTGGTCATGTACGACAAGAGTCGCGGCCATTACTACACCGAACTCGCGTGACAAAGAGACTTCGCCGGTCCCGGCAATCGGCTCTAAAAGACTGAATTCACATTCTGACCAGAGATTTAAATACTCAAGATCAGGGAATTGGATTGAAAAACTGAGTGATGGTTCAACAGTCCCTAGAGATTCTAAATGATTAGGGAGGTTTGATTAGAGGTATGATAAGGGATATTGATTCTAGAGAAATAGTAAAGATCAAGGAAAGCTAATAGAAAACCTTAGATATGACCTCAACAATCACTCTAGAGACTCTGGATGATAAGGTAACTAGAGATTTAAATACTAAAGATCAGGGAAATCGAATTGAAAAACTGAGATATGACCTCAACACCCCCTAAAGACTCTAGATATGGTATGGAGACTCTTGTTACTTCGATCATCATCTAATATCATTGACAGATTTCAGACTTACTATAAGATCCTCCAAAAACGTACAGTAATACTCCAGACTTTCTGGGGACTCTAAATGATAAGGAGACCAATATTTTAATGAATCACTGAAGTACTGATGTTTTAAAAGATTCTGGATACTATGAAAAAGTTTCGAAACTCAAATTTCGAAAGTATAAAAATGCTATGGAAAGTCTGGAATTTCAATTGATAGGCTATAAAAAACCGCAATGATTTCAGAGATTTCATAAGGGACTTCATATGCTGGGAGAGAGGCATTCAACTCTTGAGACTCTAAAAACGTCTCTAAACTCTAAAACGTGACTAGTTTTCCAGTACAGTAAGCTACTAAATATTTTGTTACGGATGATGCCTACATAAGTGTTATACTTGTGTGTGGGTAATGAGATGAAGGATGACACGGTGAAAAGTGCCAGACGGAACGGGAATCGAACCCGAGACCGGTGAAGCGATAGCAGACTAAAGGTGTAAGGCTCTATTGAACGCTCCAGCCAGCTGAGCTACACCGGCTCGCCAAAAGAAAAGATGATCTACTAGACTAGTAGATAGAGACTATAAAGACTGTCACGCGTTGTCTGTCAATTCAACAGGTGGAGTCAGAATTTTTGAGTTGCAAGCTCCTCAAATTGATACAATAAAGTTTCCTTGTACAAGAACTTCAATCTTAATTCGTAAAGCTCACTTGTGCAAATTCTTGTTTCCTTGTTGCATACTCATAGTGTTGCAATTTATAGTTTCCTTGTTTCAAGAAGAATGGTTGAACTCGAAAGTCTTAGTAGCCTATCTGGTGTGAGCTCTCTTTCCTGAATTCATAGAGAAAACATAATATAATATGGAAATTTTCGCTATGATTCTGAGAAGACTTTTTTGGAGCTCTAAAGACAATCTTGATGTTATTCAATCAACAACTTAGATTGCACACTTCAAACTAAATATACAATTGATTTTTGATTGATTTTCCATAATTTGATAATTCTGAAATATTTGAAACATACATTCATCTTCAAAACAGGCTATCAATATTAAAAAAAGTAATATTTAATACGTCCAATTACTTGAGAAAAAACATGTTGAAGCACAGAATGAAGCTACATTGAATATTGGTTGAAGTGGACCCTAAAACACAAATGATCATCACTTAGATACCTGATAAGCACTATTTATGTGGGAAATTCTTTGTGAATAATTTGAATTCTGCCAACAATCTGGTTCAAAATTGACCAGCACTGATATGAGGTTGAGTTTATTAAATCTTAGATAATGGTTGAGCAACAAGTATAGAATTTTGTTAAAATACTTGATTGTTCTAGATAATTATACTGTATTTGTTTCTCAAAGATGTCTCTTTTTCTGTATTGCGTTAAATGTTTTCAATTCTGTAGGAATATTATGATTTTCTTGGAGACGTTCCATTTTCAACCAAAAGATATGAGTTCAATTTTTAAATAACAGATGAAATCAATTCGAATTTAGGTACAATAATACAAACAATGAAAAATTTTATGAGTGCATGCTCTAGAAAAATTGAATGATTGATTGATTGAATATTATAAACAATGAAAATAATGATCTGCACTTATTCATTCACTCAGTGAACCAAGTGAAGTGAAGGTCGTCATCATCATTAATAATATAGTACTGTGAGTGATGAGATAAGATTTTATCCATTGATTTCATAACATAATTGTGAACTATTAAGTACTGAAATCCTGAAATTATAAATTTTGTTCAGACAGCACTTGTATAACAAGTCTTGTAATAATATATTAGCAAATTTAATAATGATTGATGTAATTGTCTCATTTTGCTGTCTTGTCTTAAGATATAATCAACATTTAATATAATTATTATTCATTTGATATCTATTTCCAGATTTTGAAGTTCTCAGCAACACTATTCGATAAAGACTTGATTATCATTGTATTCAGCACACCTTATTCATTTCATATCTAAATGTTTAATGTCTGGAACATTATTTTACTCATAACAGCTCTCTTCCAAATAAAAATAATGCATTATATATATTATATAGATCGATTGACGTGGTGGAATAATACCCGATTTGAAAAAATGATATTTGAAGCCTATTATATTTTTCTTAATATTACTTTAATGTTGATTCTTCAAAGTTTTTATTATTTCTATGAAACAGCTATTTATTATCCAACTGTGATTATAATTGTATATATAAAATTTTTGAAAGCATATTTTGCGGCAGTATTAAATCAAAATATGTATATAGCAACCTTCAAGTATAGAGTATGCGTGAAGTTTGTTTTTAAATTGTTATTGTTATTTCGTAATTTGTAATAACACACAAGTCATATCATTGTGATTTTGGCTATTCTTCAATAATAATATTCACGTATTCATTCCATTCTCTACAATAATTGATGAATATTTCAGAACTCCAATGAAAAAGTAAGCAGCTCTGACAATAATCACATTTTTCTTCTTCAATTATTTTTTTTCTGAGAAAACAAAATTCATACCTGGTGCTGGTTAACTTGTCTCCCACAAATGTATAGGCCCACATATTAACAGTAGTAGATTCTTTTCTCCTATACTACCCTTGCCCATTAAGTCAATAAGTTTCCTGGAATCTCACAATTATATCTATTGAGAATTTGTTCCTCAAAGGTATTAGATTACATAGGAATTGATTGAAATGGATATAAGGGACTAAATACCATTTTGATTCAGAAAAATAAAATAGGAATTTTGACTTTCTCTGTAAAATCACAAACAAGAGATATACTGTATAAGAGACAGTATATGACGATGCCAGTGCTAAAAGCTACCTAATACTATTTTTAATTTCTTCACTTGCTAGACTCAATTCCTTTCCGGTAATTATTCAAACAAATTAGAATAATCCATTTAGACTTTGACACCTATTCTAGTTAATTTGAAATTTTCTAAATAATAAGTCTATATTCTGATTCTTTTTTATTATTTTTCATCCATTACCATTTTTGTTTAAGTTCATTTCTGGGACCATATAAATTACTCTAATGTGTAATTTTTAGAGTTTTACCACAACAGACCTTTCAAAGTGACTAACAATCCCATTCTTACTTGAAGGTCCTACATTCGTGTGAAGAATAATGATCAATGGAATTTAAATGACCTTGAATGAAATAAAATATTCTATAAATTGTCCCCATCACATGAAAATCAAACATACAATTATTATTTGAGCTAGAAATGGATGTGCTATCTCTGATCTAAGAAGATAAATATCAGAATAACATTACAATATCGATGATATTATTATTATTATTAGACTATCTAATAGTTCAGGAAATATTCAATATTATTTGTTCTGATATATTATATTTTCATACTACATTAAGCTCTAAAGTAACCAATCTACGATGATGTTCCCAACACTGTTGATGTTATAGCTGAATCCAGAAAATTCTAGAATGACTGTTATTCCCCCAACACACTGTAGAATGAAATGGTTGAGGAGATTATTGTATCAACGCTATGATATTTTATTATGTGTACAAAGTTTGTATAATTTTTTTGTTTTCATCATTGTGTACTTGAACTGTGAAAATAGGACTGTATCGAGTATGAATTTAAATTTGAATGTATTGCAGTCGTCAAGAATTATTGCACTTTCAACAATCATTCCCATTCAGAAACTGCATTAGAAAAAAATTTAAATTGAAAAATATGTAGCATACAGTTTTCTTCTGTTTCATTTTACAAAATCATTATTCTCAAATCCAATCCTGTTTATTCTCTACCAAGAATGGTTCTCGTTTCGAGAATTTTATTGAACATAGGTAATGAATAGCACAAAAGAACTGATATTGTTTTCTTTGTAATTATTCGAGTACCGTTATTGATGTAAATTTGTGTATTTTATGTAAATAGATATAAATTGATACAATACTATTTCATATTTCGACTGGAATTGGAATATAGATAATAGAGGTGTATCATACAAAAAATATATAAATGTGCGAATCTACGCTTACTCCTGCTGGACAGTGTGACAAATCAATTATATAATTATGTACTTATGTAAATTGAGCCCTAATGTTGTGATAATAATGTTAAATATGAAAGTAAATGAGTATAAATAATTTGTTGAGTTATTTTCCAGCACAGAAAAAGGTGGCATTGAAAATTGAACACTTTCTTATTAGTTGGTATGAGAAGTACCGTAGGCCTACTAGAGCTGCTAGAGGTGGAAGTATCTCGATATTCATTCATGATAATCAGTAGTTGTTACAATAAAATAAATTGGAATCATCCTGTATGTGAGGCAATCAAAAAATGATCTACTGCATACATTTTGCTAATGCTAAGACTGTATGAAGGCGTTTATAGAGGATAGGATAGTGCTCTAGATTTTGCAACAAAGATTCAATACCATAATGTCCTTGGCATTTTTCCCGATAATTCAGAATTAAATGAAACCCTATTTTTCTAAGATTGACATTTTTCTCACAATACAGTGAAAGAGTGAAAGCCTTGTTTGTCCTTCGTCTCCTTCCCTTCCTCAGGGTGTTATCGGTGTAAAGAAATGGAACTTTGCTACTGCTTTCTAAATAATAATGCTGTGTTGTATTTTTATCTTCATTCTATATTAAAGTTAATAAAATTAAAGCGACTAAAGCGGTCAAAAGTTGCGGATAAAGAAATGGAACTTGCAATTGCTTTCATTCATAATGCTGTGTGTTGTAAGCGTTCTATATTTGTCAATGAAAGCGTCCAATGTTCGATATGGCATTTGATTCAATGTCAGCATTCATCGCAACGCTTTTTTCTGACAAAACGGTTCCAACAGGATATTTAAAGAACCAAGTAGCCTTAATATTTTATGACGACTAAAAATATTTCTTGGCAATAAATAATAAACAAGTAGGCCTACTGAATACTGAGTGACCAATATAATTGAAGTTCGTGATATTTAGGACCCATGGATTTATCTCAAAATAAAATAAGCAAATTGCATGAAGTATGTGACCTTTTTATTATGAGAGATTTACTAATGGAAGAAAAGATGTGTACAATATACTGTAACATGTTTCTAGAAACATGTTTTACTAGTTATAAAAACTGTAACTCAATACACCAAATCTCAATATTTTTTAATCTAAACAATATTTTTCCTGAAACTCAAGACTGAAAACTGAAATCTGTATATGTTTTTCTTGGACTTTTCCAAGTTCAAGTCCAAGACTCTAACATTTTTTGTGAAAAATGAATATGTTTTTTGTCACAGTACCCTATATCATAATTATGCAGAAATATTTTCTACCTACTTACAATGCTTTAAATGTGGCACTATGGGTGTATTATCAAATTCAGTGCTTTAGAACGTTTCGAGATTTTTCTATTGGAGATAAGTGTGTAAATTTTATGTATAGATGATGTCGTAAACGGATCTCGGAAAGTGGTGAGCGACTATAGTTTGTAATTTTTCTTCACGAGTGACGGGTGTGTAGCGTGGAAGAGGGAATGATCTGGTCACAGCATCCACGAGAGCTCTCACAACGGGAACTGGGTCACTTTCCTAAAAACAATATACGAAAAATTGAGCATGAAATAACATTTAAAGTACAATAATAAAAATATAACTATTATTAAACGATTAAAAGCAAGTTATTATGCTGAATTCTGTGTCTTTCTGTTATCAAAAGGAAAACTTGAAAGAACATTGGAGAGGCGAGATTGCTGTAAAAAGCGATAATATTTAAAAAAAAAATAAATAATGTATTTCTACTATCAAAAGGATAGAAACTTGAATAAATATTGGAGAGGTGAGATTAGTTCTACTCAAATACGATACGATAACTTATCAACAAAACTTTGTGATCAAAAAATTGAGTAATCAAATTCAAATTAAATGCAAAATATCGTGTGCCAATGACACTTGACTAAAAGACAGTTCACAATTTATTGGTTCAGGCTTTTTGTATTTAAAATAAGAAGTTTTGGATTTCAATGACTTCTTTTATACCGTAACTTAGAAGCCCGAAAAAAGCTTCAAAATTTCAATGTTATTTTAGAACTGAAAACTCACTTTGTTATATAGCAAACTGCAAATTGGTTCTTCTACACAGGCCAATTATTAGCATATAATTCAAAAGATGTATTTTTCAACTGAAGTGTCATATTAAAAATGTAATAGCTTACTCGTTTCGAAGATGAATATTCAAAAGAATATTCATGTTGACCCTGAATATTATTATTCTATTTGAAGTTGAAGAATTTAAAAAAAAATTCCAAGAGAACTTATTTGAATCAACATTAATGTAAATGAGATTTTCAACTCAGTAGGCCTACAGAATCTCAACATACTGCAGTGTTTCAATTACAACCCCAATCTCATATAATATGACGTATTATTTGAAATAAAAATGGAAATCATGAATATTTCTGGATGCAATGTGGAGAAGATCGCAATAATTTGAATTCTACTTTAGTGCTTTGAAAAAATAGTGTCATGTTATGTGGGATTTCCTAGGATTAGATAACATAGATTATACAGATTCACTTTTACAAGAGTTGGATTCGTTACGTGAATCTTGTTATGATATTATCTTAAAACCTTATTGTGGAATAATTATATACCATAAGATAGCATCTGTGTACAATACATTTGCTTTGAAAGTCAATTACAGATCCGCAATGCGGATGTAGTTTTGCTACATACACTTTATCGCTGTAAAATTTAATTGGTAAACGTATGCAATGCAAATTAATAGAAACAAATACAATTCCTATACTAACCTGTTGCTTCATGTATTCCGGCATGGTTCTAACTTTAAATTCAAAGTAATCTTTTCCATAATCTTCTCTTGTGCCATCGTCCATTGAGTCCCACATCTTTTTAGCATCCTCAAGCATTTGTTTATCATCAAACCAGTTTCCTGTAAAAGCATTCCCTTATTTAGAGAGTTGATAGAATATTTTTCACCCACAAAGAAGCTGCAATTCAGATTCTATACACCTCCAATTCCATACAAAGATTCCACACAAAATAATTAGCCTATCCATATTAAAGCTGAAATTCATTCATTCATGACGCTCTTATCAAAGATAATCGTGTTGAGTTCAATAATTGAAAACTGTATTAAAACAATAACGAATACGGTATATTGAATCAATAAATTCCATTGTTCCAAGTATCATTTATCAACCTTCTTTGTCGTAAACAGCTATTGTTCCTCCATTGAATGTATTGAGTTTTCTTGTGTATTATAAAAGTGAATAATATTATTACCCCGGGGCTCATTGATTTCAAATTCAATAAGTCTTATTCTTGTTTTGTTAGTATTCAAAAGCGTGATCCAAGTCATAAGCTATAGTTTCTATGAAACTCTTTGAGGCTAAACATTCAGAAATGCTCAAAAATTAGATTAAATTTAATTACTATCACCATATCCATTTAATATGTCCTCTCAAAAAGTGATATATACAAATGTTCGACTTATTATTTATTTATTTCTTCGACAATAGATTTCCAGATACAACAGAGATAAGCAAATTTCTTGTATGACATTCTGCCTGAATAATTTATCATCATAAATAAAACCTTTCTATTATTATCCATTATAATTTTTTCGTACTATGAATACGGGGTTTCAAAAATTATTAACTCCAAAATTTTTCTCTTTGGTTCGAAAGCCACCTACAACTAAAACTTCATTCTTCTCTCATCATAGTCTTCCATGACTCAGGCTAGAGCCAATGTTGGCATCACCCTTGGAAAAAATAAATCTCATCTCACAACATTCAAAATTTATTTAAATCAACATTCAATTTCAACGAAATAACACTAAAATTCAAACTGCTATGTCGTTCAAAATCATGTTTAAAGTGAATCAAGAATAATAACTGATCGATTTGTATTGAATCGTATATATTTATGACAGTTCATGTTTCTAGTAAAAAGAATCAAATACGGTATATTGAATATTAATAGAATATCCAATGTTCTAGTAGTTACCTGTAGTCAAGTGTCCAGGCTCAACAACCACCACATCCACTCCCCATTTGCGCATTTCCAAACGCAGGCAATCTGAAAATGCTTCCAGTCCAAATTTGACAGCACAGAAAGGAGATCTGACCGGGCACGCGATTCGTCCAACAATACTGATCACATTAATCACGCGACCTGTTCAAAAGAGATATCACATTCTGTAAATATGGAAACAAATCTTCAACAATTGATTTAGAAGTACAGCAGAGCTTCTCTATATTGATTTATCAAATCATTATTGAGAATTTCAGCTACATTTCTAAATTTATCGAGATAAATATGGGATAAATAATTGAATGGGGAGTTGACTGTAACAAATATAGGAACAGACCAAGGTGTATAGAATAGAAGAGGTGGTCGGAGTGAAGCGGCTTGCTGGGAAAGTCGTGATAATAATGACGTCACTGCAGTCCCAAACTCAAACTTCGAGTCGAACTGCAGATCACGGAAACTTCCATATGATGCAGGCGTAAAACTTGAGAAGAGTAAGCTCAAAAAATGTCTACTTTTGAGACAACAAATTTCAAAAAAAATAATTCCAGTTGGAAATAATAGTTTATACCTTTCTTGACAATGCTAGTACTCGAAGAATATTTTCCTAGTACCTTTATGAATGTGCTTTTCAACCTTTTATTCTTTCCTCTAATGCAAAACTAAAGTTCGAATGAAACAAGTTGTCACCTGGCATGGTGCTCAAGAACCCCACTAGAACTGTTTTTGTCAGAAAGCATTTCAGATGATTGGTCGTTTTCTGAAAAATAAACGGTTCTAGTGAGTGACCAGGCCAAGTGACAACTAGTTTCATTCAAATAACTAGACTGCAGTAACGTCATTTTCTCTACTTTCTCAGCAAACAGCTACACTCCGACCCACATCTTCTATTCTATACACCTTGTGAGCAGACAACAGATATTTTACAGTATGCACCTTGCAGTGTTCGACAAGGTGCAGTTGGACAGCACTCGATTAAGAAAAAATCTAGTAGGAATTATCTACAATAAATACAATGTATAATAAAATGAATTGAATGAAATTAGTCGAAAACAGGTAAGGTTTCAATTCACATTTGCTTTGGAAAATATATAGTAGGTAGTACCACAGACAACAATAGTTAGGTCTATAGGTGTATAGTTAGTCTATGGTAGTACATAATGAGATAAACGAAATAAAAGTAAATAGAATACTCCAGACGTGGAGTTTAAATGTGGTGCATACTACAAGTTTCAGTGTAATGTAACGTATTTATATGAATACGACTATACGATTTATGAGATACTAAAAGATTACAGGTTTTTTCAATTCATTATTAAAGGGAGGTGAAATTACAATATTCATTCTACATTTAAATTTGCTCAAATAGCACCTTATTCTTATTTCAGTTTTGTTTTATATCGATTTTATTCAAGGTTTGTAATCAATATTCATTATTACTCTCCGCAGAAGATCAATATTTCTTTATTTAATTTGAATTTGTTTCAATTTCACCTTATTCTTGTTGGAGTTTGTTCAAAATTACCTTTTGTTTTGCGAAGATGAGGAAGAAAAACTTGAGTTGTGCGAATCGTACTCAACAAATTCATATCGGCAGCTTTCTGATAGACAGTTTTCGGAACCCATTCCACCTCGCCAAAAGCAGCCCAAGACACGTTGTTGATAAGAGCCCAAAGACCTTTAAATAATTGGAAAACAAATTGAAACACCTCTCAAAAACCACGCTTGAATAAATAGTTCATTTAGCAAAAAATACTTCTCATCACCATTAATGTAAACCAAAGTACAGAGGGATCATAAAGTCTCTCTGAAGTGGCTGCATGGTAGTATATATTGTGTCCTGATTAAACGGTACACAAATTGAACTTTATATATAGTACTAAATATCAAAGAAGACACTTTCAGCATCTACTTTAATGAATCTGCAGGTGAATTACAATAACTTTTCGTTTAAAAATTTTTTCGAGTGATTCAGTGAATATCGACTGCTGACAGATTTTTTGATCGCTGTATTCGAACTTGGAACCTTTGGATTATAAGACAGGCGCTTAATCAAAATACGAGAAATATATAGTTTCAACTCAGCAACAGGCCTGAAAAAATCGAGAAAAATAATTTGAGGGAAAATATCGGATATTATATAATTATATGAAATTGTTTATATTATTTATATTATGTATAAATTGGAATTATATATGAACTTGCGCGTGGGCAACAAATGCAAATACAAAAATGTATTATAACAAAAATCATTAAATTTAAGCGCATGAGAAAATATAGGTATTGAATTGAGACGCACTAATAGTGACAGTGGCAAATTGTAAAGTCCAACGCATGCATGCTCTATGAAGAAAATGGAATTTTAGAGATCCTACAGAATTAATAGCATGCTCAATTCCTTTCTCACTAATTTGTTATTCTCATCCAAGCTAGACAATGTCATTGTGATTTATCGACATTATTTGAGTGAAGTCGCATTATTCTTTAGACACTTTTGCTGCCAATTTTACAAATGCTGCAAGCTGATGCCAATAAAACTCTATGTGTTGATATACGGTAGTCTTGAAAGAATTTCTTGAACTGAATATTCATTGCACTGTACAGAGCTAAAAAGAGAATAAATTCCATTAGTTTTTTTTGGAAAAAGTAATATCTTAAAAGTTATAATAATTATACATCAGTGATATCACTCTATCAAGATAGAATAGAAGATAGATTATAGCCATGAGCCTAGAACCCAAAAATAAAGTATCATTGATAGCATTTTCGACCGATTCAAACCACAACTAATGGCAGATAATAAATTGCCTGATATTAATTTTTTATTGATATACTTGTACATTATCTTCCTTCTTACCTGGAGATTTATCTGGCAAGTGTTCCTTCACATAGGACAAAGCATCCTGTAAGTCTGATTCAGAAGTTATGTCCAATTTCAAGACATGCAGTCTACCTGAAGATTCATCTTTCAGCTTTGAGGCAAGATTTTCATTACTTTGGAATCCGGCGAAAATTGTAAAACCCTGAAAAAAGATTAATATAGAATTATAGAAGAATGATAAGAATATAAAGAATATTATAAAGTATAAAAATATTATAAAGAATATTATAAAAGAATGAATTATTAATTGATGGTGAAAGAATTTTCCACTCAATTCCAAAATTCTCACATGAGATAATTTTGTCTTTAGTATTCTATTTCAGTTCATATCACTTTTGGAATATATAGACTACTGAGTTAGTTAGTAATTTTTGGGAATCGATCTTGGAACCTTTGGATCATCAGACAGGCGCTTATCGCCCTTGGCTACGGACCACTCCAATACTGTACTATCTTATTAAAAAATTAATTATCAAATAATATGTTATAACACCATGAACTGGATATTTAAAAAAATGATTTTTATTGAGTCTAGCCTACAATAATAAAAAAAACATGTATTTATTCTTTGCATACAGAATATGGTTATCCGTAGTTATAGGCTATAGTTCAATATTCGTTATAAAACTTACCAAATCATCCAATTGTCTTGCAATGGCATATCCTATCTTGGACTCGCAACCAGTTACCAGCACAGCCTTCCCTGCAGCAGTTACCTTAAAAAAATCGAAATGTTTATTGAAGTGACAAATAAACATTTTTTATGACAACAGTAGCTTTACCTCGTTGCTTAACTCAATCAATTGAACATAGAAATTAATAGGTTTGGCGCAAAAATACTGTACCGTATGAGGAGTTGTATTCAATTATACTATCGATCCAAACAAGCTTTATGATTAAATAGTATGTTTGTTAATCTTAATGTGCTTCAATGGTGTTGAATCCATAAAAAAACTCAATTCTGGTAGCCTGGAGAGTTTGAAGACAAAACAATATAAATATTTTTGAAGAGGATCCAGTTTTATGATTAAATAATATTGGTTTAGTAATTTCTATCAATCTATAATCTTGGTTTAGTAAATCTATCAATCGATAAGAATTCTTTCTTCACGCACGGATCCAGAGTCCATGTGGGGAAATATATTTCCTGTACAATTGTATTTTATATATTTGTGATTTTGTATATTATTGTGGAAATATTATTCTATTTTAAATCTAAACTAGCATCGATTTTGAAAATGCTTATAATTTTGTCAAATTTGGACATATTGATTTGAAAATTCAGGAAAATATTAATAGTATGAAGAGAGAGAAAATAGGGTGAGTGTACCTTATTATTACTTTCAAAGTTAGAAAGCTTTTCTTGTTCCCAGCTCTGAGATTTTCAGAAAAATAGTCCACTTACTTTTATATTGAAGTACAGTGTACGAAGCAGAATTTTTAAAATAATTGTTTTAGACTTTGGCTATGTGGTACAGTATCATTCTTTTTGGTGAAATGTTTTGAGGTTTTCATTGAAACTCACCTTCAAGTTGTGATAGAAGATGGTGGATCCTATGGAAACGATGAGAAATAGAATGAAGAGCGTGAAAGACGACACTTGCGAGATGTAGAGAACATTGAGAACCGTGGACAAGATGACAGCTGCCGCATGTGAGAACACCACTGGAATGAAGCAGCGATCGAAAAGATCCCAAGGAATTTCTTCCGGGGCTTTTTTGGCGGCAGGAGTCTTCGAGGAGGAAGACATCCCGAAAACTGAGAGACCAGCTTCTCTGTTTCAGGTCAGCTCAACGTAGAGTAGAACGTTTTGGCTAGAAACCAGGTTGTGCTATTTCTGTCCATCTGTCGTTCTCCCTCCGCAATATTCACTCTATTTCAATATTCTGTCACATTCATAGCTTCCTTTCTTTTCCAAAAACCTCTTCCATCTCACTCTAAAATTCTTCTTTTTTTCATTCAGCAGTTGCTTGCTCGGTCAATCATTCCAGAACCCAGGACAGGACTGAAGTTTGTTTCTCATCACTTTATCGGACTAATTTCATGATCAGTTATTAGGGAGTCATCAAATCTTGAGAACGAAATATTAGTCATAAGCACATGAATTTTCTAATTATAGGCCTATTAGTCCTATTCCAAGATAGGAGTTTCAGCCTGGCTTCGTACTTATTCTCACTCACCAAGAGAATATTTTGATACCAGAATAATGACGATCTGAGAATTCATGCAGGATCTCAATGTAATTTACAATTTTTCAATTTCTCTTCTTGGTTATTGTACAGCAATTTTCCCAGTTTCATGGATCTTATAGCTTGTAGAGTTAGAGAACAGATTAATAGATATTTTGAAGAATAGGGGAATTGAAATGATTAAAGAACTTTTTTCTTATACTCTCAATCAACATCTCTTGATAATTTTTCTGTAGATGGGTTTCATTGACTTATGAATAAAAAATGAGGCTACACAAGTTCTCTGGGATAGAAAAAAATTAATTTTATTGAATTACTAAACTGTACTCTGATACTCAGAATGTAGGCTATTACCTATCCTATGTGAAAAAAATCATTTTACCAAAATTATATTGCTGATAGAATTATAGCAAGAAAAAACCATTAATGCAAAAAGAAAAGTTTAAGAAAACCAAAATACTAATATTATTTGTTTTTCTAATGTAACTTAATAGTTGACTTGACTTTATGAATAGCTATGAGAATTTTATCGGTCTTATAGTAATAAAATTATGCTTCATACTCATCAATTCATTTTGTTAGTGTTCCAAATAATTGTAGTCGAGATAGAAATAAGTACTCCAGCATCAAGAGTCCCAGACAAAAAAGGTTGAAACAGTCATTTACTCAATACCAATAAGAACATATTTGTATTTGGGTAATCTTTTTAATCAAACTCATCAACACATTTGCGTAATATGTGGTAGACCTCTTTAAGCAATATCAGCAAGATCAATTAATGTTAAAAGTAATCATGTCATCTGCTTTGAAGAGATGATTGTAAACCATATTATTCTCCTACAATAACGAGGATTATATGATGGGATCCTATTCGAGCCTCTGGGAAGGGTATCAATTATTGAGAAGGGAAGAACTTGATATAAAGAAGGCATTCTCCGTAGAATTTCTCGTAATAGGCCTATATTATGATTGTTTCATGATGAATTTAACAATCCAACGGTTTCCGAGTTTACTTACTACAAACATGTAACATCCTCTTTCATAAACTAATAAATCGGTATCGATATTGAATTATAGTGTGATGAAGTGTTACAATTAACATGCAGAAAGCCACATATGCTAGGAGTAATACAAAGCCAACGCAACTCATTAAACACGTACGATTCAAAATAGGCTGAAAGAGGTTTTGAATAGATTGATTCACATTATTGTTGCATCAGCAATGAAGAGTGTGTTTCTTATTATATTCTTGGTTTTACAGGTGAGTTCAAATCTAACAACTTTCAAAAAACAATATCATTCTCATTGATTTTTCAGAATGATTCTGTAGAGGAAGTTTATTTTGAAGTTGTACCTTCTCTACAAAAGTTGACTGATAATGTATGTTCAACTTGAGTGCAAAATTGTCGATTATTTCCATTACACATTTAGCAAGATTTTTAGATAGCACATTTTTTAGTTTTTTTACACTGGTTGTTATTGCTTGTCTATTGTTTTGTAAATATTGTTTTATAAGTTCTTGATCAAAATTTGATTTTCATCACTGATCACTTGATCAGTTTATAAGTACCCCAACTATATTTGTTTTCAAGCTGCCTACTAATCTTTTCACTTGTTTTGGTCTTGTCGATAAAATTCACTCAACACCCACTACCTTAAACTTCTTTTTAATAATTACCCTCTTGGATTCTGACCCAAATATTCAATCTACTGTGCATTAAGCTAATCCCAGACTATCTCTCTCACCAGATTGGTTTTAGAGTTTAGAAGGATAATAGGCCTACTGTATGGTTGAAATTATAATTGAAATTTTTTTGAATTGGTATAGTCATACAATATCCCTCTAATTCCAAGAATGTACATTTATAAGTTCATACTTCGCCGCTTCATGTAGATAAATCTTATCCACATTGCATCTAATACTTATATTGTTGAAAAATATACGTGAATATATATAATTATGATAGAAATATTTTGTTATTTACATGAATGAAATAATCTAAATCTAATAATTAGTCTAATACAAATCTAAAATAGATCAGGAAAAGTGAATAGTCTAGGGTCCAGCCTTATTATAACTGTCAGGAAATTTCTAGATATTTTCAATTTCATTCTCATTAATTTTTCTTTTGTAGTGAAGCATGAAAACATTACTTTAAAACAAGTTGAAATGAATGAAGCCACAGAAAAAAAGGCACAGCCTCGTTGCCAGCGTTGCCTGCTCTTCATTATATGTTGCGCATGTATGATATTCATATTCGCCGTTCACATAGATCGATTTCCCAACACAGCAACAGTATTCTATCATCTGAGAAATTTCAACTTCTCATCGAACTCAACTACAGCGCTCAAGGTAATGGAATCATATTCATCGAATTGAATTATTGATATTAGTTTGAAGATATCTGTCATGAATAATTATTTATTGCCTCAGAAAATTCATTTATTTGAATAATTTATTCTGTATTCTACCTCAGGGACCTATTAGTAATGATTGATAGAGAATAGTTTTATCAGATAAGAAGACAGTAACGGTAACGGACAGAATAGAGTAAGAGTAACACAGAACAGAACACACAAATGTGCTGCAGATTTCGGATAATTCTGAATCCCAGTTGCACAAAAAGCTGTCAAGCTCAATCTTCAATTAACAACGTTAATTTTGATTGGTAATAAAATATTAACACTTTGTACAAAATACTTGTATACTCCACTTTGTACAACTGGCTCTGGCACTAAGTTTTTGTACTTGGCGTTTATGAATGTGACGCATTTTCTTAATAAATATGAAACACATTTAGCTACATTCAAAATAGCCAATGTTTAAAGGGAAAACGTTTTGTTTTCTCATCACTCATAGCCTATATAGTTTTGAACAATTTTCGGTCTCTCTCATTGTCATTATCGGTATTTTGCAATAAATTAATAATATGCTTGGTCAAATATATACATTATTAATATATGTGTTTGAACTTTCACATTTACAAGTACTCACGTGTATTAGTTGTTAACGTCAGACGCGTTTCGAGGCGCTGTGCATGAGTCCCATCTTTACCGTAACTTGATAAAGATACTCTTAGCGGGACCTTGATACCTTGAGTATCAAGCTACTCCTCGTACGCTAAAGATGGGGCTCATCGCTTCGACCGCGTCCGACACATTCATTGTCGGATTCATTGACACATTCGTGAATGTGAGGCTGTGAAAAATAGTGTGGAACGAGAATAGATTGAAACCCATGAAATTATCATTCCCATTAAGTAAAACACTCCCCTTTGTGAAACTATCTATACTTTTGTTTTGGGAAATTGTATTATAGATTTGTAATTCGAAGAATAATGAATTGTCTGAGGAAAAATAAATCCTATTATGGATCTCAACAGCATAGTTTTTAAAAGTCAACTTCTCGAATTGGAGATCATTTTTCGTATTGTTTGATGGAAGGTACAGAAGAAGGTGGAAGAAAGACCTTGGTATCTGACAAATGGAACGCGGTGGCCGATTGCTGCCAAAATAGACAGCAAAACAGGAAGAAGAGACGCAAAGTTGTGGCCCAATGAGGATAAGGAAGGAGATCGAATCTTAGATCAATTAATGTTTGTACCGCCAGACAATGGTAAACCTCTTCCAATGAAAACGGTAAGCATTATTTCAATAACTTATATCTATCAAATGTATCAATAAATTTAGTAAATTGAAAAAAATTTTATTCCTCAATATTATCATTTGAATTGATTTCAAAATTCATATAACTCACGAGCAGATCCTTCATATTTCTAGAAGCCTTCTTAAACGATAAATAATTTTATCAGCAGTTAAATTATCAATATAGCTTAACCTTTGTGGAATTAATCAATATATAATGCTAAAAATGAAATTATAATAAAAATGCTTAATAATGCTGGCAAATACGGAGATTGAAGCTATGAAAGCTATAAGGTAACTATGAAATTTATGTTTTGATTTCTGAATAGTAGGATAAATACGAATGAATGGTGCTAGTTGTGAGTAAAAATCATTTTCATGTCAACCCCATTATCATAATATTGATTATTTCGCAATAATAAATAATTATTATGCAAATAGCTCAATGGCGTTTGAGAGCAGGTGAAGTAATTTGTTTATATTTGAATGCTTACATGCTTGAAGTTTCTCCTATCAGCAGTGATCTTGAATAATTTATTATGTTGATGAACATGATTATTATATCTTGAAAGAAATTTGAAGTACGGTACCAGTAACCAGTACCAAAAAAAAACAAAAAAAAACAGTAGCCTATTATTCTTGAAATTTGTATTTAAGTAAGTACCTACAATTTTTTCTTAAGTAAATAGAATTAGATAATAGAAATACCAAACTAATAACAATGATTCTTCACCAACTCCACGTTTAATCATAATGCCTATGAAAATAGTAACTTTAAATTGACAAAATAATCATAAATATGTATACTATAATAGGCCTACGGTAATAAGTGCAAAATTACAAACATTAGAATGATTGTGTTCTGCTTTTTCATTTTGCATGCTCCTGCATTCTCAGTCAGTAATTAGTATAGTAATTGTATGTCATATAATAATTATACAATAATGATTGTATAAATTATTGTAATTTCTCAAATTTTGATTTTTATTATTAATTTCTTTTAAAAGAGTGGATTTTCCACTTTATTCTTCATAATTATTGTATTCATTGTATGGATGACCACTTTCGGTTAATGCCTTTTTCCGCTAAATGTAATTCATTCATGAGAATCAAAATCGCTTTTCGGTGGTTCGGATAACCCATCTAAAGGTGTAGGTCCACTCATCTCTCATCATCATCCTTCCCATCAGGCCTACCCAAGCACAAGCTTATGTGGACATCAACACAGCAAATAAAAATAATAATTCATGAAGAGGTGTTTATTATTTTCAGGTACCTACAGCGACGATTCTCGACTTATAATCAAGAGTTATTGAATAGCCTACATGAAATCATACAATAGTGAACAATTTATTTTTCAACCACTATTTTTGCAGATACGATTCGTACCGGGTTTGGTAATATGGGAAGTCAATCACCCTAAAGGGAGTCCAGAACCCTTTGTTACCTGTCCAGTGAATAGATGCAAGGCCACTACAAATTCCTTGGATGCTGATGCCCTTTTGTTTGTGGACATTTTCTATGATCCACGCCACCATAAACCTGCTAAGCAGGTAATTAATACAATTTTTCTAATTAGTGGAATTCAATTAGTTCAATTTTTTCTTGGAACAAGTATTTTATATAAGTAGTATAAAATTGTTGGGTACCGTGTATAGAAACTGTAGCCTACTCTAATTCCATGTATTTCAGGTTTTGTATTATCGGGTAGGCCTACATTCACATTTGTTATCGAATTATACTTCATTTTATCTTTCTCAAAGTTCAAAATGTTGGCCTATAATATTCCATTCACTACACAATATTAATATGGTTGCATCATAGTAAACAGATTCCTATACACTTTTAAAAGCTGTTTCTATACATTGTGAAAGGCTAGCCTTTATAATATATGGTTATATCCTTGCAGATATATTCTGTTTTACTGATGTTAAAATAAATAAATAATTTATTCGACGTACAAATAACAATAACAATGCACAGTCAATTACTAGAAAATTCGAAATTACATTCTTAGGAAAGAAACAATGTAGGCTTAAAAGGTATGCATCCCCAAAGGTAGTCCTGAGTGGGGATCCTTATCATTAAAATTATATTTTAATAAATTCTCCCTGGGAGGAATTTATTGTAAGCTCGTGTGCCTTTATATGTGAACGCACTGACTTTCCTTATTCAAATTTTCATTCCAAGTTCTAGACGCTCTAATATAATTATTTATTTTCAATCCATCATTATTCAGTATTATTGTAAATAAGTCTATGGCATATAGGATCTATTCAGTCACAATTTATATAGAGTCTAATGTATTTTTTATTTCAGGTATGGATATTGTATCGAATGGAGAGCCCCATCCACACCCCCTACCAAAACCTGATTCAACAAGACATTTACAACTGGACGGCCACTTACCTTCGCAGCAGTGATATAGTGCGAACTTATTTCAAGTGGACCTACTACGATGAACAGCAAACAGAATGGCAGGGTCCTCCTAGAAACTTTTCGGCCGGTAAAACACGCAAAGTCGCCTGGTTTGTCTCTAATTGTAACGCCCTAAATAACCGTCTGGAGTATGCAAGAGAATTGGCCAAACATATACAGGTTAGTAGTAGAAAAGTTAACAAAACTGATCACTGAAAAGTTATTCAACCATAAAAACACCGAAAATAAATTCACTTCAAAATATATATTATTGGTATAAAATTATACACCTATTTTTGTGAGGGTGATGCCCATGAGTTCTAGGCTTGTGCGTGGGTATGGGAGGGTTATGTGATGATGAGAGATGACGACTACTTTTTATTTGCATTTCATAAACTATCCTAAACTTTCAGCCTGTAGTGAAAGTAATATTGTGAAGGTGATAAGGTGATATCCACACACCTTTTTTTTATAAAAAGACAAGAAGTTGTCATTAGTACTTATTTCACTTGACAACATCTGATTTTAGTTTCATTCATCATTTAAAACTTGTTAAAAACACTAAAAACTTCTATTTTTTACATGGCTCCGGCTGTCTGACTTTTCGCTCTTCTTAAATACTGTATGTTTAGTATGAACAATTAGAATCTATTATTAGTCATTGCATGACTAATGTGCTGCTTCATAAGCAGCTATGTGAATTACTGTGACTAAACGTGACTAATTTCGTCTTGTCTTGTCTTGACTAACCGGTGTACGCCTAGCCTTAGTTTCTACATGGGTGATGGAAAGATGATGATGATGATGATGAGAAATTAGTCACTACAAGGTCAGTTATCTGGGCACCTACGAGTATAAGCACATAATAGATATAATTTGATATTTCTATTTAGTCTGTGCCATATAGTATATAATTATATTATATTATCAACTTATTAGCAATCCTCCTATATGGAATTAAGGAACTTTTCTTAAAGTTGTTAGTCTTTCACCTTCCATATTTTAATAAAGTTCAAATGCTAACCCTCGGGTTTAGCGCAGGACTCTAAGCTGTTCATAAAATGTGAAATAAACTTTTCGATTGATTGATTGATGCAGTTTGGAAAACTGCAGGTGTTTGTAGTAAAAATTAATAGTGCTTTTCAGTACGGTAGTGATTTCAAGAATAACTATTGGAAAAACATTGTTCAATGAATATTATTAATCCAATTTTTAGATTGATATGTTCGGTGGATGTGGGGCCCAGTATCAATGTCCGAAATCCAAAAAGTGTTTCAAACTGCTGGAAACTACGTACAAGTTTTACCTGGCCTTTGAGAACTCCAACTGTCGCGAATACATCACTGAGAAATTCTGGGAAAACGGTCTGCAGTGAGTATCAGATACTAATAATTCTGCAGCAACACATGACGTGGTCCATGTAGAGTGTCCTCTATCTAGGGCCTGTATTATCAATCACAGTTTAGAAGTCGTTCAAGTAAAACTACATTCGGATCTTGATATACGAGCGACATTAATTTTCCTGCGCATGCGTTAATGATACTTGACCAATCACAGATGATCACAGTGTTCTTTGATTGGTCCAACGTTATTGACGCATGCGCAGGAAAATTAATGTCGCTCGTATATCAAGAGCCGAAGCTAATTCAAGTTAAAAACGTTTTTAACTGACAAACTGTGATTGATAATACGGGCCTAGGAATATTTTCAGTTGTTGTATCCATCAAAACAAAGAAAAGAATCTCAAAAAACGTTACGGAGATGGAAAGATGTTCTTGTTACCAAGATGAATAAATAAATGAATTAATAAATAATCAAATACAGTAAATAAAAATATAGTTGGCGGGAAATTGGAGATTTGTCTCAGTTATTATTATACTAACGAGTATCTTAATTATTATTATAGGCATACTAGTCATAATGCAATGGAAAAATTCTCAGCGATATAGTTTTCCAAATTAAAATTTGAAGTGAAGTATCTCCTTCATTTATTAGCATACCAATGATATGTTGTTTCTATATGAATACTAATTAGATTTTTATTTAACTACCAATGGCAAATAAGTGGAACAATACACCATTGACTTCTATCCACAATATTGCTAAACAGTAATACGATTATAAACTTAGTGATGTCATTAAATTTAATACCTATGATAATAATTATAGTAGGTATCAAATTGGTTCATTGGTGAATTATTATAGTTTTCGGTGAAAGAATAAAAACAAAATTTTGTCTATTCCACAGTATTTATTAATTAAAAAACCATACTCGAGTTTCAATAATGCTCACGGCATCATCTTCAGTGGTTGAGCCTAAACTGTTAAGGCTCAACCACTGAAGATGATGCCGTGAGCATTATTGAAACTCGAGTATGGTTTTTTAATTAATAAATACTGTGGAATAGACAAAATTTTGTTTTTATTCTTTCACCGAATATGGAGAAGTTCCACAACATTTCAGAACAAAGTATGTGTTTTATTATAGTTTTCTCGAAGAACCAGCAATGAATTTTACACACTTTAATAACGGGAGTACAATCATCAAAACTCTCTTCCTGCATACAAATCCTAGAAGTCTAAAGGCATTATTGATGACATGATCTAAGTGCATATCAAACTTCAAGGATTCATTGAAAATGACACCCAGTTCTCTCATTGGTTTACACACTTTCAAGATGAAATAATAAAAGTATACTATTATTAAATATATATTATTAAGTAGGCCTATATTATTATGTACTGTATTTAATTTTGCTTACAGACACAACGTTATCCCAATAGTGATGGGAGCACCACGTGAGGATTACGAACTAGTGAGCCCAAAACACTCCTTCATCCACGTGGAAGATTTCGACTCACCGAAAGATCTGGCCGCATATTTACACAAAGTGGACCAAGATGACGATCTCTACAACTCCTACTTCAAATGGCGGGGCATGGGAGAAGTGATCGAAGGATACTTTTATTGCAGACTCTGCGCCATGTTGCACGATGATTATCCCAACAAATATTACGAGAGGATAGATGACTTTTGGCAGAAACCTGGCTCTTGTATACGAGGCTCTATGACTTGGCGAGAATATAGAAAAACTCAGGCAAAGGCAAACTCCACAAAAGTGAAGGTACCTTAGTCAACAAAAACTGTGATACATAAAATCAATCATCTTACAGAACCGTCCAGAAAAAAGACTCTGTGTAATCTGTAAATATTCTAAGTCATTATTACTTGATAAGTCATGAAGAAGCTTATTTCAAGTTTAAAATCTCCATAAAGAAATAACTCTATTTAGTATATTACTATTAGTAATGAATAAATTTATTATAAAGCATTAACGATATTGTTCAAACAGTAGGCCTATTAATAGTCCTACCGGTAGACAATGAAAAATGTCATACATAAAATCACCTTGCGCAGAACAGTCCAGAAACAAGATATTGTAATTACTCTATTTAATACAGTATTACTATTAGGCATAAATAGAAATTTATTGTAAGTATATTAAAACTATATATATATTATATTTTTTAAAGCTAGGTACCATCTTGACTTCTTGAGTTTCTCTGGAAATACTCCTTCCACATGGGAATATTAATTATTATACAGTGTGTCAGGGGCTTCACAATACCATCTACCACTTCCTTCAATTAATTTACAGACATACCATAATAAAGGTCACAGCTATTTATTTATTGTTCAAATAGTAGTTTAACAATAAATAGACACCAATTGTTTTATTACAGTGAATTTTTAATTAATAAACTTCCAGCCTTATTTATCAACAGTAAAATAACTCGAAGTGTTGCAATACAAATTGAAGAATGGATCCATAACGAAATTTACTTTACTCTAGAAATTTGATTATCTTTTATGATATTATTTTGGAAACTTTATAATATACAAACTAGCCTTGACCAGCCTTTCTGTCTCTTACGTTTTTCCCTTCTCTCATTATCTCTTCTCTCATTCCTTTATCTCTTTATCTCTTCTCTCTTCAACTCTTCTTTTCGCCTCTCTTCTTTCTGTTTCTCTTCTTTTATCTTTTATTGCTTGAAATTAGATTTAATTTTTTTTTCATTCTCATTAGGTCTAATATTAATTGTTTATTTTATAACATTATTTATTGAATGAACTCACGGTCAGTACTCAAGTTTTTATTTTTCCGGCCGTGCTGCAATTATGTATTATGTACATTTTGCTTTTGTAATTATGTCTAATTATAAACTTATGATTGTGATTTTTGATGGCAATAAATAAATTTGTATTTGAATTTGAAATTTGAATATTATATTCCAAATCTCAAAAGTATAAGATCTTCAGTTCGTTAGTTATTGTGCGGACAGACGGACACCAGTACTTTCGCATTAAGAACCCTATCGGGTCCTTAATAATTTTGAATTCACCGCTCAAAGATGATTAGCGCTAAATCGCCAACCTGATAACACAATGTTATGAGTCACTGAATAATCCTTGGTTCCAAGATTTCTGTTTGGATCTATCGAAAAGATACTTTAAAATACAAATAAAATGTTATTTTCCTCCTCAAAAAGTCTGAGTTGAGATGAAATATCGTGAAAATGATGCTTCCTCAAATTGAAGCAGACGGCCGCAGTTTATCAGCTGGCGATCAGACTCAAATCGTCCATAACCTAGAAATTGTCCGTAAATTAAAATTTTTGATAAATATTCTGTGTCAAACCAAACAAGTACCTGTAAGTTACCTAGACATTTAATTATTTTATGATGTGTTTGTGAGGATACAGCGATGAAAGTGAATTTGTACTAAACAATAAAATAATTCTAAAATATACATCAGTTTGCATTACTTTCCGGAAATTTAGTGATTGATTCATGAGTTGAACAAGCTCAACTTCTAAAAGAGTTGAATATGTGCCATTGTATTAGATTGCCTAAAGCACTTTATTAGGTATGAATGATCATTTAAACGAGATTGTTTTGATGCTTGATTCATTCTTCAAAGGGGTAAGTAATTATGAATAATTTCGGTTGGCCTGTAAAGTAATACTTTATTGGCAAAAATTGGATAAAGTATACTATACTTTATCCAATTTACAAAGTTTTGACTACATAACAGTATTACTGAATACTGTAATAGACTGCTATCAAACTTTGAAAAAAAGTACAGGACTTAGTTTAAAAATACAAGCCTAGAACACTAGAATAGTATAATGTTGCATGAAATGTTTAATGTTGGAAACTTATTCATGATTCGATCATTTGAATACTAGATATTCATTTCTGCAACGACATAATCATCTACTTTATCAGAAGTAGAAAGTAAAAAATCAGTAGAAAAATTAGCTTATATGACAATATTGTATTGTCATGAGAATTGTTGGAAGACTGCAGACTTGAAGGATTTTACTGATGTAACCAAATGCTTTGGAAAGCAATTATGAAATTTTCAAAGATTTATATTTCAATACATAGTTAGGTAGGGTAACTTAGTAGCCTATTAGTAAGCCTATTTATAGATAATTAGACAAATAATCCATTGCATGAGGAATAGTTATAGATTTTCGTGCCCCCAAAGGATTGCCTTATTCTAGATTTAAGAATATGCTTTGAATGTGCATAATGAATCAAATATTTTTTATTAATTTTCTATAACTTGTAATATTCTTGTAAGATTGTATATTCTTTGAATATATTTTTGTTTTTACAGTTGACAGACGTTGGAATTATTCTGAGTTATAATGTTCAAATACAAAAAATTGCTTTGGATGATGTGACAGTAGCTGCCAAAATAAAAAATACAATATTGCTGCTTATCAGGAGGTTGAAGGTAGGTGTATGGTTCATGTGAAGAAGTGATAAGGTTCGATTTCAATCATTTCTTAGAAACTGAGATTTGTTAAAAGTTCTAAATATTTTTTGATATGGATTAGAAACAAATTATCAATAGAGTACAGCCCTCCAAGGATTGACTTTTATGATTAAATATGTAGTTTGAAAATGATAATGAATTGACTTTATTGAGTACATTGAATAGAAATAATATTGAATGGAACTAGAGAATTGAATGTAAAATTGTATTTATTCTTATTATTAAATAACTGTGGATTGTCCCTGGTTAAGAGAGCTCAGCAGTTATAATCAATTTAGATTGGTAATCAAGTAATAACCATTATATTCTGTATTGGAAAGAGTAATATTGGTATGAACAAATTAACGTAGACGCCCTTGATAAATACTCCGTTATTTTTTGTATTAAGATGATTGGCATAGCTAAGAATTTCAACATTCTTCTGTGAAATCACTTCCTGGTGGTTCTTGGTTCATAATAAATTTCTTTACTTATTCATAAATGTGAGCATTATCTTCCCAAAATATATTATGTTCAATTAAATCTTTAAAAAAGAATTTCTGTAGATTTTAACATTTTTTCTGGGTCGTTACTCGTTCGAGAAGAAAAAGTTTTGTTCACACACATTTGGAGTTTTATACCAATGAAAATTGGTATTAGGCTTCCGGTACTCTTGTTTCGTATTACCTATCGTGAAATTATAATATTTATTTTTTGATTATGATGGGTCAATAGGCAACATCACTTATTCCAAAACAAAATAGTAGTGGACGAAGTTGAGGCATAAAAGCCTCTTTTTCCATTTAACCCTCATTTATTTATTCACAATCTCTTTGGAGGCAACAGGTCAAAACCCACAACTGCCTCCTTAACATAGCTTCAGAAAATCAACGTCGAGTAAAATGTCTAAGAATTTCGTTTGTTGCAGAAAATATATTCGACTCTGTCCTACCGTGATCATAACGGAAGTAAGGTTGCCATTAAAGGCAATACCATTGATGCCAGCTCTGAAGTGAAAATAACAAAGCAGAAAAATTATTCGAAGTTATCGACTAGTGAAAATTGTGATCAAGCAACTGGAGAGCTTGTGGTCGCTTATGCTCCCTTTTCGTTGGCTTCCACGGTGAACAAAAGTTTTTTGACTGGTTCTTCCATAGTCGGCAAAGCATCAAATCAAAACTGTAGCAATAGCAGTTTGATAAATGCAGGATCGTTAGTTACAGAGAATCAGGTAATTTTATTTCTAATCTATTAACATACCATAATCATTCTGTTGAATCAATTTTAAGAGCATATGATGGAAACGTGTCTTTATGATAATGTTACAAACGTGTTCATGATTATTATCAAACCTTTTTGAAAAATAATATTTATCAATCCATCAATAATACAAAACATCAAACTTATTGTTTCGTTAATAAGATTTGAGTTTCTTCTACCGGTATCTGAAATTCTATGACACTGATTTTGAGATCTTTTTAATAATGAATAATATTTATCGCCAAATAAATAAAAATACAAAACAAGATTTGTTTGATACAATATTTTTGGCGTGGCTGGAATAAGAGAAACCTTGAGTTTAGCCATGAGTTCCAAAAAGTTGAATAAGAGACAACTATTGAAAATTTACAGGAAAAATCAAATACAAATACTGAGAAAATAATCAAAGAAAAATAATTGAAAAAATACAATGTGAGTACAATATCTAAATAGAAAACAAACTTTCATTGTAGCTTCGTTCATTTCGTCCTGGTGTTGGACATCATCAGACCGAGGAATATTGTTCGCCAACCATGAGAACAGAGCTGGCAGGAAAGCTAGGAATGTAGGAGCAGGCGGAGTGGGGGTAATATAGAAGTTCGATCCTCGACTTTACTAACAATTGTAAAACTATCGGCCGATAGTACCGATATAGAATACTAGTAAACAATACAGCCACGTTGGGTAGTAGACGGAAGTGTGCGAGAAAGAAAGGAATAGCGAGTGAGAGAGACAGCAATGAAGGACCACCCCGCACTCCTCATACTTCACCTCTATTCTCGTGATTGGCGAACAGTAGTTGACTCTCCTTGTTTAAATCTTATTCTTGAAATTTATTGTTTCTTTGTATCCATTATGTTTTGTACTTATTTCATCCTACAATATTATGGATTGAATTATAATAGAAGAGGCTCATATTCATGTCCATTTTGCCTTTATCTAATGTGTTGAATTATAATAAAAGAGGCTCCTATTTATGTCCATTTTGCCTTTATCTAATGTGTTAGATCATGTGTTTATCTGATGTGTTATATCATCTCATTTATTCTTGAAATTTAAACAGGGATTCATCAGTAATTCTTTATACTTTTCAGATAATCTCAACAAACCCAGATTTGCCCGATAAACAGCTACCTCTCTTGGATCTCGGAAAAACTGGAATCGATACAGAGGGAAACGACAACATTAACACCATTGAAGTTTTCAATGTGGATTCAATTATAATTTCTGAAGATTCGCTGCGAAATTGGAATGCTCTTCATTCGGTAAACAATGCAGACGAAATTAAAACAAGAAATATTGAAGAATATTGTGGACAAGTTTTGTCAACTGATACCAGTAAAAAAGAAGTGTCAAACAATAGTTTGGTCGAGGCAATTGATCAGGAAAACTACAAATGTGATTTGCAATTGTTGAGGCAGAATATAGCAACTGTTTTGGTTGTGAAATCTGTGGATATACCAGAAAATGATCGCACATCTCACTTGGACTCTGAAAAAGAATCACACAAGCATTCCTCTGCTCAAAAAAGACGAACTACAAAAATTACGTATTCCGAATGCAGTTATGACGACCCAACTGATGAAACTCATATTTCAGAACATAACCAGTGCTTGTGTAACAAGTGCAAGAAAACATTCGAAACGATTGAACAGTTGGAAGAACATCATAAGGTACTTCATCAAGGGTATGGTGATTTCGAGTGTTCTACCTGCAAATATCGTTTTCTCACCAGTAGAGAACTTGTGAAGCACATCAGGAGACATGATAATCAGTTCAAGTGTACGGAGTGCGTCAAGAGTTTCGCAACAAAACTGGGACTGACGCGACACCTCAATTTACATGAAAAGAAGGAATTCTCCTGTGATGTAAGTATTTTATCATTGTTATTGCCAGTGGTTCAGACCAATACAGTTGTTGAATTAATCAAATCAATATTGTACCTATATGATAGATATGTTTGACGGACGTGGGTAAATGAGATTAATTTTATTAATTGAACCTAAAGTCAATTTAAATGCTCCGAACTAACCGTTATCCACTGCTCAATTAACTTGCTATTCTATTCTCTCTATTTTTGATTTGCTTCGAACACTTGTGGATTTTACTGTAGTAGCATTATATTTGTAACTAATAAATTTAGCATGCTTTGAAACTTGGATAAAAGAAAAATAGTGGCATCCCGACACATATTTTATATAGTGGGGGCCACAAAATTCAATTATGCAACATTTTAAATTTAGATGTAAGACTTTAAATAAAATTATGATTTGGAAGACTTTAAATTTATGAATTTGATGTATAATGTTGAGATTTTGAATAAACTCCTGTGTTGGTGCTGTACCCACGACCAGGGAAATTATTATTATTACCTCTTCTCATGAAAATACAATAACGAAAACATGAGGATTGTGTTTAGACCAGAGATGTTAAACTAAATTTTACAGAGGGTTATGTATTGAAATTTAGAATATGTAGATTATCGCAGGCCGTATCTTGGACATGACTGGTTTAGACATTCTGTTGAGACATTAATCATCTAATTTAAAATACGATTTAACAATATTCAAAATTTACGTCTCATACATCTTTGAATATTCTTTATTCCTTGTTCAAATAGTTTTCATTAAAGTTCATTTTTTTACAGATTTGCGGAAAGAGTTTTTCAAGAGCTGATTACTTGCCTATTCATAAAGCGGCACATGCAGGAAAGATGGTGTTTTCTTGTAAATCATGTCCGAAGAAATTTCGCTATAAGAATCAATTGAATGTACATCAAAAGGTAGTTTTCATTTTTGTATGCATTCCATTTAATTTATTCAGGTACTATTTCCAAGAAAAAACAATACAAAACATATATTAAATAAAAAAAGGAAACAGTAGTTAGGTAGACTCATTGAAAATGTCTATGCTAAAACTCATTCATTCATGCTCTAAGACTCATCATGCTAAAAGAGGGAAGAGAACAAAAAATATTGTAATGATTAAAATATTATTATAAATAAACATAAGAATGTAACCCAATGTATTGTTTTGTGTTTGCAAAAAAAAAATTACTTCAGAAAGTTTTTGAACTTCTCCAATTAATTGTGATATTGACAATCATTTTGAGCTGTTTATGCAAGTTATTAAGTGATTCTCATCTTAAGTAAATAAATTTATTGTCTTTTGATAGAACAAAAACTATTATTCTTCCATATTGAGATCCATTCTTTTTAGTTCTGTCATGTAATCTATTTCTTCCTCTCATTCCCTATACTTGCTTGCTCGAATTTCACTTCAAATTTTATTCTAGAAGAAAGGAAATTATGACAGTACCTTATTTGGATATTTTTGGTGATTCAATAGAATATAACAGCTTTTTTATGAAGTTGAATTTGCTTTTTTCAGATTCACTCAGGAGTGAAAGATTACGTTTGTGAGATTTGTAGCAAAGGATTTTCTCGAAACGATAAGCTGAAAGACCATCTATTGCGACATTACAATATTAAGCGATTTCAGTGCAACTTCTGTTCTAAAAGTTTTGCCGAAAAACGAGATCTCAATACGCACATGAAAACACATCATAATAATAGAAATACCAAAAAGTGAATCTTATTCAAAGTATCGGGAAAATTTTTGAATTACATCAAACCGAACAACTTTTATAACATCAGAAGATTCTAAAGTTGCAATGTGCAGTTGACCTGGCTTCCAGTCATGATGGATTTCGTAAGGAGGCGAATCACATTGCAAAGAATTTGAAGATTGCCTCTAACTGGATTTACCAACGTATTAAACGGTGAGTAACACAACTTTAATAGAAAATAATATGCATCAAATATATACATTAATTATATCTTCTACGTATCAGGTAATAGGATTATCACAGATTCTAGCAGATATAGTTTAACAATTTATTAATCTATTGAACAAAGCTAGAAGTGATTGAAAGTTAGCAACATACCGTGCATTTTAGTTCAATTCAACTTATATTCAGACATTGAATGTATCAAATGATATTAGATTAAATAATAGGTATCATTTGAAATTCTCACTTTAATTTCTATTTTGTCCATGCAAAATATGTCTTTATCGAATAGGTACAATAATTATCACTTGAAATTAAACAAAGTATTAACTTTGTTCTGTAAAAGTAATGAGAGTTTTATTAGAGAAAAAAAACGTGAATAGCCTCATTGTAACGGGATTGGGACAGGAAGGAAAAACTCAAGACGAAAAAGACAAGATTTAAATCACTCATGAATAATCAGTCAGCGTATATTTTTAATCACAGATTTGATGGAATTTTCTATCCAAATATAGCCTAAAACAACATGCTTGTAAAGTTGACAGCAATAATCGCACAGCAATAACTTGCTACTAATGTTAGAATACACTCAATACAAGGTCTGTATTGTATTAAAAAGTAAAATTACAAGGTCTTATAGTCAGAAAAATAATGTCATATATTATTTAGAACCTTCTTTCCACAATAGCCATGTGAACCTTCTATAATGTCACATATTCATCTAATTACATGTATTAATATTATCTTGAAAGTAAAATTACAAGATCTTCTAGTTACAAAAATACTGTCATATTATCTAGAACCTTCTTTTTACTAGTCATGTGACCCCTTCAGTAATATCACTTATTCATTTACTTAATATTATTGTAAAACCGTTAAAATCTTCTAAAAACACGTTCAACTTAATCGCTTACTTATATTGTAAAATCATCATCATAATTCATAAAAACGTTGATTATCAACTTCATTGGTAGAAATAAGTAGCCTACTTCATAACTCCCGTTACAATATTACTACTTGTAAAAGTTGGATAATTGATCTACCTACTTAATAATATTATTGTAAAATCGTTATAATCCCCTAAAAACGCGGGGCGTTCAATTTCGTTGCTTACAGCTATTCTAGAATCATCGTAATTCATAATAAAATTGATTATCAACTCTCATTGGCAGAAATATTAAACTTGGAATTCCCTATACAATCATTACTCGAGAAATATTTGAATAACTGACCTACTCGGAATACATTATAACCTGAATTTGCGTATCATTCAAGGCATTCTGCATTAATCGTGTCACCACCATATTCGTGCTGCTGTCATAAGGGTATAAGCAATTTGTCTTTATCACAATTGGCTGTATCATGCTTTCCTTTGTCATGGCAAACTATGTGAACCAGCCTTAAATTGTTGGCAGTGAAGAGCAGTGTGTAAAAGTAGGAAGTATTCACAGCCTGCGTGTTACAACTAAGAGCCACTTCTTTGGATGCCCACAATAGGGAAGGAAGGATGGTGCGGGATCTCTCGATGCTGGAAAAAACAAAGTGAATATTAATTTCACGAAAAATAATGGAGATAATCTGAAGGTTTCATTGCTGTTCAATATCTTTTATCTAATTCTAATTCATACGTGTTTGATTTGAAACATTGTCTTTTCAATTCTCCTGTTTTGAAGACCATTTATCTCTCCTGTAAATGATTCAAGCGAGCACCCCTTCTTCTCAGGAATTAGCGTTATTAATATTCTAAGGCAGAGCTGGGCAAACGTTTTGAGAAAAGAAGAAATATGCTGGCGGGCCAAAGAATAATATTATATTAGGCCTATTAAAAAAATCATACATGATAAACTTATTCGTTTTTGATAGGCTATGTGATAATACTTAAAAAGTGATTAAAAGAAAACGCTTATTACAGATTTGAGCAATATATTTCCAATCTGGTTAGCATATTATATTTTAACTAACATATAATATGTTAGTCCTTTTGTGATAGTAGTAGGGATAATCAAAACCGAGTCGCGGGCTAGACTTGTCCACGGCCGGATTTGGCCCGCCGTACTTTGCCCATCAATGTTCTAAGGGTACCATTGAATTCAGTACCATTCAATTGCAGCATTTACCATCAGATCATTCATATTTGAATAATCTTGCAATGTAGGAGAAAATTCTAATTTTTCCCAAGTTACTCACTGATTTCCTATTAATTGAACGCTTTCAAGTAAACTTGATTATTGATCAATATTCAAGCCTATGATGTAAGTATTGTGGCGAAGCTCTGTAATACATCTAGTAGTAATATCTATCTTGGATAATGAGTTAATTCAAGTAATAGGCTCAAGTAATTTCCTTATATTCATCCTGAATAAAAGGTTTAATTTCAACTATTCAACTAAGCTATAATTAAAACTTTGAAACATTCTCAACTTCCTAAATAAGTTAGTATGGAATTTTCAATTAGGATTCAGTATGATCTCACCAGTGATCCAAATTCCATGTTGAAAATATGATTCTAGCCTCACGACTAGAGTATGGATTGATCAAGTGCATTCTTCTGCCTTCGTACAAACATTTGCCATTCTTCCACACGCCAGCGCACGCGAATTCGCCCTCTTTGTTACACATTGCGCTCGATTCGCTCCTGTCAAGGTAGCAGCCAAAGTATCTGTCTTTCCTTAGAAATTCCTGAAAATTTATAAGAATTTATTAATAAAATTGAATGATGAATTGATATGAAACAACAGATCAATGATTTATGAATATTGATTTTAGGTGATATGAGAATGATTAAAACTCAATTGATAGCCAGAAAGTCCGAAATTGAGCTTGAAGTGTCGAACAAAAGTACAGGTAGAACAGAATCAACTGCAAAATGAACGTTGAATTTTTAATATTTCATTAATATTGAGCTAGAAATAAAAATATGAAACTTAAAATCATAACCACTTGTAGCATCTCCCATAATATCCATATCCAAGGTTATTAGATATAATAATCCAAGATCTCTCTAATAACCTTGATCCATATCAACATTCCGTTCAAGCAGAAGAAATATTTTTGAGCCAAATCAAATTGCAAAAGAAATAATTCCAGTTGGAGATAATAGTTTATATACATTTCTTGACAATGTAGGCCAACACTCGAAGGATATCTTTCTAGCACCTTTATGAATGTGCCTTTCAACGTATTATTGAACATACTAATGAAAGACTAGTGGCTATTGGACTGCAGTGACGTCATTATCACGACTTTCCCAGCAAGCCGCTTCACTCCGACCCACCTCTTTTATTCTATACACCTTGGTCCCAACTGCTAATTGAATATTCAGTTACATACCTTGAATGTGGAGAAAGACTCCTCCACGACTTTCAAAACTAGAGCGTTATTAAGAACTTCAGGGTTTTTCTTGAGATCCGCTTGTGACTTATACAGGTACCCTCTGATGCGATCTTGGCTTCTGCGGAACATAAAGGACTCCTTTGTTTGAGCGTTTGTCTCAAGGCCTAAAACAAGGAGAGTAATTAAACTAAAAAATAATAAAACTTCAAATGAAAATAATAGCACATCTATCACGATTTGTATTATAAGTCACGCTCAAGTCCCAGATTTGTATGGATAAGATAATCTAAAAATAGGCTTAACTAGATCTAAACAACATGTGAGGTGGAAAATAGCTTTAAACCAGATATGAAAGCCAAAAAACGAATCCCCAGTGGGATTCAACTACTATCGAATAAGAATGAATAAAATTTTCCACTATACTTCCATTACTAACAAAGTACTAGGCCTTAGTTAAAGATTACTATAAGAATTACAGTATTTACTGTTACTATTATTTACAAAAATTAATGTAAAGATTAGCTTTCAATATTTTTTTTTTTTATCGTATCGCTTTTTATCGGTGGGGAGACCCTTACGGGTAGGTTCCACCTCGCCAAATTGCACAATTTTCTGTGTCGGTCACCCATCCAAGAACAGTCTTGAATGTTTGTTACTTAACCACATGATTACTCAACAACCGCTCTCACCGAGTGACCAATATCATTAAAAATAATGCTTAGTTATTATAATCTCTATTAGTTTACACTTTTTTTTAGTTTATTCATAGAGTAGCTATACTGTGGTTGTTATCTGTGGTTTAGTTTTCATTATTGTAAATAAACAACTTCCTAGAAATACTATCTGAAACCTTAATTGAATCTAATAAGCCTTCAGCGTTTTAAACCAATTTCATCAGGCTAGTAAAAATTATTGGATTTTGATTAGGCCTAGTTAGATTCAAAATTTGAAAATTTCACTTGAGTTTCGATAAAATCCTGAATTCACCTGCAAACCAATCAGGATCCTCATCTCGGCTGCTGCACAGTGTTTTGTCACTCGATTCCTGTTCTTTTTCAACGACAGAACTAAGGATTCGTACCTTTTCTTTCATTTTATCATCGAAAAATTCCTGAACTTGCACCGCTGCTCTCAGCACATCAATGTTTGCAGTCTTTAGCACGTTGTAGATCAAATCTGCACCTAGACAACATAATTTCAAGTATGGTTGAAATAAATAGAACAATCATCAACAATAATCAAAGAATAATAATAATAGAACACAAGTCTAGTTCGTGACAACATCAAAGATACATTGCTTACATTGAATTATGATTTTTTTATTAAAAATACTACTAAAATAAACATGTAGTATAACTTCGTATATAACTTTGCTTTTGTTTAAAGGTTCGACTATAATTATATACAGAGTGTCCCACTAAGGTTGTAAGAGCAGTTAATTATAGGCTAGATTTTACGTAAAATTTCCGACAAAAAATGTCTAGTAAAATTTTCTACTGTCAAACTTCATTTTTAAGATACATCGATTTTTCGATATTATTTTTGAAAATGTGCCTACTACTATCATTAAATACTCAATAACTCGAGAACCACTCATTTAAATTTAATTTCGAAGCCATTTCAGGAATGAGCAGAAAATTCTACATGAATTAAAATTCAGTAAAAATCTATTACTGAGCGTTCTCTGTTAGCGGTCAAAGTTAAAAAAGATTAATTTTTTAATAACTTCCAAAATTTCAAATGCAATTTCCTTAAAAACTACCCAAGGTTCAATAATTTTTTTACAAAATAAAAACTTCCTTTTTCTTCCAGCTTTTAGATGAGACCTAATTTAGTTGACTAGCATAATCACAAGTGTCAAAATTTGTGATTAAATGTGGTTTTTAGCGAAAATGGGACTAATTGTATTGGGTGAGGGTGAGAGTATGACTCTCAAATTTTAAAACTTTGTGGTTAGTAAAAAAGAGTATTGGTAAGGGTGAGTGTATTTGACGCATTACATGAGTAAATTCCAAAAAAAAGATAAATTTAAACGTATTTATTTTTCCTGGCATTGAAACTTTATTTTAAAAATCCAGTAATCTCCAAAAGAATTAAGGTAGTACGTAGGCATGTTCTATTTTTATCGGTACAACCTCGCCAGATTTATCACTTTTGGTTCAACCAGCCAACCGCGACAAATCACAGCAATCTCTCGTCCAAAACTTCAATCACCGATACATTCTGGTTGATTCAATTTATCGGAGCGTTTGAACCTGGCTTAACAATAATTTTCAATTCAAATGAAAATGAAATATTCACCTGTAATGATATTTTCACCGGGTTTCTTGAAAATCAGAACTGTCTGCGATGAGAGAGTGTTGAAATATTCTTGTGTATCGACATGTGTTCCATCGTTCAGATGTACAGTAACTTCTTTGTCATTTTTTATCTAGAAACATAGACAATTTTAAATCCATTTGAGTTACATAAAAATGTTAATAGCTCATTAGCAGAATGTATTCGTAATGAAACATCAATAAATAATCTGCAGTATTCAACTTATCAAATTTATTAAAAATTGTTGGTTAATATTCAAATTATCCATATATAATGAACACTCTAACAGTGTTAATTAATGTTTAGTATAAAAGGTAGTATTTTGATTAAATTAATGTTGTTATTAATTCTATTCTGAGTGCCTGACACTATTACTAGTAGTTATCACTTCTATAGTAATAGCATAGCTCCCTCTAAACTACATCTGGACCTATGTAGTTAAGAGATTAAGAGGGGGCTATGGTAATATTCATTTGGCGGATGGCGAATAACTGTAATTTAACATTTTATGGTAACGGGTGATGTTCTGTTGATTTATTCTAAATAATTAATTTTTTACTTGTTATAAAATATAAAGTATTTGTGTGCAAAAAAATCTAAAGAACATCACCCGTTACTAAAGAAATGTGGAATGAAAGTTATTCGCCATCTGCCAAATTAAATGAATATAGACTACCCTAATAAAGATATTTTTAAATACAGTGATTTACAGTAGCATAGTAAGCCTAGAAGGCTAGGCTGTTAATTTTCAAGCTACCCTATTGATAAATTTTTTATCAACTGTTACTGTACAAGGGATCCAAACGGGTCCAAACCCCTTTTTTTGCCAAGAAAGTGAATGTTTTTCTCACTAAATTTTATCGTTTTCTCGTGTCAACGTTTTCAAATACGATTATTTTAATAAAGTAATTTGTAGTGAGTTTTCGACTTACATTAAGCTTTTTGCTTCCTTTTATAATAAGATCCTTCAGTGAACTACTAGCAACACCATAGAGCTGTGTTCGATTCACATCGGTTACCTTGAAGCCCTTTAGTTCATCCTGGAAAAATAATAATTCGAATTTATTGTTAACAAGCTGTCCCGGCGAACTTCGTATCGCACTCTTCCCCCCCCCCCCAAAAGTCCCCCCCTCTTCTCCCCACAAATGTCCCCCTTTCATGCCACCCCTCAAAATATGTCATCCCCCAAATGCCCCCCATTCATTCCCCCCCCCAAATGTCACCCCAACATATCCCTCTTCATGTCAACCCCCTCTTCCCACCAATTATTTTTTAGTTAATTTCTTCTATTTTGTATTTTTTTTCATTTAAATTTATTTATTTCTTTTAATTTTTTTCCGTTTATTCTTCAATTTTATTATTTGAAACGATAGAACATGTATTATACGAACGATAACTCATTCTTAATTGATGATTCTAGCGTAAAAAATAATTAGAGCAGAAAACCTAGTGCAAAAAATGGTTCGAGCGGGATCGAACCCCCAACATCTAGGTCGTAGGCCGAAGCTCTATCAACTGAGCCACTGCAGCTTGAGATACCACTGCTATTTTTTCTGGTCTTGAATCACGATCATCTTTCCGTTCTTCGGTAGCCGGCAATTTCAAAACGTACTGTGAAATGTTTGATAGGTTAGGTCATTAATGTACTAATTATTTATTAATTATAAAGGGATTTTCTTATATTTTAATACATATTATGTTAACCAGTGCTGTAGCAATTCAAACTAATCCAAAATCATCTAAATCGGTTTAGCCGTTCTCCAGTTATAAGCGAGCGTACAGACACCAACTCTCTTTTATTAATATAGAAGAAGATAGAAGAAGAAGAAGATAGATAGAAGATAGAAAGAAGATAGAAGATAGATTGTATTCGTATTTGCAGTGATGAAAAAATACAGTAAGGTAGCATAAATACTGACCTTACTCAACGTTCTGTGTTCAAATTTTTTCCTTCTAGTCATCTGTAAAAATATTACTTTACCTAATCAATGGAAACTTGAGATAAAATTGTTACATCAAAATTATGAATAAAATATCATTCAAGTTCAATGAAATATCATGTCAATAAGTAAGTTAATGTACAACTTAAAAAAAATCTGTTTGTGAAACTGAGTGAGGTTATAAAAATTCATAACCAATTCATAACAAATGGGACCAATATTAAGCTATCGACTAATACATAATATCGATATCGGTGTATCGAAAATCAAATGACCGGTGACCGCATTATTTTGGTTAAAGGACAACTTGAATGACGATTATTATATTAATCATGTTTTAAAAATTTAAATTTTCAATGATGAAAATTTCTTTTAATTTATAAACATATCATATTATTCGTCCCTCACAGTTATTAGAAGTTGTTGAAATTTGATTTAGTTGACTTTACAGTCGATCCTGACACTAATCGATTTATTGTGGAAAATGGCATTATCGATAATCTAGAAGACAGACGGATGATCTGTCCTTTTAGGTTAAGTACGATCTGACTATTGAGTTGACTAAAATAATGACTGTTTATTGAGTTTTAAAGTAATAGTTTTTCGAGTCACATTACGACAAAAGTTCAGGTTAAAGTGCACCTAGCTTCAATCTATAATGGTCTTACTTGCTGATTCAGAAAGTATCAAAACATTTCAACGCTAGGTTATTCTCCTCTTGAAAAATCTGACTTTGGATCTGTCGTGATAGAAATATTCTATTTTAAAATGAATGCGATTCTGGGAAATTCAGTTTGCAAATCCTCATTGATTCTGAAAAATTTCGTATGCGTTCATTCTGCACGATTCTATGTTCATTCGGCATCCAGTTCTAGTATATTGAGAGTCGATACTAATGTTACCAAAGATGTAGTGTTATTTACATTTGATAAGGTCCGTCAGGTGAGGATGCTCAATATATTTGGCTTTGGCCAGTGTATATTCTGGAACTACTGGGCTTACCTTTTATACACTTCAATTAAGGATACCCCAGTTGATGAAAGTAAATTAGACGAAAATTCCAAGTGGTACGACAAAATCAATCTTGGAGAAAATAAGTACAAAATTTCTTTTGCTGCTACATGTGGCTTTATTGGTAGGTATTTTTTCACTGTATTTTAACTTATTGTCTTCGTTATAATGCAAGTAAAAGGAAACTAAATTATTAGTGACGATTTCTGGTCTCAAATTATAGGAACCGTACTTTTTAATGGAAATATAATTATATTGCTTAAGACTCTCAGATGCAAAATTCTCATTAATTAGTAGTCAAATTGTCTTCCATCTTATTTCAATTAGCTCTTCAAAGTCAGTTTTAATCTATTTTAAGTATTGTTTTGTATATGTTTTGTTTGGCACGCTAAAATTAAGACTTTGGTGCACTATTGAATGAAGGGGGGCAATATCTTCAAAATGAAAAACTGCAATACTCTCACTAAAACTTAAATTGTAATCTTATCACATTCTTCAGGCCTATTATTTTTTACAAAATTTAAAGTTATTGGCAGCTTCATTTGAAACATTGGATAAGATCTGATATGATTTAAATTCAGTTGAATTCTACATTCCTATTTCTGGGCTATTAAATAATGTTTATTACAGCTTTAGCTTACTTGGAACATTGAATATAATTTTATTTGATTTGAATCTTAAGTTTTTCTTTTCTTAAATTTAACGTTTATTACAGCTTTAGCCTACTTCAAACATAGAAAAAGAAGGAGATTTGATTTGAACTTAAATTCAAGTTATTTTCTTGGCAATTTAACGTTTATTACAGTTTCACTTGAGACATTGAATGCAATCTAATTTGATTTGAATCTAATCAAATTCAGTGTTATTTCTAGGCAATTCAACGTTCATTAGTTTTACTTGAAACATTGAATGCAATCCAATTTAATTTGAATCTTATCAAATTCAGTGTTATTTCTAGGCAATTTAACGTTCATTAGTTTTACTTGAAACATTGAATGCAATCCAATTTGATTTGAATCTAATCAAATTCAGTGCTCTTTTTTCCTGGCAATTCAAAGTTTATTAGAGCTTCATTTGATGCGATCTGATATGATTTGAATCTAACCAAATTCTGTGTTTTCCAGGCAACGCAATGTGTTTTGCAGCTCTAATGTATACACGGCGCTGTGTTAATAAGGTGGTGTTGCGTCGAGGTGGTAAAACAGTGCTATTCAAGGTTTACACATTCTGGGGCGGCACAAGAACATTCAGCACTCCCCTTGCAAACGTCAGCTGTGCCTTTCCGCGTGACCTCAGCAAATGGTCGACTCCGCTCAAGGTCAAAGGTCATAGTCTCTTTTACACTCTGGATAACGTAGGTGGAAAGTACTATAATGTAACGTTATTCGATGCCACTGTCGGTCTGAAAAGAAGCTTGAAGTGAGTAGTTGTGCCAATAAAAACTTAATTCAGTAATGTTGGTTGGTTAATTTGAATGTCTGGTTATCCCAAGTTCTTTCTGGGTGTTGGGCTGTTGCAATCACACTCATGTAGTAGGACGCTATAATTTAATTTAGTCTTAAAGCGGGTTCACACGAACGGTTTTAGCGGTTAAATGTGTGGGAGAGAGACAAGATTATGCCAGCTGTTTTTTGACTCTCTCCCACACATGGAACCGCCCAAAAACCGCTCGTAAGAACCGAGTCCTACTCAAAGTAAGAGTAGATTCTTAACTTGTCACAAAACTGCTGATTTAACGTTAGTAAACGAGCGTACATCAATCACCTGTTTTATGTCAATTTAAAAGAATCCTGCTATACACTTTCTTCTAGTTACCTTGGTCCTCCTAAATATGAAATAGCAAAAGTGAGAACTTGAATTTGCAGGCCAGTGTTGCAAAAATCGATAATTAAAGTATATTGTTTGACCAGAGAAAGAATGTCCCCGGCGAACTGGAGCAATAGCCAGTTGAGCATGCTAGATATCACTCCGTTAGGAGCATTCTTTTTCTGGTCAAACAGTAGCCTACTTGTATGACGATAATTTATTTATGTTATTTTCGTAGTTAACAATAGTAATTTGAATGCATTCCAATCTCTGTAAAACCTTTTTCTCTCCCAGGCAACATCATAATTATTGTCGTTGTGCTCTTGCAAACTATATCATGACCTCTAAGCTGTACTATTCTTCTGCGCATACTTGAACAGTTGAGTAAGTTCTTCGTATACGCAGAAGTTTATCAGTGAAAATACGTCTATTACAGAGCGTGCCAAGATGGATAATCTCTCCTACCACGCTTCCTCCAGCCGCTAAGGCTAGTACAACTGTAGCAACATCATAGTACTGCTAGGTATATGAGTTTTATCTATAAAGCTCAGCTGAATGAACTTTGAAATTTACTGTACCGCGAGTCAGCAGGCACTGTAGTGGGAGAAAGCGATCAACGCGCATGCTCCAGTGAGAAGCCAATTTGGATGGCACGCTCTGTACCAAGAATTCCTATACCTACCACATCTGTTCACAGAATGATACATAGGTATATATACATTTAATTAGGCGGATGGCGAATAACTTTAATTTAAAATTTCTAGGATAACGGGTGAAGTTCTGTTGATTTCTCTTTCAAATATTATTTTACATGTACATACAGTATTTATGTGAAAAAAATTCAACAGAACATCACCCGTTACCTTAGAAATGTTGAATAAAAGTTACTTGCTATCCGCCAAATTAAATTAATATACCTATAATAATATTATGTAATGTGCAATGAAGATTTTTATTGATTGTTTTGAACGCCTTGATATGATATTCTCTCAGCTCACACATCTATTCATTAAATTCTGATTCATTTAATATATTTTCTAATGTTGTGTCTGATTCAGGATGAATTTATTGGTATCTTTTCAACTTTTTATGAATAAAATATAAATTTCAGTTATTGAACTCAATTTTCCTATTGAATGAACTGAGAAAATGTAACACTCTTTCAAAAGTCTATAACTGAAAATTTCTCTAATTTTTTATAGTCGACGCAACTGGTTCTAGTTCTCCTCCCATGTTGCGTTTGTAATCGCGCCAAAATCCACTGATGCACATGCCTGGCTTTCTCCAAAAGTCAGAGAATCTTGGATAATATTTGTCAGGGAAATCATCATTGAGCATGGCACATAGTCTGCAATAAAAGTAGGTCTCTAGCACTTCTCCCATGCCTTTCCATTTGAAGTATGAGTTGTAGAGATCGTCGTCCTGGTCTAGTTTGTGTAGATAGGCGGCCAGATGTTCTGGTGAATCGAAATCCTCCACGTGGATGAAGGAGCCTTTGGGAGCAACCCGCTCGTAATCTTCCTTTGGGGGACCCATTACTATTGGAATAACGTTGTGTCTGTAAAAATCATATTGGAAAATTATTAGCAAATTGGTAAATTATGAATATAATTATATATTGAAATATTATTATTAATAATTATAATAAATAGAAAAGAGTAGGAATTTACTTCTTTATCACAACAGTACAAAATAAAAGTACATGCATGTTATAATATTTGAATACTACTATAAACAAGGTGTATAGAATGAAAGAGGTGGGTCGGAGTGCACCTATTTGCTGAGAAAGTAGAGATAATATCACTGCAGTCCAATAGCCACTAGTATTTCATTAGTATTTTCATTAATACGTTGAAAGACACATTCATAAAGGTGCTAGGAAGATATCCTTCGAGTGTAGGCCTACACTGTCAAGAAAGGTATATAAACTATTATCTCCAACTGAATTATTTATTTTGCAATTTGTTATACAATTGCAAAATAAATAATACAATTATTCTACAGTTATTGTATTCTACAATACAATTGTTATTGCAATTTTAATTACTACAATCTTATCTTAATTATAAATTCTTGTCAAAATGTATTGTCAATTGTTTGGTTTCTTGCGGTCAAGAAGAGTAATACTTGAATCTTGTGTAATACTCTCAGTTTTGTAATGATGTTTCTGTTTCCAAGTAGTGCCAATTCATATCGGAAAGTTGTAAAACTGATAATTCTTGAAAATTAACCACAATTTTGTTGGCAAACTAATTCAACAGGGTCATTTCCAGCATTAAAAACAAAAAAATTGATGTACTGTATTGGAAAATTCGCTTGTCTATTTTTCAACTATCCCATGACGTGATATCGTTAATAAGAATCTCACCGCAAGCCAGTCTTGAAAAACTTTTCAGTAATGTATTCTCTACAGTTGGAGTTCTCAAACGACAAGTAGAATTTATAATCTTTGTCCAATAATTTGTAACAGATTCCGTCATCTTTATTGGACCTTGAACATTTAAGGCGCCCACATTTACCGTAAATGTCAACCTGGAAACAGATGAAGAAGAAATTAAACTTTTTAAACAGATTATTTAAAATTAATTAAACAGATTAAAATTTCGTTCTTTAACTAGTTGTTTGTGGTCATTCTCGTATGCAACTCAATCATGAATGTGGATAAGATAATGAGGTTGTTTCAAATGAGTGTGATTCAGATCTTAATCTTCCATTTTTATCTACAATCTTCCTACCATATTTTTCATATTCCATTGAAATTTCAGGTGTTGATCCGTTGTGCGGTTTATCGTGAAATGCGCTGAATTTTTGCCCCTTTATTGACCAGTACCGGTACTCCATGGACGTGAATTTTCTTTGCAGATATGTGAGTAATGAATTTCTTACCCAGGAGCTGCTGCAATTTATTATTTTCTTATTTTGCAAGCTCTCATGTAATCAAGTCGCATTAGGTTAGGATTCAAGTGAACTGTTTTGCATTTACAAATCCATCTATTCTTCAGAAAATAACTTTCTGTTAAAACTCCTGACTCGTATTATCTGAGAATCATTTCAGGTATATTATTCGACTGTGATTTCAACCTATACGCTGCAATAGAATGATGTATAGGTATACAAAATGTTCTTGAACTTTTTTCAATCTGCTTTTGTGTCTTCAACTGAAGTCTAATCAAAAGCTGAGGGTACAAGCTAATATACAGAGTGTACCAGAACTCTCTGTTAATACTTTCATATCTTGTACTCATCAAAATAAAGAAAAAGTCTGGAAATTCTGTGTTACCAACATAAAGATAGCAGATTTGTCACAATAACTGAATAAGCCTGGGAATGTGGAATTTTGAAAAAATTTATAGATTTTTGGTAGCTCATTCAAGTATGGGAATGATTAGGTTTTATTTGTAAATTTGCTAGAAAATCCAATAAACCAGTTTGAAGTTTGATTGGTGCCATTGGATTTATAAGCAAGTTTTACATAATACCTGATCATTTCCATACCCAAATGATACAGAAACCAGAAAACCTTAGAACTATAAAACATTGTAAGATCTTTCTTTCTTTCCTCATCTTTATTTCGTTGATACAGCATTTCCAAAAACGGTTTGAAGGGACTTTCCTCTTGATTTTCATGAGTAGCCTACCTCAACACTTGGAAGTTTTCTTGAAAGTGTCAAGGGACGCTCATTATACAGTATTATTAGCCAAAATAAACAGCACTGAAACCTAGCACCAGTTCTGAAAATATTGCAATATTTCAGTACTGTTTATTTATTCATTTATTTAGCGGTACTGTTTATTTTGGCTAATATTGTATTTAAACGTCTCAGTTTAAAGTTATTGAACCGCTATGTGTTCAGAACATCTATAACTGAACTCTATAACTGAATGATAGTAATTAAACCTCAATTATTGAATAAATCAACACGAGAAAAAAATAATGATCTCTAGAAATTCAAGTAGGTTGAAATAATAGAATTTAAAAATGTGAGTACTCGCCTCTATGAATTGTTTTAGCTCATTTCCATAAAACCAACGGTTGTTATAAGCCTGGCAGTTGGACACAAACCAGGCGACTTTTTTAGTTTTGCCAGCAGCAAAGTTTCTAGGAGGTCCTTCCCATTCAGTTTTTGACTCATCGTAGTAAACCCATTTGCCATAATTCCTCACTATATCGCTGCTCTGCAAGTAAGTGGCTGTCCAGTTGAAAGCATCTTCTCTATAGAAGTATTCTGTATTGAAAGGGCTTTCCATGGTATAGATTATCCACACCTGTTAATGAATATAATTTTTCATTAATAATTGTACCAATACTATCTTCACATCTTCCTCTTCGCGTATGACTAGGATCCTGGATTGGGTGTGTCATATCTGGATGGTTCTAAAAGTCCTCAAATGAGCTTTCCAGGAACTCATCAAGGGAATAGAAGGGGTCCCCTTGTTTATTCTAGAACTTTGATTTATTCTTGCTGAATAGAACGTCTTAATTGTAGTTCTCCTTTCATGAAATTCAAGCCAAATACTCGCCACTCTAATATGATTTCTTCTGTTTCACATAGAACTGTTTTATTTGAGAAGTCACCTCAGTTTAGCGGTCCAAAAATATATAATGCCTTGCCACCTGAATTAAAAGAAGAGGAAAACCACAAAATATTCAAAATTAAACTTAGAGATTGGCTAGTTACTAGACCATTTTATACTGTAAATGAGTTTTATATCTTGACTGCTTAGTTATCTATAATATTGAGGTCGGTCAATTTGTCTGATTTGCTTTTAGTCATATGAAAATCCAAAATATGGTGTTATTTTATAGTAATAATAATATTGACCCATCCTCTGTCTACTTTTGTAGATGTTTGGGATGTAGTGAAAAACTAAAAAAAGAATTATTACTAATCCAATACAATATCCACAGCTGTGGACAGGAATAATTCCATGTTTTTCCTACACGTTTTGTTCTGTTTTCAGTTGTTTTTCACATGAACATGAATCATGTGCTCTTTTCTACAACTCTGAACAATAAATCTTCATTTTATAGCCTAATGAACAATATTTTCACTTACTGTACCTGACGGCTCGGTTTTTTATGTCGGGGAGGGTTTGTGTTGAAGTAGTTCAAAAACAATATAGCATCGACTTCCTGTGCTTCAGCTTTATTTTGAACTGCCATGCAATTGCTCACCGGACATACGTTGAATGGTTGGGGACTCCCTTTCGGATATTCCCACGGTATTAGTCCATGCCACATCAGAATCTGCCAAATAATAATGTTGATAATATTCAATTAATTATTGAAAAATAATTTTTTTAACGCTCAGACCACCTTAATTCAGTGTTTTAAAAATCATTTCAAGCTGCAGATCACGATAAATTTTAGACAATAAACTCTTTTCATAGAAAATAAAATAATTAAATCATGAAATTATTTCAATCTATAGATTAATAGATTAAACCAAATTTTTAATGAGGATGAACTTTTGGTTTCCTCAAAAACATTCATAAACAATTGAACACCTTCAATGATATGCACCTGGAAACAAAAAAACTACATAGACTGTACAATCACAATGTGGCCATTGGTGTGGAACGGCCCATTACAGAATGTTGGAACATTTTTTCCCGCCACCACCATACTTTTGCCAATATCTTGAATTCTATAGGCAAATTTGATATGTATCACTCATATATATATTTGGTGATACAGAGCGTTTGAATTTTCTTTTGGTATATGATTAGATCTTTATATGTATTTATTGAATTTGCTAATGTTACACTAATTTAGTTTTTAACTAAATTACTGAATCACTAATTACTTTCATGAATTATTGTACTTTTAGCATAGTATGACAAGCCACTGTCAAATGGGCAATATCTAAATGATTGATGTTATGTGACGATTGTGAATAAATAAATGAGCCCATTCACTCATTTGTCAAACTTCCTTTAAGATGAATAATAGATTAAAAATTACTTTTCTAAAATTGTAAATAATCTCTCTACTCATGGGTATTGCTTTGTAAGCTCTTCAAAATGATAAACTACCACTAGTATAGGCAAATTGTAGATTAGAAGTGTAGATTATTCCTTAAAATATTATTAAAGTATTTCCTCAATGTAAATCTTATGGAAGTTGGCAAAAGTATGGTGGATTTGAACGTAGGCTACTAACCAATTTTTCTATCGTATGGCTTTTTATCGGTGGGGAGACCGACTAATGTCTAATTAGACTAATGAACTAACCAATCAAACGTGTGACATCCAATGGAACTTTAATTATGTTCTTTTAAATTGATTGAGAGATTTCACAATGTCAATATCGGTTCTATGAATATTTAGAGAGATTTCTTTAACCTTTTTCATTGGCCTTGGTTTGCCTGTATCGGGTGGCACAAACATGAACTGGTTGATCATGCGGTCGCTATCTGGAGCCTCATTGGGCCACAGCTTGGCATCTCGTCTTCCAGTTGCGCTGTCTATCTTGGCAGCAGTTGGCCAACGCGTTCCGTTTTTCATAAACCATGGCTTTCCCCCCTTCAGCAAACTGAGTTGCTCATCCCAGTGGTATTCCTGTTGAATCGAAACTTGTGACAAACATACTGAATGAGTGCCGGTAGTTTATTGTTGCCTTAAAATCATTCTTTGACGAATTTCTGTTGTGCAGGTCTGCCGCGTATATTATTATAAAACTTGTTATTCAATAATAGGGATCGAGATGTAGTAAACGGAAAGATAGTCTTTGAAAGAGTTCAGTCTTAGGCTAGGCGTACACCGGTTAGTCAAGACAAGACAAGACGAGATTAGTCACGTTTAGTCACAGTACTTCACATAGTTGCTTATGAAGCAACACACACCGATTAGTCATTGCATCAGTGTGCGCTGCTTCATAAGCAACTACGTGAATTACTGTGACTAAACGTGACTAATCTCATCTTGTCTTGTCTTGACTAACCGGTGTATGCCTAGCTTTAAGCCTGCTTCAGACTTGTGGTGTTTGGCAGAAACCCAAAATTTTTGTTGGTATTAAGAAACGCATTGGAAATATTCTTCGTTAGGGTCAAATACCATAGTATATAGTGTATACATACCAATACCATATTATTGCTATGTGGTATATATTATATACCGCTCAAGGCCGCGGCTTCATTGTAGACGAGTGTGTACGAGTAGCGAGTTACCAATGTAACCACAGCTTAATAGTGTATAAAATCAAATCAAAGTTTACTAATGAATAAATCATTTACAATACAAAGTAAAAATTTATAACATAAAGAACAAAAGTTCATAGAAATTTATGCATTAAATCATTTCAAAATATAAATCACTTTTAGAGGCAAGTGTGTATCCAATGTGACCACAGCTTAATTGAATATAAAATCAATTCAAATTTTACTCATAAATAAATAATTTACAATGCAAAATAAAAAGTAATAACATAAAGAACAAAAGTCCAAAGAAATTTATGCATTGAATTAATTCAAAACATAGATCGTTTAATAAATAAATACGTTACGAATTTGGCAGAAACCAAATATGGATGAAATAATATATAGATATTAACAAATATTTAGAATGATATAATTTCACTGTTAGAGCACTTTTATGCATACGATTTCTGTCGTGCTATGGAGTGTAGTACGTTTCTACATACCACTTTGAAACAAATGTGCGCTTTTATGCATTGTTGTGCGACATTCTGTTGCCGTGTGCGGTGTGATTCTAAATCGTGTCGCATCTGGTCAAAGTATACGGTAGTATATGACGGACGACAGAAAATTCAAGACAGATTTGAAGAAAATTCGCATGACAGAAAATTACCGTACGACATTTGTCGTGCGACAGAGGTCGCATGCCTAAAAGGGCTCTTAGTTTTCATGAGCCTGCTCGAGAAAACAGTACTTTGATTTGCTGACCTGTATTGACGTAGTTGATGTGAAGCCCATCATAGAAAAGTATGTGTTTTGCACGCGATTTTGCATTTTACTCATATTTTGTAGAATGATGATAACAAAGAGGCCGCACACTATGCATCCAACTATCAATTGCTTGGACTTTTTATTGTGAATGAATAACATATTTCAGTTTTTTCTTGTAGAGTTCCAATTTTGATCATATACCATTCACTTGGTGTGCTAACAAACCTGGATGAATGCAATAATTTCAAATTAATCAACCCATGTCAAGAACATGTCAATTTTATTGAATGATGTGTATATCACAATAATTAAGACTAAACAGTAGATCATGATTTGAAAAAAATAGAAAGTTGTTTGGAATAAATAATTCGGTTAGACCTTATATTGATGGTCAGGTATTTAATTAATCATTGTTCACAACAAAAGCATGCCGGTGTAAAGATGAAAACAACAAAATAAAAATAATAATCAAATCATTCATGATAATTTTGAGCACTAACTCGTATGTGCTGACATCATACAATTTTCTTGCAAAATCCTCAATAAGAGAAACTGAAGTTGAATAGAATGTATTGATTCTACCTTGGAAAATGCTGCGTGCAGATTGAAATATTCTTATTAAAATTAATTTCATTCACTTAATATAATGAAGTTAATAATGTTTTAAAGTTCAATGTATCCACCATAAATAAAGTTGAAGTTGAATAATGTGTCTTACAAAAGTCTTCCATTATTCAAAAATAGAAGATAGGCTATTTTCACAACTCACCTCCTACAATACCGCTCCAAGAATCAAATAATTTTTTCTCCATTCTTAATACACAGTGATAAGGATTAGAGATTAAACTTCATAGAATTGTCAATACTGAATGGGAACTAATTGCATGTGTACTTTGCAATCAGCCAAGATAATCAGTAATATAGGAATGAACCAGTCTCCTGAGCTGAATTTGCATAACAATCTAGCGTTCTATTCTGTAGAGACTGAGAAACGTACTCTAGAGACAGTGAAACATACAAGAGAAAACTTTTGCTACTCCTCATTATTTGAATAGCTAATTATCAACTTGACTACCAACACTCAGTACTATATTCATACTCAGTTTCTATATTCATGCAAAACCAATAATGATGTTATCCGCTACCTTGAACAGAATTTTTCAAATTTTTAACCAGTATTAAACAAAATCAAAACATTTCAGAATAAAATAAATCGTAATTTTAGTTTTGTATACATAGAATACAAATCTAATTTCCAATTTCAAGTTTTCATTCTAATTTCAAGAAAACTCATGCTCATGTTTTATGCAAATTAAAATGCAAATTTTTGACCGAACGAAGAGAGATGACTGAGCGAAGCTCATCTACGAAGTGAAGTCTAGTTTCAAGTCGATCGGCTTTCGTCTGTTTGTTTGTTTGTAATGCATTTACGGCTAAACGCATTGACAGATTTCAATAAGATTTGGCAGGAATGTTCATTTCGAGACTGCGCGACGATGTATATGTAAGGTTTTTTTTAATTTTGCATTTTGAGGACGAAATAGAAGGGAAAGAGAATGGCTGTATGGAATATAGCTATATATGAATGGCTGTATGGAATATACAATAGCTATATATGGAACACGTGATAGGATTTATTTCGAATTGAATAAATGACTATAAGTTGAAAGTGGAAGTTGAAAGTTGCACGAGCATGGAGGACCACAAAGGATCCCATGTAATCTTATTATGATGAGATAAAGACTATAAGTTGAAAGTTGCACGAGCATGCGTGCGTTAACAGATGATTTTTCAAAAATGATTATTAACAGATGATTATTAACAGTGATCTGTTTGAAGAAACATTTTTATAAAATATGATGATGGAATGTGTCTATGCACATGTCAAAAAACCATTCACAATATTTCATTCAATCCTCATGGGTTTCAATATTCATCGTTAATATTAAGAGTGAGAATAATCCTGCTTCAAAGTTTATTCGACCTACCTCTGGTTGTGGAACTGGTGATGTTTTTGAGGTTTTAAAGCATAAAGTTTCAAACGTGTGAATTTTCTTATAAAATTAAGTGATTGGTTTGAGTTTAAATTTTTTTGTATAATTCAATATTTAATTTGAAATGTGCTTTCGTGAGTATCGTATTAGTGCTGTTAATCTATGAATTGAAAAAAATTTATTTTGAAGATTTTTCGGGACTTATAAGTTGAAAATTCAGTGTTGGACTTGACCTATAATGTTTTCCATATTTTCCATTAGGGAAAACTGGATAATTCGGCAAGGTGGAACACCCGAAAGGGTCTCTCCGCCAAAAAAGCCATAAGCTTAATAATAATAATTGGTTTGAGTTCGCGGGGTCAGAATATAAACATCGTCATATTATGGAATGATCATCAGCTGGGTCAGAATAAGATTTTTTCGCTGCAGTCAGAGGGGCGCCGCGAAAGCGGCGGCTTGTGGAACGTCGCGTATCTTTAAAAAATAAATAACTAAAAAATAAAATAAATAAATGATAAAAAAAGAAATGAAAATTTAAAAAAAATAAAAATATAGAATATAAAAAGTAAATAAAAATGTAAAAAATTGAAAAAATTAAATTAGATGTACGATTAAATTACTTGTACATATCGTATTTTGGGGGGCGCCTGACAACATCTCTGACAACGATACAGTTGACAGGGCCAATTCTGTACACATGGACAAGAAAACCGCTAATTTACGGGTAAACGCATTGACAGCTGATTTCAGCTAGCATGGCTTTTTCGTGAGGTCTACTGTTCACAGAACTAATATAGCAGGATCCAATTAACTTGTCATAACTCAGCTGATCGACGAGCATATGATCACAATACTTAACCTACAAATGCTGAATCTCGCAGATTATTGAAAAGGTCTTTTAATAAGTTATTCTTTGAAAGGGCTTCTTTAAAGAGGTCTTTTAAAGACTTTAAAGGTCTTTAAGACTTTCAAGCCTTTTGATTATTGTGTCGAAATCACTGTTTAATTATTACCGGATCAGCTGATTTATGACAAGTTAATTGGATCCTGCTATAGTTAGAAAAATAACGATGATATTATTTGAATCTTAATAACTGTAGTGATAGCTGACAGCTGTTAATTAGTTTATCACAATGTGCTAGTTTGTAACATGGGTAATCACATGTTCAAATATAATATTCCCTGTATCCAAGATAAATAAAGTGGCATTCTGAGTTATGGCTATCAAGCATTAATACGTGTTTCTTCAATAACATTTATCATAATATTTATTATTCGTGAGAATCTTTCTTAAAAGTGATTTTGGATGAGAATAATTTGCATTAAAAACATTTTTCAAGGTCATCACTTATTATCTTGGTGGGTTTTTAACCCACTCCACCACCACTCTTGTCATGATTCCTTCTATTTATTCTCCAAGGTTTTATTTTTGTGAAATAGAGACAAGACCATTGAGTCTTTCTTCCTCATCTTACCACAGAGGAAGGAGAATATTATACTCTTATACTCTCTTCTCTGTGATCTTACTAAGCTTTAATGAGTTTGAGCGTCTCCTTAATCTTGTAAAACTATTACTATTTATTTTTTTAAATAAATTTTGTAGTTTATATGGATCAATCCAAAATTTAGAAATTTAAATTCTTCATTGCCACATTCATTGTACCCAAAAATAGATGCATCATACTTATGCTACTGTATAGTTACAAAAAAGCATATTAGTATAAATTCATCTAAGTAAAGTGAATAAAAAAGACAGACTTAATTTTATTTTGTTTTGTTTTACCAACACTCCAACTTGGAAAGTAATATATTTTACTTGGAGCTGTTGTTTCCTAAAGAAACTATTTTTAAAGTTTATGAAGTCTTTTTTTAGTCTATGATTATGACTCATAGAGCTTTTTTAAAAATGTTCGATCGCTGAAACTGATGGAAGTTGACCGCCAATACGGCGTTTGTAATCGGGCCAAGATCCTTCTATACACGACCCTGGCTTTCTCCAAAAGTCAGAGAATCTTGGATAATATTTGTTGGGGAAATCATCATTGAGCATAGCACACAGTCTGCAATAAAAGTAGTTTTCTAGCACTTCTCCCATGCCTTTCCATTTGAAGTATGAGTTGTAGAGATCGTCGTCCAGGTCTAGTTTGTGTAGATAGATGGCCAGATGTTCTGGTGAATCGAAATCCTCCACGTGGATGAAGGAGCCTTTGGGAGCAACCCGCTCATAATCCTCCCTTGGAGCGCCCATCACTACTGGGATAACTTTGTGTCTGTAATCAACAAAAAATACGATGTGACTATAAAGTCTCTCCGAAGTAGCTATGTGGTGACATATTGTGTTCCAATTTGTCAGACTACTCTCCTGTATAGATTCGTCCAACATTATTTTCTTGAGTTTTCTTTGAACTCAAACAGCGTCAGAGCTATAGTGTAGCACTACAATCTATGATACCAAGTGATGTTATACCTAGTCTGTGGCAGTATACCAAGGGATGTCATACCTAGTCTGTGGCAGTATACTTGGAACAATAGCTGATTAGAAACACACTTATAACACACGGTACAAGAACAGATTTTCCGGGTACCATAGATTATCTCTATATGAAGAGAAGCCTTCCTATATTGGTAGGAAAATTTATCAGGCGCTACCAATCTATCTCAAGCAGATAACCAGAATAAATGAATTCAAACAGAAACTGAAAATATATTTAAAAAGATAGTGTTTCTATTCTTAACAGAATTCTTTGAATGTTGTGCAGCAAGTGGTGAGTGATCTCTTAGAGGGAAATATATGTTTATTCTTTTAACGGTTTTTGGTGTCTTGCAGTTTGCAAGCACTTGACGTGTCTGACGCCTCCTGGGGCCAACCGGACTAAAAAAAACAAATTAAACTAAACCCAGAGATGTTATACCTAGTATGTTGCAGTAGTATAATAATTATTACATTAACACCGTGCACTTGAGTGATTGGGTGGTTCATTGTATATTTCACTGTGGAGGGACATTCTGATCACTCTGTATAAGGAAACTTTCAATATTCAAATACTTATTACTTCCAATGTAAATATTTAGCTCTAATTTTAATTTTTCCTGCAATTAATTATCTGGCACAAATAAAATAGACTAGTGCTTCAGGAATCCTTTAGCAAAACTTTGGAGTAAGGTAATATTGTCAATTTAGTTTATGGGATTTTCACAATTTTGTTCTAATTCTATGGTCTTTAAATCGCAGTTGAACACGAAAATTGAATGAATGTTTAGGGTTTCGTTGGTAATTGGAATAAAGGCTGGTAAGTACCCACTTTTTAACGTAAAGTTTTGAATTTCCAGCTAGTAGATTGATCTGATTTCAAAAATAAGGATTGTCATTTGGGGTTTCTATTAGTATTTAAACATTTTAATAATTTGGTATTAAAAATGAAATCTTACTGCAAGCCATTGAAGAAAAACTTTTCAGTGATGTACTCTCTGCAATTAGAATTTTCAAAAGCCAAGTAGAACTTATATTGGTTATCCAATAATTCAAAGCATACACCAGCATGTTTATTGGACTGGGAGCATTTTAATTTTCCACATTCGCCATAAATGTCAACCTGCAAGGAGATCTATTATTTCTTCAACAGAATAAACTTCACTAGAATAAATGGAACCAATAAATGAAAATTAATAAATGAAAAGTTCATAATGTAGAGATATTGGTAATATTATTTAAGATCTGATTCCTGAATGTTTATCATTATAATTATTACCTTTTTGAGTGCATTGATATTTTCTCCAACATTTGAGGCTCCTGCCTCTTACCCGGCTCGCACACCGGAGCAACAAGCAACACATGGATCATAATCGTCTACTCTATACAAACAATTAGTCCAATGCACACTGAAACAGCTACTTTAGGTGTGCATTGGACCATTTTTTTTTGTATAGAGTAGACGATCATATTATCCATGTGTTGCTTATTGCTCCGGTGTGTGACCGGGGTTATGCTTCGCAAATCCAATTTGCATATCTTATTCAAAATTTGAGTCTTGATTCAGAAAAGGAATTATTTTGATCTTGAACAGTTCAGTTAAATTCCAAATAATTGAAAAATATAATTTACTAATATTATATCATGTACAAATATATAAAGTATTTATATAATGTATATAATCTATTTTTTATCTCGTAAAATGTTAAAAACTCTCTGATTTAGTGAAGTACGATGATTTTCTTCCTTCTTCTAAAAATATCAATATTGATGTCAATAAAGCTTGTAATGGACTTAATGTCTTTATTTTAAATTAAGACAATAATTCAAATGTATGTGAACTCTTCTATATATGAATAAATATTGTAAATAAATTAATAAATAAAAAAAATATTATGAATAGAATATTATTACTCGCCTGTATGTATTTGCCTAGCTGTTGTGCATATGACCAACGATTATTGTGATGTCGATTACAGTTGGATACAAACCAGGCGACTTTTTTCGTTTTGCCAGCAGCAAAGTTTCTAGGAGGTCCATTCCATTCTGTTTTCGACTGATCGTAGTACACCCATTTGCCATAATTCCTCACTATGTCGCTACTCTGCATATACGTGGCTGTCCAGTTGAAAGCATCTTCTCTGCTTATTAATTCTGTGTTGAGTGGACTTTCCATGGTATACATTATCCACACCTGTTGTCAGTAAACATAATATCCTATCAATGTCTAAAACAATACTGTTGAATTATTGTTTTCATTTTATTGAATTATTCTATAACTTCCATTTCACTGGATTCTTGTTGAATAGTATGTCTTTATTGAAGTTCATCATTCTCCAAAATATTACAACTTTATCCCTATGTGTCCTCAGTCGGTCGATTTTTGTGAGCTGCACAGCATGCTTGATGCGCAAACAAAATCGACAATGTGTGGACATAGTCTGAACCTCATTATCAATCACATCTTAGTAGGCCTACTAGTTACGTCTAATTGAGATTTATCATGAAGCTCATAGCAACTAAAACAAACAAAAATAATCCTGCTGTGATTTTTGAGGATTATAAATTTAGAAAAGATAGAACCTCATCCACAGGTGAACTGATCTGGCGTTGTCTCGAAAAAACCTGTAATGTTTCTTTACGAACTGATAAAAAGCTCTTTTTGGCACCTGGTCCAACTCCGAAACATAATCACCCACCCTTCGCAGCTAATACTTCCGATATGAGGAGGCTTGATGAATCTATTTCTCTGACTAATTCTACATCCCCGGATTTGGAAAATGATGCCCTTCCAGATAGGTCCACCACTATAGTCGATGAAGCTGACGTATTGACTACCGGTACCCCTTCATGCGTCTTCAGTAAAACTGATTCAAGCACCCCCCTAGGTCTACGTACCTCTTCTGATCCCTCAATTGACCCATATAAGGATAGTGAAATAATCGACTCATTAAGAAGGGAAAATATAGATTTGAGCGAGAAGATTAATACAATGAAGCAGCAATGGAATGATGCCATCAATCATTCTATCGATGTTGATAAAAAATTAATGGAGTACAAATTGATGGTTGAACAGATGAGAGTGAGTATTGAGGTTCTGGAGGCTGATAATTCTGTTCTAAAGAATGAGAAAAAGTCTTTAGAATCCGAGCTTCAGGATCTTAAACAAGTTTACTCAACAAGTAACACACTCATAAGACCGGCTGGTGGCGCATGTATTCGATCTTTGAGTAATGAAGAAATTTATAAAAAAAAGAACTCAAATGAAATTGAGACTGAGCCAAGAATTTCAAATAACTCTACCTCAAACCTTTATACCAGGTCAAAAACTCAAACTCTGATATTGGGAGACTCTATGATAAAGAACCTGAAAGTAGATAATACACCTGAATGCAGCGTTTGTATTGTAAGCTCCCCGGGAATAGGAATAGATGGTCTAAAGTCCTCTCTAAAATCTTATAAGAATGAGTATGATGTGGTCCTTGTGCATGTAGGTACCAATGACGTGTGGGAGTCAAGAACACCGGATGATATGGGCTGTAAAATGAAAGATCTGATTGAAATGGCGCATAGTACTTTCCCATCAGCCACATTTGTAGTAAGTGGTATATTGCACAGGAGAGATATAGATTTAAGATATATTGATGCAATTAACAGCGTGATTGAGTGGCAGTGTGCCCGCTATGAGAGAGTAATATTTGTGGATCCCAACTGTTGGTTATTTGACCGAGATATTGGTCGTGATGGAGTTCATCTCAGAAGGAGAGGTTCCTTTAAGCTGAGAAACCTATTCAAGCGCATAATCACTAAAATTGCAAATAAACCTGCCCTCTCCAAGAACAATGGGGGATTTGTAGAAGAATATCCACCTTTGCATGTTCATGATTCAGTCAGAGATTCGGCTCAAGCTTCACCTCATGTGATGGTTAATGCTGGGAATAAGACTTGCCTCAACACAGAATGTAATGTTGAAATACATGAGACAGCCTTGCAAGTTGTTAACAACAGCATATTATCGGATTGTAACTCTCCTAGAAGTGATCAGAATTTTTTAGAGATGGATTCACACAGTCTGTTAATAGAGTAATGTCAGGCAATTCCAATTCTACCTCATTCCTCTTCAGTTTTAATATACAGGGCATTGGAAACAAAATCGAAGAGTTGAATGTACTTCTATCAGAATTGAAGGATCCATTGGTGGTAACGTTCACTGAGCACTGGCTGGCTCCATGTGACACCACTCTTCTGAACAAATTTGCTAATTACAATCTTGCTTCTGTGTACAGTAGAACAAATAAAAGAAGAGGTGGTACGTGTATAATTTTAAAAAAATCTATAAATTTTAAAGTTAGAGAGGACATTGAGGCCTTAGCTACTGAGAGTACATTTGAGTGTGCTGCGGTTGAATTCAGCTTGAAGAGGAATGGAATTTCTAGATTATTTGTAGTGATTTCTGTATATAGAGCGCCAGATAGTTCTACGGAGGATTTTTTCAATACCTATGACAGGCTCTTGTGCATGCTAAAACGAAGCTTCAAAAAGAAAACAATATTTATATGTGGAGATTTCAATATTGATCTTCTAAAAGAGAATAGTAGAGATAAGAATAATTTTTTGAACATTACTGAGTCAAACCTTTATAAATTTGTTTTTGACAAGCCAACCAGAGTATCCTCGTCTTCGGCCACTTGTATCGACAACGTGATCACAAACTACAATGCAGAAAAAATTCATGGAAACATAATTGACCCTGGTCTCTCCGACCATCTGGCCTTAAAAGTGATTCTAGAGAGCGGGTTTGCTGTGGAACGCCCTGTATATAAGACAGGAAGATGTGCGAATAAGGTATCACTTAATTTATTGTATGAGCTATTAAATATGGTTGACTGGTCCCCTTGTTTCAACAGTATTGGTGGAGAAAATGCCTTTAATGCTTTCCATTCCCTATTTTATGGTTGCTTCACTGAATGCTTTCCACTGAAGAAGTTCAAGGCTACAGTTACCAACTCTAACAAAAATTGGTTGACAAATGGAATTAGAATTTCATGTTGTAAAAAGAGCAAACTGTGCATGGAGGCTAGAAGAAATAGAGACCCCATATTTTTACATTTCTTTGCCACATATAAGAAAGTCCTGAAAAGGGTAATATCATTAGCAAAGCAGAGGGCTAATGAGAGGCTTATCGCGCAGTCAAGTAATGTCAACAGAGGAGCATGGGCTGTAGTCAGGAATGAATTGGGTCTTTCTAACTGCGATGAGCGTAAGGTTGAATTGAACAATGGAAGTGCGGATATCTCGGATCCAGTAAGAGTAGCATCAATGTTTAATGATTATTTTTTGGAATGTGGTGCGGAAGGATCGAGCTCTACTGGGCCATGTTATGAGAAGCATTATCTTGATAAAATTAGTAGACAATTTGGTTTGTTTAGGTTTAGAGCTGTTACTGAGAGTGAGATAAAAGAGGTTATTTTGAGTTTGAAAAATACTGGCTCGTGCGGGTGGGATGAGATTTCATCGAGAGTTGTAAAGTGGGTATGTCCCACTATACTGCATCCCCTCACTTATATTATCAATTTATGTTTGGAGGAAGGCGTGTTCCCACAGAAACTAAAATTTGTAGTCATTAAGCCTATCCATAAGAAAGAAAGTAGGAAAGAGGTCAAGAATTATCGACCCATTGCACTTTTAACAGCCTTTTCCAAGATTTTTGAAAAAGTAGTGTTTCAACAAGTGTCTGCTTACTTGGAGAGTGAAAAAATCATCTATAATAGACAATATGGTTTTAGAAGGGGTGCCTCAACTAAGACGGCTACATTTGATGTTGTATCTGATTTGTTGGATGCTCTGGATGGATCGCAGAGGGCTGTGGGAGTCTTCTGTGACTTGTCCCGAGCGTTCGAGATGGTTGACCATCAACTCCTTTTGGATAAGTTGAAGTTTTATGGGTTTGGAGGTCGTGCAGGGATGTTTTTCAGATCCTACCTTGAAGATAGATACCAGGCGGTGAAAAATGATTGTGAGGGCTCTCAGGTTTTTTCTGCATGGAAACGAGTAAGGCGGGGGGTACCCCAGGGCTCCATACTTGGACCTACTCTGTTTAACATATTCATCAACGACTTGCCCTACAATGTGGATGGTAAATTGGTATTATACGCCGACGACACCACTATCTTAGTGAAAGGTAGTAATTATCAAAATGTCATGGAGAAGGCTAAGATTGCTATGCAGCAGATCAACAGGTGGTTTAATGACAATTCACTCAAGCTAAATTTAAGTAAGACAAATTTTGTCAAGTTTTCTGTGAGAGGAAATGAGAACGATCCATTGGTGGTGGGATGGGAGTGTCCTGCTTCTGATGAAACAAGGTTTCTAGGTGTGGAATTGCAGGGAAACTTGAAGTGGGATAGCCACATTGAAAAACTACAGAAAAGGCTCTTCCATGCTCTCTTTGCTCTGAGGACTGTTAAGTTGAATTCGAACCTCAAGACAGCTCTAAAGGTATACCATGGGTATTTCATATCACTAATTAGATATAGTATTTTGTTTTGGGGGTCAGGTAAAAACTACTTGAACACAAGCTTCAAAATGCAAAAAAAAGCACTGCGAATTCTCGAAGGGGTGGGTCCCTCTTCTTGTAAGCCCATATTTAGAGGACTCCATCTCCTTACGGTGCCGGCGATCTATTTCCTAGAAGTAGTTACGTTTGTGTTCAAGAATGCAGATATTTTTAATGTGAACCGCATCAGTCATGTATACGAAACACGAGGTAAAAATGCAGGTTTGTTTCAGCTCCCGATTCATAGGCTAACTCTCCTTGAAAAAGGACCATATTATTCAGGACTCAAGTGTTTTAATGTTATTCCAGAAGATATCAGGTTGTGTGGTAGCTATAAAGTGTTTTTATCGAATATAACTAAAACACTGGTAGAGGCATGTCCCTATACCATTGAAGAATGTTACAATGCATTCACAGGACTCCGGTCTTGACTTTGACATGTTGCATGCCACTTGAGCTCTGCTCAAAATTTGTGGCTCTACGCAACAAAAATAATAATAATAATAATAATAATAATAATAATAATAATAATAATTGCTCAGTCCAATGGCTTGAAACAAACTTTCCCCATCACTGCTGAGTTTTTCAACATGATATTTCAACTGATATTTTTCAAAATTCTTCAAATTTTTTAAGGTCTTTTCTATTCAACTTCTCTTTTCATTTATCTTTAGTCATATTGAATCAAAAAGGGGTTTTCCAAAAAGATGAATTGAAATTAAAAGTGTTGTACCTACGTAGCCTATAAGTTGACCATATTCTCTTAAATCATTGGGGAACTTGGGATAATTCGGCAAAGCTATATAATAAGCATAATAATATATAATTGGTCAATTACAAACCAAGATATAAGACGAGTACATAACTAAAATGAATTCATGTCGAGGCTACTAAGTAGATACCAATAGAACAGTGAAAGAGATGGCCGGCTTCACCTTAACTCCGCCCTCTAGGAAAATAAATAAGGCAGTCATTCAATTCAATAGAGATAATTATAATATAATTATAGAACAGTGTCAAATACTTGGGTGTGATGATTGATGATTGCTTCAGGTGGGATAGTCGTATAGATTTTATTAATAAAAAATTGAAAAATATATCTCTTATAAATCTTACCAACTGAGAAGGATACTTGATATGAATTATATAAAGACGGTTTATTATGCGTTTGTTGAGTCAATTCTGAGCTACGGGATAACTACAAAATATTCACATCTGAATCAACTTTTGTAGCACAAAACTAATTATAAGAACGCTTTCAATGAAGCCAAGAATTTACAGCACAGAGCTAATTTTTAAGGATTAGAAGCAAAAACTGTGAGAAAATAATATATAGAGTGATTCAAAAAGAATACCACAACTTTAAAAATGTGTATTCAATGAAAGAAAAATAATAGAACCGTCTGTTATATTTCATTACAAAGAGTACTTTAAGAAGTTTTTTTCACTCACAAACAATTTCAGAGATGTTCAATATAACATCCTCCAGACACTCGAGCAATATCAACCCAAAACATCCCTCAAACTCGTTCCACACTCTTTGCAGCATATCAGGCGTAACAGTTAGGTAAGCTGCTGATATTTCTTGTTTCAAATTATAAATGGTAGATGGATATTGATGATTTGAAACAAGAAATAACAGCAGCTTACCAAACTGTTACGCCTGATATGCTACAGAGAGTGTGGAACGAGTTTGAGTACCTATCGGGTTGATATTAGTCGAGTGTCTGGAGGGTCATATGGAACATCACTGAACTTCTTTGTGGTGATAAAACTTCTTTAAATACGCTTGTAATAATGTATAACAGAAGGTTCTATTATGTTTCTTTCGTTAAATACACATTTTCTGTTGTGGTATTCTTTTTGAATCACTCTGTATATTCAAGCTTTTTAAATATATAAAAAAATATGAAGGTTCTTTCATTGTTCAGGATAATCCTTATGCCCTTCGTCCTGGAACTTTAAATAGGTATTGGACTTATCCGGCTAACTTGAAAATAGTTCGTAGGCAATTGATTTATATCAGCACAAGATTAATTAATATAGTACCAAGGGAATTTATGTTTAACAGATATAATCTAAATAACAAAAAAATGAAAATTCTGGTTAACAACTGGATAAAGGATACTTTCTTTTTCAAATTAGAGTTTATTTAGTTTTGTTTAAGTACGATATTATGGATTGTTGATTTTGGATTTATTGTTTTGGTATGATGTTGGTTGAAGATGGGCCAGCACTGTCTTTGCTGTCTTTTGTATTTATTTTTGGTTATTTTGTCTTGATGCAACCGGCACTAGCGAACAAGTTTATCTTATGCTAGTGTCTGCCAAATTGCTCTTTGTTAGAAATTTTCGTTTGATTCATACTATCCTTTGATTATGAGTTAGGATTAATGTTTTGTAAACACGCATATTGTACTTTATGTTTTAATTTTTATTTTAATGTTTTATTTTTTATGTTTTAATTCTAGATATTGCTGTTTTGTATGTACTTTTGATTTTGGCAATAAATACTTTCATACTTTCATAAATAATTATATTACAATATGAAAACAATATTTTGTAGTATAACAATAATAACGAATAAAAATACTTATTCTGCTCTATTATATCACTGCACCTGATGGCTGGGTTTGCGATGTGTCGGAGCATTAGAATTGAATTGGTTCAAAAACAAAATGGCGTCGGCTTTCAATGCTCGTGCTCTGTTTGTAAGGGCCATACAATTGCTCACTGGACAGGTTTTGAAGGGTTCAGCACTCCTTTAGGATGTTTCGTTTCCCAATTTATCATTCCATACCACATCAATACCTAACAACAGTTTTTGAAGAGTATGACTAATTTTGTGGAAAGATTTTTTTCCTTACACATCTCTAGGGGAAGGAAAGTGAGAATAATTATTTTAAACAAGGTAAATAAAATATCACCTAGATTTAGATCTCTTCGATTTAAAAAACAATTCCTGAAATTATACTCCTGATTCAAGTTCATTCTTTTTGACAGTCAATTTCTGCTCAATTCCTGAATAGTATTTGGTCTGAAAATCAACAGTGTTTTAATTGTAGAAAATAAAATGTTAGAAATTTACAATAATTTATTACAATATTTTGGCACTGTCAGCAAAGTGAAACTTGAGCGCTAGCTGTGCGTTCATCCAATAATATTTAAACCTATAAATTCAGTGTGCTTGTGAGATAAGTAGAGAAAGAGGCATTAATAACGAATCGGTACTGTAGGCTACATAGTAAACATTACGGTATACAGGTACTGGAATAAATATATAAAGATTACTGTAGTACAGAGTGAGCACTATACTAATAAATACTGCAATGTAAAACCTAATTGTTTATTAAACTTAATATTATAATACATCTAATCAAAATTTTCAATGCATTCAATAGAAATTTTTCAATACTGGCATGTTTTGTAGTTACCCGAAAATCAGTCGTTGAGTTTTTATCTCATTTTATAATCAATAACATCATTATCATCATCATCATTACCCAATATTATTTCTTATTATAATACATTTATTGAAAATGTGTAATGCATTTAATATAATTACGAGTTCACCCCGAGCAGAGCAAAGCGTCGCTACTTGAATTTTCTAAAATTCTTAGTTTTAAACAGTTGCTATCTTGACTATCTGCAGCTCAGTCATACCAATGAAATTCCTCTACCTTGTACAGATGACTATTTATAGTCACTGTACTACGTTCAGCTTCTAAGCTTTTTCTATGGGGGATTTCACAAACATTTTATAACTTAATACATTTTTATGACAGAAGATAGCGCCACAGTTGGCTACCTATTTTTGTCTTCTTTATTCCTCTCCCATTTAAAATGATTATTTAAAAAAAATGAATAGAGCCTGCAGAAAATCTATTTTTTATCATTCTTTTGGCGCAAACCGCATCAAAATCGGTCCTCTCAAACTTCTCCACGAACTTTCCAAAATCTACTCTAAACAAAACTTTTTTCACAATACTCCCATGAGTCTGCCCTAAAAGCAGTCGTTAATTACATCATCTCTCAACATCATTATCATCATCTCATTACTTGAGCACGAGCCTGGAGCTTAGAGCTAATGTGGGCATCAGGCATCACCATAGAAAAAAATGGTATATATAATGCAATACATGCCCAGGCAGGACCACCTGTCTCTTTGTTATCTTCTTTCTGTCAGGCAGGTGTCTCTTTCTGCTGGAAATTTGTCAAAAGTCAAATACAATCGATCTGTTAGAACTTGAAACTTGACTCGGAAAAGTACTTGTTAATACACATTATTTGGCTCACTGATGTAGAGCATTTTACTTTGAATAGGACAAATCTAAATAACAACGATAAGTTGCTGACCTTTTTAATTGGCAGTGTTTTATTAGTTTTGGGAGGCACAAACATGAACTGGTTGATGATGCGGTCGCTATCTGGATCCTCATTGGGCCACAGTTTGATTTCCCGCCTTCCAGTTGCGTCGTCTATTTTGGCGGGAGACGGCCAGTGAGTTCCATTTTTCATAAACCATGGCTTTTCTTCCTTCAAATCAATCCAAAATCATGGTAAATCTTATTACAGTCTGATTAGGTATTGTATCAATAATAATAAAATACTAATAGTATTTTTAAGAGTACTTATAATACTATTATTAGGAATACTAAGAATAATAATATTAAAATTACCAACATATTATTGAAAACAATCATCAATTTCTAATATATTTTAAAACCAAACATACCAATGTGTTAAGCTCCTTTATTCGGAAACGATGAAATTAAGAAACACATACATTAATCTGCCCGACTGTAGGTCTGATTGGTTACCATCTAGTATCTAGTAGAAGCTGTCTAAACTATTTTGTTTTTCATCTTATTCAATTTTTATCATTAAAATGTTTTACTTAATCAAGGGTCTCCAATCAGACTTTAACATAAGTTTCTTCAATGCTTCACCTCTATATAGCGACTTGCTTCTCATAAATAGCATACATTCATGGTTAGACATTTTTCTATTGTATTTAGTCACTAAATCATCTTCCATCATTTAGTAAGGGCAAGATTGATTAATAAAGGAAATACTTCGGTACATTCGTGCTATTGTTCTCAATGTTATTAGTTATATGTTTTCTCAAAAAGGCGAAAGGCTTTATTCCGACTGTCCCTCTCGCCTCTCTTTTAAGTTAATACTTCTCAGTACAAGTATAAATCTCAATTCCATAACATATTCTAATATTTTAATAGTTTCATGGAGTAAAATTCAAGAAATGTTTTAAATTAGGTGCGAGTATTTGAATTACTGTTCAATTATTCTCTACAAAACCAAAATACAATAATTAAAAAACTAAATTCACAAACTATGTCCTAATTAAACAAACTATACACGCCTTATAACTACAAAAATACACGCTATCTATCAACTTTACATTATTTTAAAAATTATCTGACCTCCTTTTTTGACTGTATAGAAGTGAAGTCTCTGATGTACTCAAAAGTTTTTCGAATGTGGCTTTGTATCAAACTCGTATCCAGATATATGCTGTTAACAATACATATAAAAAATCCAAGTGTCAATTGAATGCATCTTTGTGTAGATATTTCCATATTTTTGTTTTTCTTCTGCGATATAGTTCAACTTAAATATCCTGATGTGCTTGAACCCCTCTACAAGAAATAAACAATTTTTAAATTAGTTCAATATTTTTAATTAGCGTTAAATTAATCGGTGCTGATTGAGGGATTAAATTTTTCCAGCGGTTAAATTTTTTTTACATAGACATCAGATAAATATTTTAACATGTGGTTAAAATTTTATCATATGGGAAAGTACAAGTTTCAGTTTTACCAACGAAAAGTCTGTAATATTATGTCTTGATGCAATTTTAGGAGCTAGTTCGTTTCGAATGAACATGTAATTTATTAGAGAATGTTAATGCAGTTGATGACAGAATTTGTAAATAACATAAATTTCGGGCTCTAAATTTTTAGTTCAAAATTTAATATTTTCTTGTATCTTTCGTGTTCTTGTGTTGTGATTGTGGTTTATGAACTTTTGGACTTTTATGTATCAAAAAGAAATGCTTTCAAAATTCGAAATCATTCTGAAATATGAATAAAACTTCAACCTAAGTCCTAAGAGGAATAAGGTTAAGCACGGCGAGGTGGAACAACCTTAGGGTCTCCCCACCGACAAAAGCCATACGCTAAATAAATAATGCAGTTGATTTTACTAGTTATCTAGCTAAAATAGATTGTTCTGGTATCACTATTTTACTTGAATTTCCAATTTTAAATTAGTTCAGTTTGTCGTTGATCCCACTATGTTGCTGTCCTCGATTTACTGCCCGGTTGAATTTAATAGACGTACGAACAACCAGGCATTACTGTATTAATATTCTATAACAAGTCAATCCTTACTCTTTAATAAGAATAAAAAAAAACAAATAATAAAGGAATGTACCTAACACACAGGTCATTCAGTAAGTCCTCTTTAGCACACGACATAGGTTCTGGCATAAATCTTTTGCTACAAACTATTATATAATTAAATTTATAACATTGCTAAAATAGTTAGCTGCAATAATTTGGAGGCTTAGCTCCCCTTAAATCTGCCCATGCATTCTTAGTAAATTCACTCTTTTCTTCTCATTTCACTGGAGCGCTTTCGAGTTGCATGAACTCATTGTCAACTGACAATTTTGTGTGTGTTCTTAAATTTCAAAGCACAGTTTGGAAAAAAATCAAAACTCACACTCACCTGTTGAATTACTGATAATCCAATGAAATGATAATGATCCAATAATTTACGCGTAATATACCGTTGAATACTCTTAAAATGTGATGTAGCTTGATGTTTCATGTGCATGATTCGATCTCAGATGGTTCAGTGTTCAGTGCATATGCGATTGTTTAATCAGCCGTACTCGTCTGTCATACAGTTGTTGAACTATTAAGCTGCTCTATATCTGCGTACCAATTTGACAAACTATTTATACAAAAAAATGAGAAGTTTTATTATACATTATGGCACGTTTACACGTTGCCAGTTCGAAATTTGATGCCAACTATCTGTAACTGGGCAGGTGAAGTAAAATACGCCTCATTCTACTATGGTTAATTTGAGGCAAATGAATCAAGTTGTATCTTGATACATTCAACAGTTGATAGTTTCATCTTTGATACTTTGTAGTTAGGCTAATATCTGTCAAGTAGTTACTAGTTCTGGCCTACTAGTTACTTTATCTTTAGTTGGCGGCAAATTTCCACAGGAGCCAGTCACTTGGCATGTCCACTAGCAGCCTGTAAATGCATCACTGTGTTGAACCAAAGACGATAGGAATCGAAGATTCCTAAAGAAGTATTTGTGAACCTTAAACTTTGGAAACTCTATTCATTCAGTAATAATAAAGATAAAGACATGAACTCTAGAATTCATCTTTGATATAGCAGTGACTAGCTTAATACATTCCAAATACATTCAATACATTATTAAAAATCATGACATTCAATAAAAATCATCAACAGAAGAATACTAAAAATAATATGATTTAAAAAGCAATTTATTCAAAGAAACCAAAATTGAAGACATAAGGGAAACTTTCTATAATGTTCAAGGTTGTATAAAGATGATATATATATTTTATAATTATTATTATGTAATTTGGCTGTGTTAGTGAAACTACTTATATCAAAAATTAAAATAAAAATACAAAAGAACCTACTAGGCTTGTACTTTATCCAATTCATGAAAACAATTCATATTAACTAGAAAAGTCGAGAACTAGAACTAGTAACTAACTAGAACTAGCCGACGGCGATAAGCGCCTGTCTGATAATCCAAAGGTTCCAAGATCGAATACAGTTGCCGGAACGGATTTTGACAGAAACGGCCACTCCCGTCTTTCGGAGGAGACGAAAAGCCGTCGGTCCCGACTGCCTAAAAACAGTCGCCATCTCTCATCATTTGCTATTCATCATTTGCTCTCATCATTGCTATTCTGACTTCTACATTTAAAGTATTACACTTTTTTAAGTAATAATTCATTTTTATTTTTTATTGATAGTTTTATCATCCAGTCATTCATAAAAATGATTCAAATAATGTTCAAATACACGTACACATAATATTAACTATAAAAAATACACCTCTAGCAAAGAAGTAGCTTTTCATCATTAACACTTGTCAGTCTACTATACTCTATGCTGAACACATACTTCCAATGAATAATTGATAATTATTCCAATATACGTGTAATTAGTAGGCGATAAAACTGTTCAAGTAGCATATCATACTTAATCTGCGCAGTTGCAAAAGCGAAAACCTACCTAATTTTATGTATTACAGTTTTTATTGTCTACCGGTAGTAGTACTGTTTGAACAATATAGTTAATACTTATAATAAGTTTCTTCATGACTAATAGTAATATTAAATAGAGTAATTGCAGTATCTTTTTTTAGACGATTCTTTATGGAGATTTTATACTTGAAATAAGTTTCTTCATGACTTATTATTAATATTAAACATGGTAATTACAGATTAGTCTTTTTTATGGATGGTTCTGTAAGATGATTCTATGCATCACAGATTTTGTTGACTAAGGTACATTCTCTTTTGCGGAGCCAGATATTCTATATTCTCGCCAAGTGCCCTTTGTACAAGAGCCAGGTTTTCGCCAAAAGTCGTCTATCCTCTCGTAATATTTGTTGGGATAATCATCGTGCAACATGGCGCAGAGTCTGCAATAGAAGTATCCTTCGATCATTTCTCCCATGCCTCGCCATTTAAAGTAGGAGTTGAAGAGATCGTCATCTTGGTCCACTTTGTGTAAATATGCGGCCAGATCTTTCGGTGAGTCGAAATCTTCCACGTGGATGAAGGAGTGTTTTGGGCTCACTAGTTCGTAATCCTCACGTGGAGCTCCCATCACAATTGGGATGACGTTGTGTCTGTAAGCAAACCGTAATAATATACTTTCAATCTGTTAGCTTGTTTGATCAATCAATGTGGAGACACGCCTCCACTTCAAATGCTAGTTCGAGAAAACAATAATTATATAGCAGGATTAATCTAAATTGTCAGAAAACAGGTGTTTCGGCAATAAGTAAACAGTGATTTTGACACTATAATCCAAAGGCTTAATAGTCTTAAAGACCTTTAAAGTCTTTAAAAGACCTTTTTAAAGAAGTCCTTTCAAAGAATACCTTTTTGAAAGACCTTTTCAATAATCTGCGAGATTCAGCATTTGTAGGTCAAGTATTGTGATATTGATTTTCGAAACAGCTGTTTTATTACAAGTTAAATTGATCCTGCTATAAGGCTAGGCGTACACCGGTTAGTCAAGACAAGACGAGATTAGTCACGTTTAGACACAATAATTCACATAGTAGCTTATGAAGCAGCACACACCGATGCAATGACTATCAGTGTAAGTTGCTTCATAAGCAACTATGTGAAGTACTCTTAGTTTTGATTAGTATTTCTATTTTTAGACGATTAGAGGACACTCTCTAAATGATATAAGGACCATATATTTTGTGTTGCTGTGGAATAGATTATCAATAGTATCTGATACTCACTGCAGACTGTTTTTGAAGTATTTCTCAGTGATATATTCGCGACAGTTGGAGTTCTCAAAGGCCAGGTAAAACTTGTACTTAGTTTCCAGCAGTCTGAAACACGCAGCCTCATTGCTACGCGGACATTGATACTGGGCCCCACACGCGCCGTACATATCAACCTGAAAAATGCATTATCAATTGTATTCAATAGTTGTTCTTGAAATTGCCACTGGAACAACCACTATGAATTGCCACACAGAATTGCCACTATGATTTTTTTAGTACAAACACATGCAGTTTTCCAAACTGCATTCAAAATGTTTTTGAATGGAAGGTGAAAGACTACAATATTAATGAAGAATAGTTCCTTTATTTTAGAAGATAGTATAGACAGAGGTGCCCAAAGAGGGAATCTTGACGAAGACTGCTTCATTGAAATTCTTCGTGGGGTAGAAAACCACTTGATAGAATGCACTTCGGACGAATTGCCAAAGGTGAATGCAAAGATTAGACAAAGATTGTCAGATTAGGCTATATTAGAAAAAGGATTCCATAGCAATTTCTTCTATTACTACTATTTCTACTATATTACTAGTAACTTCTACCACAGACAACAGTATAGTTAGTCTATGCTTCTACTATAGCAGCATTGATAATGTTGATATTATTGTTTTTGTTGGTCGTAGATAAAATGGTGTATGCAATGGTTGTATTTTAGCCTTCAAACAATTCTTGAGATACCTTAAAATACTCGCGCGTTGCGCGTACTTTAACCTCGGTATCTCACTCGTGGTTTAAAGGCTGTCATAGTACAACCATTGCATAAACTCAAAAACAAAATTTATTTGCCATAAAGTTACAAAACAATTGGACAAAATGCACATATACACAAATTAATACAAATACACATTTGAATATGACCTACGTAAATTAATTAAGTCCCCTGAGTATAATATTAAAATCGATTATGTGAGTACAGTATGCAAGTGTCAATGTAATTTTATTAATATTGTGGCTCGACCAGCATAAGTTAAAACTTGTGACTTAAACTACAGTGCTATTCATTTGATTTGACGCTTGGCATTAGATAAATAGATAGAAATATATTCTTTCTTTGCCATCTTACTCTACGGTCATCAGCAAAGTCAAGAAATGTTATCTATCTAATACCAAGCCTCAAATTAAATTAATGTCACTAATATTATTTTGAGTGTTAATTATATGGTTGAGTAGCTTTTCAATGATCAGTTTTGTGAACGTTCGTACTACTAACCTGTATATGTTTGGCCAATTCTCTTGCATACTGCAGACGGTTATTATTGACGGAATAATTACAATTGGTGACAAACCAGGCGACTTTGCGTGTTTTACCGGCCGCAAAGTTCCTAGGAGCACCCTGCCATTCAGTTTGCTGTTCATCGTAGTAGGTCCACTTGAAATAAGTTCTCACTATATCACTGTTGCGTAGGTAAGTGGCCGTCCAGTTGTAAACGTCTTGGTATTCTTCAGTCAGGTGTTCTGAGTTGAGGGGGCTCTCCATTCTATACATTATCCATACCTCAAATAAAAAATACATTATATGAATCGTTATTGAATAAATTTGATGTACCTTAGACTCATTTACAACAATCCTGAATAATGGTGGATTGAAAATGAATAATTATATCGGAACATCAAGTAGGCTACCTACTTGGAATGAAAATTTGAATCAGGAAAGTACAGAGCGTTCACATAGCATAAATTATAGAATGACTTTTTTATTTCACTGACTCGGCGAAGTTTGGACAATGATGTCCACTCTACCACTTATAGTACGTAGTGAATTACAAAACAATAAACAAAATAAAATATTTTCAAATTGGAAGTGTATAATGAAAACACTACGATGTATTCAAAAAATATCACTGTATTTGCAGTGTAAATACAGTGATATTTTTTGACTACATCCTAGTGTTTTCATTATGTATTATAAATATCATAACATCTCATCAGACACTGCGTCAGAAGTTAAAATTGGAAGTGAATTACAAAGCGAGCAGTATACAAAAAAATTCAAAGTGAAAAGTAAATACAAGGTAATGAATGTATACAAAGTTTAGAATAGACTAAATAAGTCATAGAAGTAAATTAAATACATTATTTTAAAGGAAACAAAACTGATCGAGAAATAAATATGAGGTGAAAAAAATAATAATAATGAAACTGTAAGGCATAAGCATCTGAGGCCACATAAGACATCTGAGCTGACAAATTCCTCAGAGAGAATTTATTGAAATAAAATTTCCTTCTCCATATCAGTAAAACAGGAAATAACCTCATTACAGCTTTTCACAATGTATAGGAACAGGATTTAGAAGTGTATAGGAATCCGTTCAGATTAGGCTATATTAGAAAAAGGATTCCATAGCAATTTCTTCTATTACTACTATTTCTACTATATTACTAGTAACTTCTACCATAGCATCATTCTACTACTGTATGATTTCAATTAAAAATCACTTCAGTGTGATATTCTCAGAGTGACAGGACAGAGAAAGAGAAAAAATGAGTGTAATTCGATAACAACTGCGAATGGGCCCGATAATACAAAACCTAAAATATTTGGAATGAAAGTACCCAACAAACTTGTACTTATACAAAATACAGGGTGTTTCCAAAAGGACTGTACAACTTTGAAATTGCATACAATTTTCAAAAAAGGTATAGAACTGGATTTGGTATTGTTTTGAAAGAAATCACATCAAGTTTTGACTAGTATATTAGTATTCTTAGTGCTCTGTGATTGGTACGAAGTCATCGACGAAAAAATGCAGAAAATTTGACGCCCGCGTCAACAATATGGATTCACACAAACGGTTTTTTGGCGGTTGCGGTTTTGGCTAGATTCCACGATTCCAGTAGACGTTCAGGTTACTGGAGGCAGGTAAACTGAACCGTGAGACCACTTACTTGAACAGGTTACTGGCTTATTCAGGTAAGAGCAGAGGCAGGCTGCCAGGCAGGTAACCTGCCTCTGCCTCCAGGCAGGTAACCTGCCTCCAGTAACCTGAACGTCTACTGGAATCGTGAAATCCAGCCATTAGGGTGGTTACCAGCGGTATAATGTGTGGGAGAGAGGCAAAAAACAGCTGCAATAATCTTGTCTTTCTCCCACACATGGAACCGCCCAAAAACCGTTTTTGTGAACCTAGACGTATGATTTCTTATGTTTTATTTAACACCCTGTTACTAGAAAAATCTATGCCAATCATAAATTGTAGGCCTACTATGTTTCATTGTAAAAATTGTAGTATCATTGGTACAAAAATAATGTTGAAAATTTCTTGCCGACTTTGATTCTTCAAGCCAGCTAGCACGCTTGAGTCCAGTGAAGAGAGTCATACAACTGCTGGCGCTTGCTAGGGCGAGATTAAGCTTTTCCATTATATGCATTATTATAAGTGTTTTCCTTTAAAACTAGACCAAAACCAGCTCTATACAGTATCTCTTTTTAAAAAAATTGTATGCATTTTCTAAATTGTAAAGTCTTTTTTGAAACAGCCTGTACTTGTGTCAATAGAAGTACTTGTACCAAGACAACAAACTTGTACCAAGCAAACATCAATTACCTGTTTAGCTGGTTTATGGTGACCTGGATCATGGAAATTGTTCACAAACAAAATGGCGTCAGCATCCAAGGAATCGGCGGAATTTGTAGTGGCCTTGCATCTATTTACTGGACAGGTAACAAAGGGTTCCCGACTTCCTTTAGGGTGATGGAATTCCCATTCTATCAAACTCATACCCGGTGCGACTATATATATCTGCAAAAATAGTGGTTGAAAAACTACTTTTGTTCACTATTGTATGATTTCAAGTATTCAATAACTCTTGATTATGAGTACCTGAAAATAATAAAAACCTCTTCACGAATATTATTATCATGAAGAATAAAGTGGAAAATCCATTTTTTTAAAAGAAAGTAATTATCGTAGTTTATTGCGGTGAAAATCAAAATTTGAGAATTTAATTCTTAATATTATTGTAAAGGATGCGGCGCGGCATTTTACTTATTTCAAAGAACCACAAGTCAAAGAGTATTAAAGATAACAACTTAATTTTTTTATTTTTACAAAATGCTACATTTAAAGTTTTGTTTGGTTCACTCACAAGCTTATTTCTTGAATATAATGTCTTTTAGGTGACCTCCATGTTGTTCAATGCATTTTCTAAGGAGAGATCGGAAGTTTTGCTCTACCTTTTCAAGCATATCTGGACCAATGTCGACAATTGCTGCGCTAATGTTGTTCTTTAGCTCAGCTCGGGTCCTCGGACGATTGGCGTAAACTACGGATTTCAGATATCCCCACAAAAAATAGACACAGGGGGCTAAATCCGGCGAGCGTGCTGGCCACTGGAGATCACCCCTTTGAGAGATGAGCCGTCGTGGAAAGTGTTCGCGCAAGAGATCCATTGACGCCTGCCGTGTGAGGAGTGGCACTAACTTGCTGAAACCACACATTTTGTGGAAAAACTCTCCAATCATCCGCGTGTACCGTTCCGAAGTGACTGTAACTGCCCTATCGTCTCTGTACCGCCCTATCTGCAAAACCGCCTGCCTTACTCTCTCTACGTTTTCTGGTGTTCTAGAGGTTTTTGACGGACCTGGATTTGGTTGCCAAACACTACCGGTATTCTTAAAAATATCCATCCACTGAATGATTGATGTTCGACCAGGAACACGTCCTTTGGGCGCGACATTAAACTGTTTCCTAAACGCACGCTGGGTTGCAATGATGAAACGACTGTTGGAAAAGTATGCAGACACTGCGAACGCTCGCTCCCCTCTTGACCACTGCATGGCCGCAACTAACATAGACTGAGTAAAATTTTAAACTTCACCCATCTGATTGCAAATGGCCCCAACCTCCTACGACCGATGACCGCTGCGTAGCGCGTAATTCAAATAAGTAAAATGCCGTGCCGCACCCTTTATATTATAAGTCATTCAATTACTGTATAAAATGTGTCTGAGGATACAGCAGCATGCAATATGAAACTGAAGGACACATCTTAAATGTTCTCACTTACTAAGCATATTAATTTGTAAGTAAATAACATTCATTAAGTTTCATAGTACACTGAAGATGGCTCAATGATGCCGAAACATGTTTGTAAATTCTACTAAATACAGTGATATTTTTTGACTACATTCCAGTGTTTTCATTATGTATTATAAATATCACAACATCTCGCCAGACACTGTGTCAGAAGATATTAATTTGTGGTTATTTTTTCGTTTTAAAGTTACTATTTACATTGAAATTATGATAAAACGTAGCGTTGGTAAAGAATCACTTATTAGTTTGGTATTTCTACTATTTTATTCTATTTATATAAAAAAGATATTACTTGAATACAAATTTCGATTAGAAAACGTGAATGATATAGTCATGCTCAGCATCAACACAATAAATATTTAAGATCACTAACATGGGATAGTCCCTTATTTGTACTCAGATGCACTCTGCCCTATTTATTATTCAGGCCTACCTTTTAATTATTTACCTTTTTCACTTTTCCGAACTTCATGTTTCAATATACATGTTGCTAATTTAAGAATACAAGCATGAAAAGCAATTTACTTCACCTGTTCTCATACGTCATTGATTGATTTAAATAGTATAATTATGATTGTGCAATGATTGACATGAAAATTATTTCTCCTCACAACTACCATCATTCAGTTACATGCATCCTTACACTAGGCCTATTCAAAAAAAAAAAAAAAAAAAACATGAATTAATTACATAGCTTTCAATTTCCAAGAATTTTTGTGGTTGCTCTCTGTATCAAGCATTTCATTTAATTTTTTTATCATTTTTCATTTTTATCATTATTGATATTTAATTTCACTAGGCTTCAACAATTGATAAATTTTATAGTTCAAGAAGAAATATGAAAGATCTGCTCGTGAGTTATATGAATTTTGAAATCAACTCCAATGATAATTGAGGAATAACAATTTGTTCAATTTAATGAAATTTATTTAACGAATATTTTGATAGATATAAGTTATTGAAATAATGCTCACCGTTTTCATTGGAAGAGGTTTTCCGTTGTTTGGTGGTATAAACATTAGTTGATCTAAAATTCGATCTCCTTCCTTATCCTCATTGGGCCACAACTTTGCGTCTCTTCTTCCTGTTTTGCTGTCTATTTTGGCAGCAATCGGCCACCGCGCTCCATTTGTTAGATACCAAGGTCTTTCTTCCACCTTTCTCTGCACCTTTTATCAAACAAAAAGAAAAATTACCTATCTTAAATTCGAGAAGTTGACTTTCGAAAACTATGCTTTTGAAACTATGCGCCTCGTAACGCGTTTGGCCTAATAACAACTACACGTCAGTACTGTTATAAATGTGAAAATTGAAACGCATATATCTAGGAATATTTGACCAAGCAATATTATTAATTTATTGTAAAACATCATTAATGACAATAAGAGACTGACATATATATTTTCAAAACTAGTACTGATGAGATGTTTTTCCCTCGAACGTTGGCTAATTAGTAGCTATATTGCTAAATGTTTCTTTTTTCAAAAATATCTTCAGAAAGCGCGTCACATTCATATACACTCAGGGCCGGTTTCTCCAACTACAGTTAAACCAATTTTTAGTTTTAACTTACGTTTTACCACTCACTAGAAACTTTTTTGTCAGGTTTTACCACTCACTAGAAACTTTTTTGTCAGAAAGTCCGATGTTCGACCAGCTGACCATTTGATTCAATGATGCTAACATTGAATCAAATGGTCAGCTGGTCATCGGACTTTCTGACAAAAGTTTCTAGTGATAAAACAAAAAGTTTCTAGTGAGATGAAAAGTGATCTTTGATTATTAATATCAATTAACGTTAATTGGAGATTACGTTTTACAGCCCGTTGTGCAACTGGGATACAGAATTACCCGAAAATCAGCAGCACTATACAGTACCGTTACTGTGTATTATCTGATGAAACTACTCTCTATGAATCATTCCTAATAGGAAAGACACAAATAAATTATTTGAATAAGTTAGTTTTCTGAGGCAATAATTATTCAGGACAGATAATTATCTCCTCATCCATATCAATTCAATTTGATAATTAGGACCTAATTATTAGGATTTTATTACCTTGAGCTCTGAAGTTGTGTTCGATGAGTGTATGATTGGGTACAGGTGATTGGATACTGTTGCTGTGTTGGGCAATCGATCTATGTGAACGGTGAAGATGAATATCAAACATGAGCAACAGATAATGAAGAGCAGGCAACGCAAGCAACGAAAAAGCATCCTTTTTTCTGTGGTTTTATTCGTTTCTACTTGTAAAGTTTTCATGCTTGACTACAAAATAAAAATGAATGAGAATGAAATTAAAAATACCGTATGTAGAAAAATAGTTTTTCCTAACAGCTAAGGTCGGGCCCAGACTGCATCAATTCAGAACAATGCCAATTTCAACTATACAGTGCGCATCCCTCTGAATAGAACCTGTGAAATGGGGTGGTCCGCCAGGCTCAGTCTAATGTACAGTAGAATGATGGGTCAGAATCCTCTTTGAAAGGGTGAATATCAGGGGACCGAGCTCTGCTCGGGAGTACAAAGGCACAGAAATGAAAAATTCATAGAAAAAAACATGAAATAATTAAACTATTTTTTAAATGTACAGTGCCATCAGTCATTTTGAATCAGCAGTAATTGGGATATTTGAACTGGTATCTTATTGATAACTTACTTTTATAGCCTAAGTGATAATTTACCAGAGATGAAAATCAAATTTTGTTCAAGCGCTTATAAAATTCTATAAATCAATGTAGACAACCAATAACAATGTAGCCTATAGTTCCAATAACAACCAGTGCCAAAAAACTGAAAAATGTGCTATCTAAAAATCTTGCTAAATGTGCAATGAAAATAATCGATAATTTTCCACTTCTCAACATTGGTGTAGAAGTGTAGAACGTTAAACTTCAAAATAATCTTCCTCTACAGGTTTTCATTCTGAGAAATCAATGAATGGTGAGATTTTGTTTTTTGAAAGTTGTTAGATTTTAACTCACCTATAAGCCAAGAATATAATGAGAAACGCACTCTTCATTGTTGATGCGACAATATTTCAGATCAGTCTACTATTCAAAATCTCTTTCAGCCTCGTGATGATATATGAGTCGTACGTGCTTAATGAGTTGCATTGGCTTTGTATTACTCCTAGCATAAACCGTCTTATGTGGCTTTCTGTTTTCATATTAATTGTAACACTTGAACGGTGAATTATTTTCATCACACTACAAGTCAATTTCGTCGTTTTATAACTTATCCGCTATACCGTCATACGTTTATATACCGTTTTATAATTTATCTTATTTACGAAAGAAGACGTTATTATGTTTGTAATAAGTAAACTCGAAAACCCGAGTTGAACCCTCTCCACTTGTTCTTAAGCCGGATTGTTAAGCAATTATACGTTTATTAACAGCAATGGAAAAAGTACAATTGATTGATTATATTTGGGTCAGCTCGAATTTTATTGCCGCAGTTTCAGATAAGATTGTTTCGGATTTCGAGTGACCATTTATCTGTCATCGTTATAACTAATTTGGGAGTAGTGACAGCTAGAATAGACGAAAACGTACAAAACAAAGAAAGATTGTATTGGAGGCCGGATAGGAAGGAACTTTACAAATCGTCAATGGCCTTATCAGATAGATTAGAAAATATTCGCGATGATTCAAACACCAATTACTGTAACCTAGTTATCTCTATAAAGCATGAGGCCAGGTCACTTGAAATGCTAAAGAAATACAGAGTGTTTCAGAACTCCTTACCAATATTCTAGGGCACTTTAAATGGCCGCCATTTTGTTTTATGGACTTAAAAAATTGTAATAATTTTTTTGTAGCTTTGTCAAGTTGTCATAAATGTTGGTGCAAAGTTTCAATTTCATATGTTTTACCATTATTAAGAAAAATAGTAATAGGTGAAAAAACAAAATGGCAGCTGTGTGAGTAACTGAGGACTTCCGGACAATTTAAATATGATATTTAGATATGGTTTTTACCCAGGAACAGTGCCCCAGAATATTGGTAGGGAGTTCTGAAACACTCTGTATAACAATTCAACTCATTTATCGATTGGATTAACTGTAGTTTGAGGGCAGTATCGTAAAGCCAGGTCCAAAAATTGAAATAAATTGATGCGATAAATTGGACATCGATGTTGCGTCCAAATGCCTCAATTTTTTTGCAAAATCTTTTGCTCAAATCTTTTGCCTCAATTTTCATTGCAAATCGGCAATGCCACCCGCATGGCATTGGAATTGGTGGTGGGTTCGGAAAACACTGAAAGCAGAAAATAAATATTAATACCTACTGTAACCTTATTTTTGTAGCATTTTATTCACTAATTTTTCAAACAACCGACCAAGTAATGCAATTCCCTAATCTATATTATGATTCAAACGTTGATATATATGTAACGTATTATAACTTATATATATATAATGATATCATTGATATATTTAACGCATTTCAGGAGTAAAGCCCAGAAAAGAAGATTCCTCATTTGAATTTATAAAATTTTCCTGGTGTTGAAATTTTACTCTAAGAATCCGGTAATCTCCAAAAGAATCAGGAAATTATGTTAACATGTGCCAGTTTATCGGTTCAAACTCGCCATATTTATCAAATTTTCATTCAACCAGCCAACTGCGACAAAATCGCGTCGATCTCTCATCCACACTCTTCATTATGATCCAAATGATGAATTGATTCAATTTATTGCAGCGTATTGCAACTTATTCTTAACTTAATTCTTAATAATTTCTTCCTAAAATATATTTTAAAATATTGCCTTCTAAATTACAAAAACGCAACTTACATTTTGGTTTTCCTTTCAGTTGATGAATACGGGTTGGAGCGACACTCGGATTTCGACTGTGAAATGAGCATTTTACGTCACGTCACAGTACCTGCAGATCCTCGCCAAGCGTGCGAAAAAATTGTCAAATCTGATAATTATCGAATATAATATCGATTCCTGATTCGAGAATTTTCTCCTAGAGCCGCCTCCTAAACAAGGAAACAATTCCTATTGACAAGGAACGGTAAGTGCCATTTGAATAGAATAGTAAATGCTATTTCACTTTACTCTCTCATTTTTCGATCTTAATATCTATTACGCTTACACTTGGTCGATTTTTGTGTGCTGCACTGCATGCTGCATTATGCTTGCTTAAGTATTGGTAGCAGGGGCGCCGACTCCGTGGGTGCTCAGGTGCCCAAGCACCCACCAGAAAAAACCCGCACAATTGCATTTGGAGTACTGTATCCGAAGAGGATACAGAACCCCACACCCTCACTCACCACATTAAATTATGGAAGTAACAACGCATCAAATTTTAAAAATAATTAGGAGTAAGTTTTTACAGCTAATATCGATGAAGGTATTAAAATTTAAATGTATAGTTTGACTTTTAAAAAATAATGTAGGAAATTTCGTTTCTTAACAACTTTCAACTTAAAATCTCACTGGGCCTTCAAGAGTGCTGCTTTACAAATCACATCTAATATGCATTACCAATGACCTCTACACATCTTAACTTTCAATTCGGATACTTCTTTGATAATTGTATTGCAACAGAAATTGTATTGAATTGTTTGAATAGTATTGACATTGTATTGTGTAACAGAAATTAGTAGTTGATAATACTGTAACAAATTAAGTTCATAACAGCCTAAATGGCTTATGGTATCTTTATTTTTCCACATTTTTATTTGGATCAGGAGCTCATTGAATTTGAATATTATTATAAGTTGATCAATGTCAATATCAATTTTTAGAGACATCGAATTCAAAATTGATTATAACCACCGCTTAAAACCTTGTTTCAAGTGAATAGATTTTGAAAAATTTCCGGGGGAGTGCCTCTTTCTCGCACACTTCCATCTACTACCCATCGTAGCTGTTTTATTTGCTATTCTGTATATGTACTTTCGGCCGATAGTTTTACAAATGTTGGTAGAGTCGAGCTTCGACCAAACCGGCTACCCCCACTCGGCCAGCTCCTACATTCCTAGAATTCCTGCCAGCTCTATTCTCGTGGTTGGCGAACAGTAGGCCTATAATGAAACCATAATTATTCTTGTGTCCGCCTTTACTCTCTTTCATAGGACTCCTCATTGTTTATGATAGCCTTCAGGCCGCTGATTTGCACTATAAAATTGACACTCATGAAATTTGAATTAGAATTTGTTTTTTAATTGCAGGATGTACGAGGGTCATTTTTGCAGTGAGTGCTTCAGTCCAACTCTTGCACCACACACTCCGACATTGACAATCGTTTCCAGATCCTGAGATGCACTGTAGACACGACCACCATCGATCATTCTAACGCCACAGCAGAAGGCAACTGTGCAGCAAACATTCATCCCAAAATTATTCATAACTATTCAAACTGTTGTTCATAAATTTTTCTTAATTGTTCATAGGCTCTAAAATGTAAAATATGAAAAAAAATCATGATTATTCCAATTGTTATTATTATATAGGTATTATATAGATATATAGTTATTATTATTGATATTATTATATCACTATATAGTTAGTGTTGTCTGTGTTATTATGAATAGATAAGAGATGAAATGAAAATGAAATCATAGTCTTCAATGCAAAAATTTCATGTTCATATGAAGGCTGATAATAATATTATAACCTAATAATTTAAACATGTAAAAATACAGACTTTTGCATTGGATAATCTCTATTGAAGAATATTCTTACATGTAGTTGAAAATAATAATTATTATTGTAACTAAGTTTAACAACACTTTAAAATTTTTCAGTACATCTTCCATAACACTATTAGATTACTTGCATTAGCGAAATTATCGTAATTTTATATTGAATTTTTTTTTTAAATTGAATTCTTGTTTTCATAATTTCATAGTTTATAGCATTTTTGTTTTGTCCGAAAATAATTTTGTTTCAAGTAAAATTTAAAAAAAATTCTGGTTGATTTCAATTGGACATTTGGTACTAGAGATGAATTTACAACGGATTTGTATATTCAAATCTAATATAAGAATTGAATTATTTCTACATTTCAGCGGTCACCTATCACTAAAGCTGCCATATCTCAGTTAATATTGGTTCAATCTTAACAAATAAGGTTTCAATCGATTTGTAATCAAATTTACTAAAAAAAGTTATTCTTGTAAAATTTTCGTAATATCAACGGTTTCCGAGTTATTCAAGAAACAAAATTTTGAATGGCCGCCATTTTGTTTTATGGATTTGAAAAATTGTCATAATTTTTTTGTAGCTTTGTCTAGTTGTCATAAATGTTGGTGCAAAGTTTCAATTCCATATGTTTCACCATTATTGAGATAAAAAATAATAAGTGAAAAAAACAAAATGGCAGCTGTGTGAGTAACTAAGGACTTCTGGACAATTTAAATATGATATTTAGATATGGTTTCTACCCAGGAACAATGCCCTAGAGTATTGGTAGGGAGTTCTGAAACACCCTGTATATTGTATATAATGCAATATAATATGTCAATTTCATCTTTATTTTGCACATGTAGGAGTGAATTCTTTGTTTTCCTTTTTTGGCAATAAAGTGAATTGGATTGAAAAGAAATCGTGTAGGAAATTGGTGGTCAAATTAATAATAATTTATTTGTGTCTTATGTTTTTCTTGTATTGTGTAATCAATTGTTTCTCATTTCTTACTGTAATGCTTTCTATGAGTATATTAAGTGATATTTTATTATGTACTTGTACCCATACCCATGAATTTATTTGTCTATTTGAAATAAAAATATTTACAAGAGAACCCGTTCATTTATTCAACCTTGACGAATATGAATTAATTGTGGGCAGAATACAGCTCCTGCTGCAGAATTTGGAATTTCTCAATAAATAAATTTAAATTTTTATAGAAAATTATCTAATTCGGTTGATTTGCTAATGATTTTTAATCATTCCAGTCCTCTTAATGGTGATATTTAGGCTGAAAACGTATAAATTGACAAAACCAAAAGAATTGGATAAATATAATATAAATCAGTTGAGTTTTTCCAGTCGGTTGCAGTTTGATAATATTCAAACAGCCCGCCTTGTGAGCGCCTTCATTTCATCAAAGATAGGCAACCAACAATACACGAATGGATAAAATTCCTGCCAAATTTTCGATTATCGACTTTAACTTCGATTTTTAATCCTTGGTCTCGAGCAAATCTGTCTAAAAAATAAAAGTTGCTTCCAGCGCTAATAGTTCTGTACACGAAAATTCTACCAGGCAACCAGGAGCGACGAAGAGATACACTGGACTCTTTCGTTTCACCAAGGAGGAAAGAAATGTATTCTTTACTCCATGTGTTGCACTGAATTGCCGCCAAAAATTCAAATGTACGCTTATCAGATTTATCAACCAACGACATTTTCAATCAGCTGACATTCTTTATTTCAGTTCCAGATATCAGAATCTTGATTTATGGCGGTAAATTCAAACTTTTGAAGTCCTCGACAGTGAGGCAGTTTCAAATGTTCAGTGCATTTTTAAGCTAATTTGACTTTTCACGGCTCTCCACTTCGTTTTAAACTTGAAAAGATCTATTTATACGTAAATCCATCTGATAAATCGATCTAGGTATGTTTCAAGAACGTATCTCAAGCAGTTTTCGAGTAAAAATTCTTTTATTGCAAAAAACTTATAGGATATATTGTTTTTTCACGATTACTCGTGAAATGTTTAATTTACATGCTTGTAACAATTCTTAAACGATTCTTCAGATGAAAAAGCATCAAATGAGTTATTTTTTCAGCCTTAATTCCCTTATCTAACTTCATAAAAAAATAAAATAATAATCAATTTTGACAACTTTGACGGCGTGTAACTCAGTAACGCATGGTTTTCGGGTATGGGTTTATCAGATGTTCCTATCCTAGGAACTTGAAGGAAAATTCTATTACTCGAATTTTTTTCTCATCATAAAGACATATTTTGATTCCTTTCCTGAGGCTCTCAAACATGTATTCTAAACAAGAATACATTTTTTTGAAAGCCTATTATTAGCATATCAATAGATCTCACAAACTAAAGGAGAGGTTCCGATCTTGGCAGTCACTGCCTTCCATTCAATTATTTCAAGCGTGACTCAAAGGTTACGCTTCCAAGATCGGAACGTCGCCTTAGCCAGATAACACATTGGTGCTTCAGACATCGTGTCTTAAGACATGATGACTCAAGTCATTATGTCTTATGACTTATAAGACATAATGTGGAAGCTCTGATTTGATAACGTTGGTTGGTTCAAATGTGACATGATGACTTAAGTCTTAAGACACGATGTCTGAAACACCAATGTGTAAGCTGGCTTAGCGCCATAATTTAAGAGGCGGCATTGATACGGCGTCGTTTTTTCTGCACGTGCGTCAATGATGCATTTTTTATTATGGCCCTTAAGGTGGACAGGCATCTGTGGAATTGATAACTCGTGAAGTAGGCCTAATAATCATATGAATGGGATAAGAGAATGTTCAACAAAACTTGCTTAGAATTAAATTGAAAATTGTGTCTTTATTGAAAACTAACAACATCACAATTTTTGAAAAACAATATTTGCGATCCTTACAATATTACGTTCAGCACCATTTTGTATTGTGCTTAGGAATTTTGGTGTGCTTCTCTAGCTGTGCATAACGTAATTATTTAATTATCTACAATCAATCAATTTATGACTAGAACAAAGAAAAAAATGTTGAGTCTTCAACATACGACATTTTCATCAATCAGATTTTACAGTATTTATACAGCTATTTACATTCCCGTTAAGTACAACAACGATCAAACATTATTTTGATTCTGATGAGAAACTATAAAACCCGTACCTTGTGGCATCATAACTTTCATTAATTTCGCCCATAAACATAATTTTCAAAATTAAATTCCTTTATCAAATATATCATATACATAAAATTCATTCTAGCAATGCTTTCTAGGAAAAGCAAAACTTGAATAAATTCAAGATCTACAGTAATATTATTATCACTGTCTGAGTAAACATTTTGAAATGGATTTGAAAATCTGTTTGTGAAAAACGTTTGAAATAAGTTTAGAATTTCTTGAATTATGATGCTTTATGGTTTGATTGACAAGATTAAACATTTCATAAAAATGATCAAGTACACTTTCATTCCACTTTCCTAATAATATAGGCTACTTCAAAACTATTTTCGGAAAAATGTTCTAAAAATCTATTCATCTAAACCTGATTAGATTAAACAATGGTTATTGGTTATTACCTGTGTGTTAAGATTAGCCTATACGAACTACAAAATTTCTCAACACTATCTAATCAAATTTTAAAATCATAGATTCTCCATCAAAAGATTGTGATTTACTCGATCCACCATTAATATTTTTTGAACACTATCAATCTACCACTTATATTGTACCTATTCAAAATTAAATCTACTATTGTAAAGTTAAATATTGACTTTAGCTCATCAGTTATATAATATAAAGGGTGCGGCACGGCATTTTACTTATTTGAATTACGCGCAACGCAGCGGTCATCGGTCTTGGGAGATTGGGGCCATTTGCAATCAGATGGGTGGAGTTTACAATTTTACTCAGTCTATGTTAGTTGCGGCCATGCAGTGGTCAACAAAAGGGGAGCGAGCGTTCGCAGTGTCTGCATACTTTTCCAACAGTCGTTTGATCATTGCAACTCAGCGTGCGTTTAGGAAACAGTTTAATGTCGCGCCCAAAGGACGTGTTCCTGGTCGAACATCAATCATTCAATGGATGAATATTTTAGAATACCGGTAGTGTTTGGCAACCAAATCCAGGTCCGTCAAAAACCTCTAGAACACCAGAAAACGTAGAGAGAGTAAGGCAGGCGGTTTTGCAGATAGGGCGGTACAGAGACGATAGGGCAGTTACAGTCACTTCGGAACGGTACACGCGGATGATTGGAGAGTTTTTCCACAAAATGTGTGGTTTCAGGAAGTTGGTGCCACTCCTCACACGGCAGGCGTCAATGGATCTCTTGCGCGAACACTTTCCACGACGGCTCATCTCTCAAAGGGGTGATCTCCAGTGGCCAGCACGCTCGCCGGATTCAGCCCCCTGTGACTATTTTTTGTGGGGATATTTGAAATCAGTAGTTTACGCCAATCGTCCGAGGACCCGAGCTGAGCTAAAGAACAACATTCGCGCTGCAATTGTCGACATTGGTCCAGATATGCTTGAAAAGGTAGAGCAAAACTTCCGATCTCGCCTTACAAAATGCATTGAACAACGTGGAGGTCACCTAAAAGACATTATATTCAAGAAATAAGCTTGTAAGTGAACCAAACAAAACTTTTTAAATGTAGCATTTTGTAAAAATAAAAAAATTAAGTTGTTATCTTTAATACTCTTTGACTTGTGGTTCTTTAAAATAAGTAAAATGCCGCGCCGCACCCTTTATCATATTTTATCATGTTCTATCTGATTGAAACTAAGAACAACATCTTCATTACATGGGATTACAAGTTCATATTCAACCTGACAACTAGCCAATGTCAATTTATTACTATTCTTAACAAGTTCAATCGACCATGAGCTACGCTACAGTTCTGTTGTTGATTTGAATAAAGGTACACAATAAACGTTTTCACGGCAAGTAATCATCTCCTATCAATAGCCACGTCCACACTTGGTCGATTTTCGTTTCGTCTTGCTTTGGTCTTGCTGTTCGTCTTGCGCTTCACGCATCCTATTAAAATTAGGCGAAAAAACGAATGCTGCACATATGCTGTGCAGCGCACAAAAACCGACCAGGTGTGGACATAGGTAATTTATTCTTTACAATAGTGCAAATTTAATCGAAATAACAGAATTTTGTTTCTGAGCATCATTATATTAAACGCTTGTAATGTTGACCTATACCTAACCAGATTTATTGTCAGACAAATATACAAAATTGGACGGTCTCCGGGTAAAAGGGAATAAGTCAAAAATAGACTTATTACCTTTTACCCACACAAAGTTATCTACTAAATACTTATTACAATGTTCACATGGGTAATTACAGCTGTTATAGAAGAGTATGGACTTAATGCCTTTTACCCAAAGATGAAGCTGTCAAAGAAGTTGATTTCCAATAACAAAAAAATTGGAAAAATTGACTTATTCCCTTTTACCCGGAGACCGTCCAAATATACGTTGCTCATAAGTGTTTAATGTCAGTAAGCGGTTTATGAAAACTTCTCCAAAACTTCCCGATCAATAAATTGAAATACTACAATAATGTTCTGAAAAGTGAGCTCCAATTCACAATAATGTTCAATATAGACTTCATTTTTTGCAACTAGTTTTGTGAAAGAATAATGTAAAAACTTTACTTTTTCAAGGTGTAAGAGATAACAAGAGAAACTCCATTCGATAGAAATAATTCTGTAATAAGTTGAGAATACCTGATTCGCTCAATAAAGATGTGGGAAAAATTCTAGATACTTCATTTTTAGAATAATTGGGAAGATATTATATTGTGATAAGGGTGTGATGTTTTTTGTATGAACGATTTCGTGATCTCTTCTTCAGAATTCTTTTAACGACATCGTACTGTATTTAGAATCAGAATACCACTAACTATAACAATAACTTAACAGTCATAAAGTATGCTTAAGTAAGACTTAGTATAAAACTATGAGTAAAGAATACAAAATACACATGGATAATGACTTTTGGAATACAGTATTGACCTTGTTGTATAATAATAGTATTCACTCTCAAGCATTCAGGAACTACATAATGAACTCAATGATTCCATAATAATGCACTTTCCCATTGGTAACACTAAAATAATACTTTTTTCATACTCTATAAAAAATACTGGATTATTATTCACTGTATAGTAAATGAAATGAAAATTCAATTTGCACCTACAAGGTAAATCTCTTAAATTATCTGTATAACAGTTGAAAAGTATTTTATAATTCAGTTAAATTATTTTATAATACTCTTATGCAAGATTATTGATGTATTGAGCCAGTCTCTTCTCATGTTTATTAACAGTGAGAGACTTAAGCTCTAGAATAATCTCACTTATCTTGTAACATATTTGGTAAAGAAATTATTGTTGAAAAATTCTCATAGATAATCAGAGAAACCTATCCCAATCTACAATTAACAAGCTTTTGTTCAACCCGATTCAAAAGTTTAGATAAGTGGATTATTAGGAAACATAAACATAATACATTAGGTCAAATTATTTATTCATCAATGCACAAGATTATGCATGAAGAAATAACAAATTAAAACACGTTACTGTATTAAACTCAATATAACTATGTATAGAGATTCTAATGGAATTCACTGATTCTATCACTTGAATAATACTAGTCAAAATTAACTTAAAAAAAAATCAAATAACTTGGTAATTTATTTGTATAATAATATAAATCGAACGAGACTAGTAACTATTCCGGTAATACAATGTATTCAATTGTTTTCAGATTCTGATCATTCATAACAATTAAAAATAATATGAATTCGTAACAATATATAATATATATCATCGTCAATATATTATAATCAGCGTTTATAACACTCAACTCGATTGTTATATTTAAAACTTTATAAGTGGAAATGAATTGTAAACCTAAAGTTTAAATCCAGTTAATGACTAGAATTGCACTGAACAAATTTCCTAATAATAGATTTCAACTGAAACTATTCGTTATAGTTGATTCAACAACTATAATAAGGTTAAATCACTTTCTCTTCCGCAGATCAAAATCACAATAATTTGAAATCACTCTAATAAAACAAATCTAATTAAACAGTCATTGAAGCATATCTCTGTTGGTCAACATCTTGGCTGGAAATAATTCTGAAGGTTGTACGGAAGTAATTCATCACGACTTGAAATTTATACAATAATCCGGAATTCAATAATGAATGATTTCAAATTTTTCTCGAACATTTTGTACTATAGCATCATGGTACACGAATTTAACATCACCGCATATCACATCTTGGTTTGTAATAGCTAAACATGCGCACCAAAAAACTTTTAAACATTGGTTGAATTTGAGAATTTTTCCAATCATTGAGTTGGCCAATTTTAAATAAATCCCTATTACCAGAGGGACGATGTAAAACAGAAATTTTTTATCCTTTTCTACACAGTAGAATCAATCGATGGCTTATGTGAAGTAATACTGTAGATACTGTATTGTATAGGATTAAATTACTGTATAGTATTTCACTGTATTACTGTTCAGTCTACTTTTAGTATTACTTTTTAGTATTATACTGTGTTTGTTATATCTCCATTATTTGATTTTTTTTATAGATTTGCACGCTGTTCCACTTTACTGACAATGAAGTTTGTATGCATTTTACAAGTAGGAACTGCTTTATCAAACATAATAACAGAGGAATAGAAAATAAAACTTAATTACACTGTACATCTAAAGGTGAGTTTTCGTTAATGCCACCGAGTGCCGCAGCGGAGCCCGACCCAGCGTTGCCACATGCAATTGATGAAAAATTCCACCTATACGATTTCCAACTATTTATAGTGGGTATTTTCCATCAATTGCATCTGGCAACGCTGGGTCGGGCTCCGCTGCGGCACTCGGTCGCAGTAACGAAAACCCACCTTAAAACTGCTTGTGTTGACAGCCTGCTAAAACTGTCTATGTTCATCTAATCAATGCGATGACTTATGTACATTGTGGGACCCTCTCGGTCGGATTATACGCCTTGCTGTATAAACCAACGTTTCTAAAAAAACGAACATTAGTTCTATTGGTTTGTCTGATCAATAAGAATAAACATAGTCTAGTCTTTGAGAACAACAAATTTCACAAAACCCCTTAAAAAAATCGAACATTAGTTATATTGATTTATCTGAGAACCATTAAGGGTTAATATGAATGTAGGTACACTATATTCATTCAATTTGACGGATGACGAACATCTTTCATTTCTAACATCTTTCATTTCTAACATAACTTCCATTAACTAGCATTCCTATTGTAACGGGTGATGTTCAGTTGATTTTTTTTTATATAAATACTGTATACAACATGTAAAAAAACATAATTTAAAAAAGAAATCAACAGAACATAACCGTTGACCACATAAATATTATAAATAATTAAATTTATTCGCCATCCGCAAAGTTGAATTAATATAGACATATGTTATGTACTCTTTGAGAACAAGAATTTTCACAAAACTCTAAAAATATCGAATATTAGTTGTATCTATTCATCTGATCAATATGATTAGAGTTATGTAATCTTTGAGAACAACAAACTAATTTCACAAAACTCTAAAAATATCGAATATTAGTTGTATCGATTCATCTGATCAATATGATTAGAGATAACATTTTACGCACGACGAATTTCACAAAGCCCTCATCAACTACACCAAGCGACGCTACACTCACTCACACACATTAATGTTGGGTTGCACCAACCGGGATCAACTATTTTGAATCAGCTGATCCCATTTGATTAGCATTGCACTGATCCTGGATCAGAATTGATCTTGCTTGGTGCAACCCAACATAAGACTATCACAGTCTCACTGGAATTTCTTTACAAGTTTGTGCTACTTTTCGATTGTTCCAATCGAAAAAACCTCCTTAGCTATTGAAACACAGTTTCGTGTACCTTGTTGTTGTGCGACCAGCCTTTACTCTTTCGCCACGATCCGCTGGTACAAACCCCCGCGCCACGCCACCACTCATTGATATCCCTGTAGGACTTGGTGGGGTAGTCGTCATGCACCATGGCACACACCCTGCAGAAGAAGTGTGTGTTGATGAACTCTCCCATGCCCTTCCACTTGAAGTAGGAGTTGTACAGATCGTCGTCCTTATCCAGCTTGTGCAGATAGTCAGCCAGCTGTTTTGGCGACTCAAAGTCGTCCACGTGGATGTAGGAGTGTTTGGGAGCGCTCTTCTCGTAGTCCTCGGGCGGTGCTCCCATCACTATTGGAAGAACGTTGCGTCTGTAATTAAAAGAAAATGTTAAAGTCACTGTCTCTCTAATCACTAAATCATTGTTCATTTATCTATTATATTAAAAAACTTTTGGCGCATTCCTTTCTACTGTGCTTCCACGAACGCGAGATTTGATTTGAAATATAGAGGAAACTCACACTGATACAACTCTGTTGCAATGATACTGTATCCCCAAACGATACAGTAGGATACTGAGCAAGCGAACGGCGCTTTGCGCTGCACGGTGTTAACTCGTTTTTCAAATTAATTCTTATTTCAAGGTGTCTTGAAGTATTGTTTATCAGGATATGGTTACTCGTTTATCTATAATAATATTTATGTAAAGATTCATGTAATGTAGAATTCAATTATGATGAACTTGAAGAATAACACTCAAATATTCTTTCAATGTTCAAGAATATCTTTTTGAGGTTTAAATTTCCTCTCTAACTTCAATTCAAACATCAAAGAAGTATATCAGGTTTGAAAAATAAAAATATTCCAATATAATGAAAAGATTGATGCATTGGAATGATTTTGTAAAAAATATGTCATGCAATAAAGTATTTTTGTGTAGAAGCAGTCATCGATTATCTTATTCTTTTGTGAATATTCGAAGTTGCGCAAGTCTTCAGTACTAAAATAGAGATGTCATAAGATTTGTCATGGAGATATTTCACTGGAAACTCTCACTGTCATAGATAGAGATTTGTCATAAAGATTCTAAAATTCTCTCTGGAAATTTTCCTCTCATTGTCTGTTATAAAATCAATTATACTTTTCACATTGTTTGAGAGTATTAAAATCTAAATAAAGTTCAATAAGTTAACCAGCAATAGTATACAGTAATATTTCCGTGGTTTAATAAATAACAGAGAATTTAAAAAAGTGGCTACAAACTTTGATTGTATTAATAGAATTATCAGTTCAGTGTTAAACTATAGACCGCAGTGTTCTCAAGCACTATAATAAATTATTAATTGATCTTATAGAAACAGAACATGTTTCTATAAACAACAAATCACATAAACATAAAAATAATACAGCATGAAATAATACCTGTAAATAGATTGGGAATCTGTATGAACACAGACTCTGGTTAAAAATCTTGTATTTATTTTCGATAATCTGTATTTCTTAAAAAAAAACTTTCTTCAAAATATTTTATAAGAAACAAGAACTATTATTATATTTATTTATTAATTGACAATGAAAGAGTGTAATCTTACCCAAGGCCATTGACAAAAAACTTTTCTGTGATATAGTCCTTGCAGTTTGAGTTTTCAAAGGCTAAGTAGAACTTGTACTTTGTATCTAACATCTCGAAACACTTTTCGGCAGCTGATCGAGGACAATTCAATCGGCCACAAGCACCATAAATATCAACCTGCAAAATAACCAACCATAGGTGAGTAGTCGAACCAAACATTAGCTTCAAAAATACAGGCAAAACAACATTGGGATTCTTTAATGATTGTATTCCAAAAGAGATATGTGAAACAAGTTTATAAGGTACATTGGAAATCGAATATTTATTTCATGTAAGAACGATGTTTGAGATCAGTGATCTAATCCATAAAAATTAAGAGGTTATGTTCTAAAGAAAAAAGCAGGACACACACACAATAGACGCATCAATATTTATCACATACTACGTTATGCTGTCCGAGGTCTAGTGCGTCTCTTGCTTTTTCTTGTGTTACAGGACTTCTGAAATTTCATAAAACAGGACGCAAGTATGCATTTTTGCCATAGTTTCATGTTTCATGCAAAAGCTATGGCATCAACAATTTTTCTTCCTATTCCATCTTACTTTATTTGAATCTATTAATCTATGAACAGCTTCTAAATACATTCGATTATGACTATTAAAACTATTCAATTATGAGTCATGTCAAATTCAAACATTTTTTATAATCTGTAGGCTTTATAGAGTATAAAATTAACATAGGACTCACTTGTTTCCAAAAATATTTAGAGGGGTAATTCAAATGATGTAGTAATTCATGAATTCATGATAATAATAGTAATAGTTCAACATTAATTAGCACAAGCTTTGCTTGAAAAAGGATGCAATAACATACTCTATAAAGAGTGTAATGATAAAATAAATTTGGATAAATACCTCAGGGTGGTTCTTGGTATTGCGTGGAATTTGAAGATAAGTACTACCGGCAGTCATCTATTTGAGTCATCCTTGGTCGATGTTGGCGAATTTTAGGCACGGGAGACTAACTTTTGTATTGTATTCCCATCACTGATTGGCCTCACACATGAATTTTCACATTAAACACTTAAAACATGTAAAAGGGGCCCCCAATCTCAGACGCGTCTTCCCTGCAGGGTTGCTAATTTCAGAGAGAGACCGTTCTAACTTTTTCAGTTACTACATTTCAACTCCACGGTAACACAGAGTTGCTAGATAATAGAGAGGCTTGCTTGTTGGAAGTATATGATACGCATTGTTTATAAAGTTTCATGCACATGGTGCTATGAAAACTTATTTCAGGCATCTTAAAAAATATTTTTATATATATTTTGGAACACTCCTTACAATTTGAGTAATAAATTTATAAATTTCAATCTTTTGTTTGAAAATGATCGATAGTTTTACATCAGGTTCAACTATCGATCATCTACTATCGAACAACATAGTTGACAGCTGTTTGTTCATTATCACAAATTGCAGGTTATGTTTACATATTTTTTCTTCTTCCAAATAAATTTTCTAACATGAATTTAGAATGAAATTGTATTGTCACAAAAGTTAATTAATATAAATACTAATTTAAGAGGATAAATAAAGTATATGTTAATACAGTAGCCTACAGCACTAGAACACAAGCTTAGCTTTGATGGTGCATGAGTTTTATTTTTATGTGCAATCTATTAATTTATGTGTATAATTTACTGAAACTATCTTGCATCCAGGATATTGTTTGTTTTGTGAATGAAATTGATTGATATTAATCGAGAGAAGACAGTGAAGATGTGATTCTGGTTTGATTATTTTATTTAATTAATGATTATTATAAGATATTATAAATGTCAATTTTTTATGAAATAGAATGACTTTATTTATTTTTCAGACGTGGCAAGGTTTGAACAGTAATGTCCAATCTACCACTTTACCACATAATATTATTATGTTATGCTGATAATGAATGTATGAATTCTATTCTGTTAATGTAAATTTCCAATCAGCACCAAATATATTCATCAATAAACAGATGCAAACAAACCACAAACGATTCCAACAAACACTAAGGCTAGGCGTACACCGGTTAGTCAAGACAAGACAAGACAAGATTAGTCACGTTTAGTGACAGTAATTCACATAGTTGCTTATGAAGCAGCACACACTGATGCAATGACTAATCGGTGTGTGTTGCTTCTTAAGCAACTATGTGAAGTACTGTGACTAAACGTGAATAATCTCTTCTTGTCTTGTCTTGACTAACCGGTGTACGCCTAGCCTCAGGCCAAAGACGATAGGAACTATTAGTATAAGTATTATTATAAAGTATTATTATGTTAAACTATGAACATAAGTATTCTAATTGTCTCTGCTTAGGCTGAGAACTGGGAAGGTGGTAACCTCATCACACGCACCTGTATATGTTTGGCAAGTTCATGCGCGTACTGCAGCCGGTTGTTGCGCGCGGCACAGTTGGACACAAACCAGGCGACTTTGTGCGTTTTGTTGAGCGTGAAGTCGCGCGGCGGCCCCTGCCACTCGGTCACCGCCCAGTCGTGGTACTCCCATCGCTCGTAGGGCGCCACTATGTCGCTGTCGCGTCTATACGTCGCTGTCCAGTTGAACACGTCGTTGTACTTGATGTGCTGTGTGTGGTAGGGACACTCCAGAAAGTACAGCGCCCACACCTGCACAATACAAACAAAATAAAGTATTACTTCTCCATTTTTTTGTTTTGGTTTTAGTGATTTGATGGAATTAAATGATAGATTGATTAAGGCATCATCATAGGTGCTTTGGTTTTGTAGATTCTGTGAAACGCTGTATATCAACCTTAGACCATGTATAGAATAGACACGGCCTATGCTATAAATGTTGAAGCAAACATGAATTGGCTGATTAGGGGCAAATCATTATAGTCGAAACTATACGAGCGTTCTTGGGGCAAGACCACAAGTCACAACTATACGAGCGTTCTTTGCTTTCGCATTATAGGCTACACTAACAGTAGCGCTATACATGGGAGCAAGGTATGTAGAGGTCTCTACAAACCTTGCATGGAAGGGCGCCTGACAACATCTCACCCCGGGCACCAATAAACCATGCGACGGCCCTGGAATTTAGTGTAGTCGTGCATTAAAGTATCTCAACAGCTGATATAATCTTGTCTCTCTCGCACAGTTCACTCGCTCTCACTCTCTTTTAGGGACAAGAACAGTAGAGATGTTTGCTTCAAAGACTTCTTATGTGAAGATAGGGAAGACCGTGTCTATTCTATATATGGTCAAAGGTATCAACCATTCTCTTTTTACTGTGACCGTTTCTTAGTACCGAATCCTGATGGAACTCACCTTCTAATACAGAACCTATAACTGCCTGATTAATTATATTGTATAAGCGCTCTCTGGTTTCAGGTATACAGAGTGTTTCTAAAATAGACCGACAAATTTCGTGAGCGGTTCTCTGACATTGAAATTAAGAAGAAAGTTCCAGTAAACATGGGTCCTAAAATGCTATGTTTCCCCCCTAGTTACCATTTTGTTTCTCACTTTTTATTTTTCCCCCAGAATGCTGTGACTAATTTTGTTGAAATTTGGCATGGTCAAGGCCAAGATGACGGTCTGCTGTGAAAAAAATGAAGGAACCTTATCTGTCAAAATCTTTCAAAATGGCGGGCAACAATATGTTTTCGAGTTATTTCAGTTGAAAATTTCAAATTCCCGCCATTTTGAAATGATATTGTTTTTATTGTACCAACCTGTCGATGCGGTTTATGGTGACCAGGATGAACAAAATGGTCTTTGAAGAAGATGGCGTCAGCATCCATGGACTCGGCACGATTTGAGGTGATGGTACAACTGTCCACCGGACAATTCTTGAAGGTCTCTGAGCCAGCTTTCACTCCCCACGTTCCCAGGCCGTTAAACAGCAATATCTGTGAATTCAAAATTGAAAAAAATATATAAAAATAGTACACTATTCATATACGTTTATATAGGTTCATTATAAGTAGAAGGGTTTATAATAGGCATATAATTCATTATGTTTGCATGCCAAGATGTGAATATTATCTTTGTAATAAAATTAACAAAACCTGAAATGTATAGTGTAATTATAACTTCTCCAATGAAAATAATTCTCTGGTATTTATAGAAGCATGAATGTTTTGAATTGAATTTCTGTATTCAATTAGCAATAATTATGAAGTTTTAAAATGTAGGAACTATGATAGTATACAGCAATTTTAGATTTTAAAAATGTTTCAAGTTATAAATTTTATTCATTTAACTAATTCTATCTCAATTTTTGTGTTGAAACCTATATGTCAGGTTTACAGGAAATTTCGGTGTCCCGTAATACAGGAAAAAGGTGGATCTACACTGTACTTGATTCATTACACAGTACACTATCGTATTAACTATCACTTCTAGAGAGTATGTACACCTTTTTCCAGTTTCACAGGAATTAAAATTGAATAAAAATCATGGAACATGCGCCTCTGGTCTCATAATTGAATTGAAACATTTATGTCAAACTTCAAACAAATAATTATCAATTTTATTTATAAACAATCAATTGAAAGTTCTTGGAAACATAACTGGATACAAATAAAACATACAAGCAATCAGGAAAATAGTAGATTTTCAAATTGGCATTATGCATCATCAATCAACATTGGATTAGATAAGTAGCCATAGCAATGACAACATACTTAATTATCAATATAAATTCTATCAGAAAATAAAAATGTACTTATTGTTGTGTTGACGTGTTGAAGAAAGAACGAATATTGAAGTGAAAGAACTTTTATTCGGGAACATGAATTATTAGAACGCACATAATACAATATGTAATAGAACAGAACAACTCAGGTTGAAGTTAACCATGAACAAGAGTAGAAGCAAAACCTAGAAGAACGGAGGAACACGTAGTCCAGTTTACCAGGGACCTGACATCTCAGGGACTGGAAGTAAGAGAAATAAGGGGTGTAGGATGACTTCAGTTTCCGGACGGACTTTTAGCGGTGTATTTGAAAACATCGTAAATTGATAATAATTACAACTGATTCTGATTGAATAGCGGATGGTTCAAAACCTTGATTCACGCATAACGATATTAGATCAATGATATTGAAGAATGATCCGAAAGTTTGATACACGGGTAACGATATTAGAAGTTAACCATTATTAGTGAATTAGTGAATAACCATTCTAACCTGTAGTAGAGGAATCACACCTACTTCTACTCAAACCAACCTAAAAACAAAGAATCTAACAAAAAATTTTCATATTATTTTGCCATATTAATATCAATCCTTCTCTCAACAGTTTTGATTTATACCGCAAAATATACCATAAACTTTACAAAAGTCTTAATGAA